>JARHVA010001327.1:1137500-1497500 GCA_037957365.1 Torreya grandis
TTTTCATTTTAATACATGGCATCTGAGTGGTAATTTTAGGCCAATAGTAGCTTTCCACTTTAATGGGTGAGGATTTGATGCCACATGGAGTTCAAATGAAGGGGGTTCATTCACCGAATAAAATATTTAATTGTTCATTTCATTCAAACTAATCAAATGCACAAATTAAACCTTTGACCCCCTTCATTCAAACCCCCTTCAAAAAGTACACGTGGGGGTTTGAAAGAACCCTCGTAGAATGAAGGGGGTTTGTTTGATCCCTAATTTTTTTTGGGTTTGGATGCACTTCACTACCAAGTGGGACTCACTTATGTGCCATAGCCTAGAAACAATGTGAAGAGCTTGAAAAATGACCGTCTCATGCTGGGAAGGTGTTGTAGGGTGTTTCATCAAGTGTATAACTGATTTTATGATATTATTAAGAGTGTTCTACTAAATCCAAACATTATCATTAGCTCTCTACTTGAAAATTATAGCATTTTGCTCCTTCCACATGTTCCATTATAACATAAAATAAAACCCAACCCAAATAATTTGATTAGAAAAGACATCAAACTAGAAAATGTGACCCCAAAACTGAAGGTATTGTATTAGGGATGAAACACCAGTCCATAAGATGCCCAAAACACTCAGTAAGAAATACCATTGATTAGTAATGAAGGGACACAAAAATAACATATGAGAAAAATTTCCTCATGATCCCTACATAGGAAACACTTAAGGGGTCCATTAAGACCCCTTTTCATAAGTTGATCTCTCGTAATAGCTCTGCCATGAAGGATAAACTATATGAAAAACCTAACTTTAGGCTGCAAATTGTGACTTTAAAGTTACTTTAAAATAATTTTGAGAGGTTAAATTGAAGGATGGAAAAGATAATGATAACCATCCATCACTATGTATATTTCATTATGTTTTCCTCCCCTAGCCAATAAGTCTTCCTCATTTGAGAAAGAAATATCTCTATCTTTAAGAATATGAAGTAGTTAGATTTTAGAGTCCAATGAAATTTGAATCAACCAATATTCAAGGAAAATCTACTTCCTTTCAATTATCCTTTTTCTACTAAGCTTGTTTGAGTATTTGGAAACCATAATCCAATCTTCATGATGCATCTATTCCATGAGCATATTAAAATGAGGACATTGTTTAACAAGAGGGGGAAAATATCTTAAGAATCTATCCAAAAGTGGGCCTTTTGACCATTCTTGATGATCCAAAATAATTCATTCTTAATCAAAGACTCACCTTGATTTTTAGAACAACCAACACAAGAGAGCCTTTGGAGGGAAGCGATAACTGAACAATTGGACCAGGAAGTTTATTTTTAGCATATTTGACTCTTAAGGTTTGTGCCAAAAATTGTGATGGAGACTAAAGAAGATGATAATAAATCTTAGCAACTAAAGCTTGACCTTATAATAGAGATGGATGAAAACCCAAGCCTCCTTCTTACTTTGTGGAGACAAAGTGTAGTCCATTTCACCAAAGACCATTTTTAAGAACCTACAACCCCTTCCATAAAAACTTGTGGCAAGTTTGTTTAATTTATTTTAAGATGGATTTGGGAACATGTAAGATAGAAGATAAGTGAATGGGAATAACTTGCAGAAAATCTTTGTTCAAGGTGATTCATCCCCCATATAGATCCATGTATTGGTCCACTTGGTAACTTTAGTTTTCAGCTTATCCACTAACCAAATCCAATTAGAAATTATGCTTTCCCTTAAGGGAACTTCGAGGTAGATAATTGGAAAAAAAAACTTTCTAAAATCAAAGTCTATCAAGAATCATAGGTTCCTATTTGGGAGACATGTGAAAGAAATTATTTGTTGATTTAACCTTACTAGTAATATGACTAATTAAAGCCTTGATTTTTTCAACTTTTTATTAATGTTTGAGGCCTCTTGAGTTTTATATTTATCCATTGGGTAAGAATCATCCACAAACCACAAATACGTCATTGGCTTAAGATTCCTAGCAAGAATAACACCTTCAATATTTTTTTCTTCTCTATCTCTGACAATAATTCTACCCAAATTTTTTGCCATAATGATAAATAAATAAGGAGAAAGAGGGTATCTTCATTGAATACCTCTAGAGGATCCAAAAGGCCTGGTGGAACAACCATTAACCAAAACTAAGGAAATACAACCTTTCACCCAAAGATTTCATTCCTCATAAAAATTGAAAAGCTTGAGCATTCTTAAGAGGAAAGTACAATCGACTCTATCATAGGCTTTGGAGAGATCCAACATTATAAGCATAGCTAGAGTTTTTTGGTAATGCATAGAATGGATAACTTATTGAGATAACACAATCTCATCAAGGATTTATCTACCAACCACATACCCACCTTGCTCAGGGGTAATACGTTTATGGACGAGGAGCTACAATCTATTATCCATAATTTTGAAAATGATTTTGTACAAAACATTACATAGAGCAATGGGATGAAAGCCAAAAACATTTGTTACCTCCTATGCCTTTGGAACCAAATAAATGAAGGTTTTATTGATCTATTTAAGAATAACCTTAGTTGTTTTGGTTCCTTCCACAACATTCAACAAGTCCTCCTAAATAATATCACAAAATTATTGATAAAATTCAATAGGAAACCCATCTGTCATGGAGGATTTATCTTTATTCATGGTGAAGACAATGTGCTTTAATTATGCTAACAAAATGTTATTAATAAGAGAACAATTTTCCTCCAAAGAAATAAGAGTGGGAGCAATAACAAAGAGATGAGAAAATAAATTGAGCACAATGTTAGAACTAATTTACAAAGAGAAATCCAAAGTTCCATTATGTGATTCAAAAGAAGAAATATGATTGAAATATCCTTCATCAGCATTGATTTGTTAAAAAACACTAGGTTTTTAACCCCCTCCTGAAGCCATTTGATTCTAGATTGTTGTTTCATCATAATTTCCTCTCTAAGATTCCATTCATCTAGTTGATTTATTAAATTGAGTTCTTAATGCTAAATATTCTCATTAATAGTGTTTAGATGAATGGTTTCAATGACCTTTTCTAATCTATTAGATACGCTTGATTTTTAACCTTACATCCCCAAATTCATCCCAATTCCATTTCATGAGTTGGGATTTAACATATCTGAGCTTTTGCATAAAATTAAACATATTTATTCCATGATGAGGCTTCCCTTCCATCCATCAACGCTGAATTTTATCCCTAAGATCAGCATGCTGAAGCCACATCAATTGGAAATAGAAATGAGATTTCAGGCATTAAGAATTTTAGACTTTTATCATAATAGGCCAATGATCTGATCCAACATTGTTTAGAATTGAAGGCTTGGGGATTTTACCAATAACAAGAAACTCCTCAGTCAACAAGAATCTATCCAACCTCTCTGCAATGAAAGCATTACCCGGTCTCTTGTTGGTCTACATTAGGAATCTATTACTAGGCTCAATATTAATAAGATTAAGAGAAGAAATATATTCTATAGTTTACCAAAGTGTTCCTTAACCATATTCTCATAATTAAAGTATGAATTATTCATCCATTTCAATATTCACAAGGTACCAAAACTTACATGAAAACATTTGCATAATTTCAAACAACATAATGATGAATCTTTTCAAGATTATACCATTCGATTTAAAATTATGTCATATGAGCTAGCATTTAGACCCTATAATTTGGAATTGCAATTTATTTTTAGTAGAGGCCTTATTTTGCCATTAAAAGAAAGAACATTGAATAAACAATATGAATCATTTACCCATTTACATAATGATGTGCATAGATATGCTTCATTTATCATTACTCATTCAAAAGAGCTCAACATATCTCTCTCTAAATTCAAAATTTTTAACCCTCATATAACAGAGGGAGATAAATTACCTAAAGAAAATTATGAGAAAAAATGTGGTATTCCTAATATTGATATAACTAGTTTGCAAAAATTACTTAACATGGGGCCAATACAAGGTACATATCCTATGCAAGATGAACAAAACAAAAATAATTCACAAGAATAAGATTTAACCATTAAATTATACATGGGTGGTGCTTATTTTTGGCATAACCATATTGATCCTACATAATAAAAAACTATTTGTAATGTTGTTGAGTTGTGGAGCTAAAAGCTTCACTGATTTGCAAATGTCGAGGTTGTTGGGTTACACAGTAACTGACATCAGTTAGAGCTAACCAACATCAGTTAGGGGTCGATCGGCATCTGTTATCTTCAGCTATATAGTAACCGGCATCGTTTATGGTCAGCCGACATCGGTCAGACAGGAACTGACATCGGTCACCTGTGTGTTTCCAAAACTGTTCTAATTTTAGGAGAACAGTTGGTTTGCATGTAAAGACTAATTTTAGTCTTGAGTCTGTGTTTCTAATTATTGTTTGCTTTGGGTTCTATTTAAGAGACCCATGGGGCTGTATTGTAAGTAGTGTAAGATCTAGTTGATCTACGAGGAGCAAGATCAAGAAGATCTACCAAAGGGTTAGATCCTCACAGTATTGTAGAGGGTGAGCAAGAACAATTAGATTTGCAAGGTGCAAGATCAAGAAGATCTACAAGGTGCAAGATCAAGAAGATCTCTGGAAAAGGAGGCAACAACAATTGGGTTGATTGTCACTGGAGGGAATAACAACTCAGTGTTGAAATAGTTGTAATTGATTGAGAGAGAGAACTCTTGAAGGAAAATTACTGTACATCTTAGAGGTGTGAGGAGAAAGAGATTTCTTCATTGTATTTCCTTCTGGAAGAGTTTAATACAAGATTGGTTGTTTCTCGTATCTCCTATTCTTTGTTGTTTTTGATTTCTAGTTACTTATTACTTTTAATTTAATTTTGTGTTTAGTTGCTTATACAAAAGTAATCAATTGTACTCTAAGGAGGTCCTAACAAGTGGTATCAGAGCAATCCTAACAAGTGGTATCAGAGCTAGGTTCATCAGATCACAAGTTCTAGAGTGAGTTAGTGTTTGTTGATTACAAAAATCACTCACAAGGGTTTCTGATTGAGTGGGAGTAAAGCAATGGCAGAAGAACATAAACTAAGAATGGAGAAATTCAATGGCAAGAATTATCAATTATGGAGGATGCAGATTGAAAATTATCTATATCAAAAAGATCTATACTTACCATTGGGTGGGGTTTCAAGAAAGCCCACAGATATGGAAGATGAAGAATGGAATGTTCTTGATAGAAAGGCTCTTGGAGCTATAAGGCTAAGCGTGGTAGATTCTGTGTTTTCCAACTTATCATAGGCAAAGACAATGGTAGAGCTAATGGATACTTTGGAAAATTTATATGAAAAACCCTCAGCTTCGAATAAGGTATATCTTATGAAGCAATTATTTAATTTGCAAATGTAGGAAGGTGGATCTGTATCTAGTCATCTTAATGATTTCCATGGAATTGTAAATCAGTTAAATTTAGTCAAAATAGTTTTTGATGATGAAATTAAGGCTCTCTTATTCTTATGCTCCTTACCTGAAAGCTGGGATAGCTTGGTAATGGTAGTTAGTAATACTGCATCTGCTTTAAATATCTTGAAAGTTGATGATATTGTTAGTGTAATCTTGAATGAAGAAATTCATAGGAAAAGCACAGAGAAAACATCAGGTAATGCTTTAAGTATTGAAAGCAGGGGAAGGCAAAGAGAGAAGGGCAAGCAAGAGAAATCAAGGTAAAAGATAGGATGTATACCCAAATCCATAAATGGAAGAATAACCTACTAGAATTGTGGAAAGAAAAAGCATGCAAAGAAAGATTATTGGTTGAAGGATAACAAAGAAAATATGCATGAAGGTAATAAAGAAGCAAAAGTTGCAGGTATTGTTGCACAAGATGCTCTTATATTCTCTTTGGATAGTCAGGTAGAATCATGGGTTTAAGATTCTGGTGCTTCTTTCCATTCAACCCCAAATAGAAAATTTTTCAATGATTATGTCCATGGAGACTTTGGAAAAGTTTATTTAGGGGATGGTGAGCCTTGTCAAATTGTTGGCAAAGAAAAAGTGCAGCTAAAATTGTAGAATGACAACACATGGGTGTTGAAAGATGTCATGCATGTACCCATCCTGAAGAGGAATCTGATTTCTGCAGGAAAGTTGGGTGATGAGGGTTACACAGTAACTCTCACAGCTGAATCTTGAAAAATTTCCAAGGGTGCACTTGTATTAGCTAGAGGTAAGAGAGTAGGTACACTTTATCTATCTACTTGTATTACTGATTATTCTCTTTCTGTTTTATCTACTTCAGATGTAGATGCAAAGATGTGGCACTTTAGGCTTGGTCACATGAGTGAGAAGGGAATGGATATTCTTAAGTCAAAAAGTAAGCTTTCAAATTTGATAGATCTAGATTTCTGTGAGCATTGTATTTTTGGGAAATAGGAGAAAGTGAGATTTCTCAAAACTAGGTCATCAAAGAAGGAGCACAAGTTGGAGCTTGTTCACACAAACGTGTGGGGACCAGCTTAGGGAGCTTCTATTGGAGGATCATAGTATTATGTTTCTTTCATTGATGATGCTACAAGAAAGGTATGGGTTTAATGCATAAAGAGGAAATCTGATGTTTTTGACACATTTAAGAAATGGAAAGCCTTAGTTTTCAATGAGAAAGTGATGTACAGTGATCTTGAGTAGGGAAATCTTGATTTGGATGAAGTTATGATCTAAAATGAACTCGTAGGTAAAAATCATCACTCATAGGAAAACACAGACACCGATGTCGGTCAGGCAGAGACCGACGTCGATCAAGCAGGAACTGATGTTGGTCAAGTGAAGACCGAAGTCAGTGATGTCGAGCAGGTAGAAACTGACATCGGTAAGATGGAAAATGACGTCGGTCAGGTCAGTCAAATGGAATTGACATCGGTCGGGTGCAGACTAAGAGATGACCAGGATCGGTCACTATCAGGAAATTTGGGCAGACAACAAGCTGTGAATGAGTCTCAAACGCCCATGAGGAGGTCTGAAAGGGTAAGTAAACCTCTAATTTGTTATTCCCCTTCTTTATACTACTTGTTGCTCACTGATGGTGGAGATCCAGGAAGCTTTGATGAGGCAATGCAGGTAAAATCCAAGAAACAGTGGGAGCATGGCATGAATGAGGAAATTGATTCCTTGGAAGAGAACCAAATGTGGAATTTGGTTGAGTTGCCAGCCGAAAAGAAAGCACTAAAAAACAAATGGGTTTATAGGTTAAAGGAAGGAGAAAATGGTCAAATGAGACATAAGGTCAGGTTGGTATGTACTAGACTGGATATTGCCCAAGCAATGGGAGTTGTCAGCAAGTTTATGGCCAATCTAGGAAAGGAACACTGGAAATCAGTTCAGTGGATTCTCAGATATCTGAGAGGGACCAACAGTAGGCATTTATGCTATGGAGGGTCAAACACTTCTCTACATGGGTATGTAGATTCGGATATGGTAGGTGACTTGGATGGCAGGAGAAGCACCACAAGATATGTGTTCATTGTTGGTGGAACGAAAGTTAGCTAGATTTTAAAGTTGCAGAAGTTTGTTTCCCTATCTACTACAGAGGCAGAATACATTGCAGTCATAGAGGCTAGTAAAGAAATGATATGGATGACTTGGTTCATGGAAGGGTTGGGAAAGGAGCAAGAGAGTTACAGATTATACAGTGATAGTCAAAGTGTAATTCATTTGGAATTCAGCCTTTCATTCAAGAACCAAACATATACAGCTTAGGTACTACTTCATTAAACAGGTATTGGAGGATGGAAAGTTGAAGCTGGATAAGAACCATACAGATGAGAACCCTACTGATATGCTAACAAAGCCGATAACAAAGGAGAAGTTGAATCTTCATTCAACTTTTGTTGGTCTTCAAGATTGAACTTGAAGATAGAGAAACAAGCCAAAAACAAATTAGAGGATGTTGTTGTATAGGTACAGGTGTAGTTTTTTATCTCCAAGTAGGAGATCGTTGATTTGTGGAGCTAAAAGCTTCACTGATGTGCAAATGTAGAGGTTATTGGGTTACACAGTAACCAACATCAGTCAGAGCCAACCGACATTGGTTAGGGGTCGACCGACATCAGTTATCTTCAGCTATACAATAACCGACATCGGTTATGGTCAATCGACATCGGTCAGACAAGAACTGACATCGATCACCTGTGTGTTTCCAAAACTGTTCTAATTTTAGGAGAATAGTTGGTTTGCATGTAAAGACTAAATTTAGTCTTGAGTCTGCATTTCTAATTAATTTTTGCTTTGGGTTCTATTTAAGAGACCCATGGGGCTGTATTGTAAGTAGTGTAAGATCTAGTTGATCTACAAAGAGTAAGATCAAGAAGATCTACCAAAGGGTTAGATCCTCACAGTATTGTAGAGGGTGAGCAAGAACAATTAGATTTGCAAGGTGCAAGATCAAGAAGATCTACAAGGTGCAAGATCAAGAAGATCTCTGGAAAAGGAGGCAACAACAATTGGGTTGATTGTCACTGGAGGGAATAACAACTCAGTGTTGAATTAGTTGTAATTGATTGAGAGAGAGAACTCTTGAAGGAAAATTACTGTACATCTTAGAGGTGTGAGGAGAAAGAGATTTCTTCATTGTATTTCCTTCTGGAAGAGTTTAATACAAGATTGGTTGTTTCTCGTATCTCCTATTCTTTGTTGTTTTTGATTTCTAGTTACTTATTACTTTTAATTTAATTTTGTGTTTAGTTGCTTATACAAAAGTAATCAATTGTACTCTAAGGAGGTCTTAACAAGTGGTATCAGAGCAATCCTAACAAGTGGTATCAGAGCTAGGTTCATCAGATCACAAGTTCTAGAGTGAGTTAGTGTTTATTGATTACAGAATTCACTCACAGGGGTTTTTGATTGAGTGGGAGTAAAGCAATGGCAGAAGAAAGTAAACTAAGAATGGAGAAATTCAATAGCAAGAATTATTAATTATGGAAAATGCAAATTGAAGATTATCATTATCAAAAAGATCTGTACTTACCGTTGGGTGGGGTTTCAAGCAAGCCCACAAATATGGAAGATGAAGAATGGAATGTTCTTTATAGAAAGGCTCTTGGAGCTATAAGGCTGAGCCTGGCAGCTTTTGTGTTTTCCAACTTATCGCAGGCAAAGACAATGGTAGAGCTAATGGATACTTTGGCAAATTTATATGAAAAACCCTCAGCTTTGAATAAGGTATATCTTATGAAGCAATTATTTAATTTGCAAATGCAGGAAGGTGGATTTGTATCTAGTCATCTTAATGATTTCCATGGAATTGTAAATCAGTTAAATTCAGTCAAAATAGTTTTTGATGATGAAATTAAGGCTCTCTTATTCTTATGCTCTTTACCTAAAAGCTGGGATAGCTTGGTAATGGTAGTTAGTAATACTGCATCTACTTCAAATATCTTGAAAGTTGATGATGTTGTTAGTGTAATCTTGAATGAAGAAATTCACAGGAAAAGCATAGGGGAAACATCAGATAATGCTTTAAGTATTGAAAGCAGGGGAAGGGAAAGAGAGGAGGGCAAACAAGGGAAATCAAGGTCAAAGATAGGAAGTATATCCAAATCTAGAAATATAAGAATAACCTGCTGGAATTGTTGAAAAAAGGGCATGCAAAGAAAGATTGTTGGTTGAAGGATAATAAAGAAAATATGCATGAAGGTAATAAAGAAGTAAAAGTTGCAGGTATTGTTGCACAGGATGCTCTTATATTTTATTTGGATAGTCAGGTAGAATCATAGGCTTTAGATTCTGGTGCTTCTTTCCATGCAACCCCAAATAGAGAATTTTTCAATGATTATGTCCATGGATACTTTGAAAAAGTTTATTAAGGGATGGTGAGCCTTGTCAAATTGTTGGCAAAAAAAAGTGCAGCTGAAATTGCAGAATGGCGACACATGGGTGTTGAATTATGTCATGCATGTACCCATCCTGAAGAGAAATTTGATTTCTACAGAAAAGTTGGGTGATGAGGGTTGCACAGTAACTCTCACAGCTAAATCTTGGAAAGTTTTCAAGGGTGCACTTGTATTAGCTAGAGGTAAGAGAGTAGGTACACTTTATCTATCTACTTGTATTACTGATTAGTCTCCTTCTGTTTTATCTACTTCAGATGTAGATGCAAAGATGTGGCACTTTAGGCTTGGTCACATAAGTGAGAATTAAATGGATATTCTTAAGTCAAAAGATAATCTTTCAGATTTGATAGATCTAGATTTTTGTGAGCATTGTATTTTTGAGAAACAGGAGAAAGTGAGATTTCTCAAAACTGGGTCAACAAAGAAGGAGCACAAGTTGGAGCTTGTTCACACAAACATGTGGAGACCAGCTCAGGGAACTTCTATTGGAGGATCACAGTATTATGTTTCTTTCATTGATGATGCTACAAGAAAGGTATGGGTTTATTGTATAAAGAAAAAATTTGATGTTTTTGACACATATAAGAAATGGAAAGCCTTGGTTTTCAATGAGAAGGTGATGTAGAGTGATCTTGAGTAGGGCAATCTTGATTTGGAGGAGGTTATGATCCAAAATGAACTCATAGGTAAAAATCATCATTCACAGGAAAACACAGACATCGATGTTAGTCAGGCAGAGACTGACGTCGATCAGGCAGGAATCGACATCGGTCAGGTGAAGATCGAAGTCAGTGATGTCAGGCAGGTGGAAACTGACATCGATTAGATGGAAACTGACGTCGATTAGGTTGGTCAAATGGAATTGACATCGGTTGGGTGCAGACTGAGAGATGACTGGGATCGGTCACTATCAAAAAATTTGGGCAGACAGTAAGCTATGAATGAGTCTCAAATGCCCATGAGGAGGTCTGAAAGGGTAAGTAAACCTCCAATTTATTATTCCCCTTATTTATACTACTTGTTGCTCACTAATGGTGGAGAACTAAGAAGTTTTGATGAGGTAATGCATGTAAAATCTAAGAAACAGTGGGAGAATGGCATGAATGAGGAAATTGATTCCTTGGAAGAGAACCAAACATGGGATTTGGTTGAGTTGCCAGTTGAAAAGAAAGCACTAAAAAACAAATGGGTTTACAGGTTAAAGGAAGGAGAGAATGGTCAAATGAGACATAAGGTCAAGTTGGTATGTACTAGACCGGATATTGCCCAAGCAATGGGAGTTGTCAGCAAGTTTATGGCCAATCCATGAAAGGAACACTGGAAAGCAGTCTAGTGGATTCTAAGATATCTGAGAGGGATCAACAGTAGGCATTTATGCTATGGAGGGTCAAACACTTCTCTACATGGGTATGTAGATTCGAATATGGTAGGTGACTTGGATGGTAGGAGAATCACCATAGAATATGTGTTCACTGTTGGTGGAACGGTGATTAGCTGGATTTCAAAGTTGCAGAAAGTTGTTGCCCTGTCTACTACAGAGGTAGAATACATTGCAATCATAGAGGCTAGTAAAAAAATGATATGGATGACTTGGTTTATGGAAGAGTTGGAAAAGGATAAAGAGAGTTGTAGATTATACAGTGATAGTCAAAGTGCAATTCATTTGGCAAAGAATTCAGCCTTTCATTCAAGAACCAAACATATACAGCTTAGGTACCACTTCATTAGATAGGTATTAGAGGATGGACAGTTGAAGCTGGATAAGAACCATACGGATGAGAACCCTGTTGATATGCTAAAAAAGTTGGTAACAAAGGAGAAGTTAAATCTTCTTTCAACTTTTGTTGGTCTTCAAGATTGAACTTGAAGATGGAGAAACAAGCCAGAAATAAATTAGAAGATGTTGTTGTATAGGTACAGGTGCAGTTGTTTATTTCCAAGTGGGAGATTATTGAGTTGTGGATCTAAAAGTTTCACTAATGTGCAAATGTGGAGATTGCTGGGTTACACAGTAACTGACATCAGTCAGAGCCAACTGACATCATTTAGGGGTCGACCGACATCGATTATCTTTAGCTATATAGTAACCAACATCAGTTATGGTTGGTTGACATCAATCAAATAAGAACCGACATCGGTCACCTGTGTGTTTCCAAAATTGTTTTAATTTTAGGAGAACAGTTAGTTAAACTTGGTTTGCATGTAAAGACTAATTTTAGTCTTGAGTCTACGTTTCTAATTATTGTTTGCTTTGGGTTTTATTTAAGAGACCCATGGGGCTGTATTATAAGTAGTGTAAGATCTAGTTGATCTACAAGGAGCAAGATCAAGAAGATCTACCAAATTGTTAGATCCTCACAGTATTTTAGAGGGTGAGCAAGATCAATTAGATTTGCAGGGTGCAAGATCAAGAAGATTTGCAAGGTGCAAGATCAAGAAGATCTGTGGAAAAGGAGGCAACAACAATTGGGTTGATTGTCACTGGAGGGAATAACAACTCAGTGTTGAGTTAGTTGTAATTGATTGAGAGAGAGAACTCTTGAAGGAGAATTACTGTACATCTTAGAGGTGTGAGGAGAAAGAGATTTCTTCATTGTGTTTCCTTCTAGAAGAGTTTAATACAAGATTGGTTGTTTCTCATATCTCCTATTCTTTGTTGTTTTTGATTTTTAGTTACTTATTACTTTTGGTTTAATTTCGTGTTTAGTTGCTTATACAAAAGTACTCAATTGTACTCTAAGGAGGTCCTAACAAGTGGTATCAGAGAGATCCTAACAAGTGGTATCAAAGCTAGGTTCATCAGAGCACAAGTTCTAGAGCGTGTTAGTGTTTGTTGATTAAAAATTCACTCACAGGGGTTTCTGATTGAGTGGGAGTAAAGCAATGGCAGAAGAAAGTAAACTAAAAATGGAGAAATTCAATGGTAAGAATTATCAATTATGGAGGATGTAGATTGAATATTATCTGTATCAAAAAGATTTGTACTTACCGTTGGGTGGGGTTTAAAGCAAGCCCATAGATATGGAAGATGAAGAATGGAATGTTCTTTATAGAAAGGATCTTGGAGCTATAAGGCTGAGCCTGGCAGCTTCTGTGTTTTCCAACTTATCACAGGCAAAGACAATGGTAGAGCTAATGGATACTTTGGCAAATTTATATGAAAAACCCTCAGCTTTGAATAAGGTATATCTTATGAAGCAATTATTTAACTTGCAAATGCAGGAAGGTGGATCTATATCTACTCATCTTAATGATTTTCATGGAATTGTAAATCAGTTAAATTCAATCAAAATAGTTTTTGATGATGAAATTAAGGCTCTCTTATTCTTATGCTCTTTACCTGAAAGCTGGAATAGCTTGGTAATGGCAGTTAGTAATATTGCATCTGCTTCAAATATCTTGAAAGTTGATGATGTTGTTAGTGTAATCTTGAATGAAGAAATTCACAGGAAAAACACAGGGGAAACATCAGGTAATGCTTTAAGTATTGAAAGCAGGGGAAGACAAAGAGAGAAGGGCAAGCAAGAAAAATCAAGGTCAAAGATAGGAAGTAGATCCAAATCCAAAAATGGAAGAATAACCTGCTAGAATTGTGGAAAGAAAGGGCATGCAAAGAAAGATTGTTGGTTGAAGGATAACAAAGAAAATCAGCATGAAGGTAATAAAGAAGCAAAAGTTGCAGGTATTGTTGAACAGGATGCTCTTATATTTTCCTTGGATAGTCAGGTAGACTCATGAGTTTTAGATTCTAGTGCTTCTTTTGTTAAGGTGTGGAGCCTAAAAGCTTCACCTAAGGAGCATTTTGCAATTTGCAGGTTTACACAGTCACCGGCGTCGGTCAGGAGTGACCGACATCGGTTAGTATCAGTTTAGAAGACATCGGCATTGGCAGGGATCGACTGACATCGGTCACAGGCAAGCAGGCAGGAACCGATGTCGGTTACCTATGCGTCCAAAAAGCTATTTTTGTGGACAGAATCGAGTGTTTGCATGATGCGATTAAGTCATAGTCTTAAGTCCGCATCTCTATCTTTAGTAAGACTATTTTTAGAGCCCTTATTTAAGAGGCATAACTATTGGTTGTAAATGCATGCTCAAGTTTCCTAACTCTATATGTAGAATTAGATATTCTTAGCTTATTGTAGTTTAAGGTATGTTGAAAGAACAGTATAGAATTGTATAGGTGAATCAATCCAGGTTGTTAGAGTTGATTGTACTTGAGAGAGAGAGCTCTTGAGGGAAAGAGATCTAGAGAGAGATCTGTACATCTGAGAGAGGTGTGGAAGAAAGAAGTTTTTTCAATTGTATTCCTTCTGTAAAGAGTTTAACACAAGTTTTTAGGGTGGTTTCTTGTATCTCTTGTTCTTTGCTATTATCTGATTCTAGTTACTTATCATTCTGATTTAATTCCGCGTTTATTGCTTTCATAAGTGTAATCAAATTGTTGGTTGATCCCCAACAAGTGGTATCAGAGCCTAGGTTGTAGGTTCAGAGCTTGATATCCAATAAGTGGTATCAGAGCTCAGGTTCACTAACAGGTGGTTCAGATCTATGTAGTGTGTATTGATTACAAGTTACTCACAAGGGTTTCTGTAGAGATTTCTATTTGAGTGGGAGAAGCAATGGCAGAAGAAAGTAAACTGAGAATGGAGAAGTTCAATGGCAAAAATTATCAACATTAGAGAATGCAGATAGAGATTATATGTATCAGAAAGATTTATACTTACCGTTAGGTGGGATTGCAAAGAAGCCCACAGACATGGATGATGAAGAATGGGAAGTTCTTGATAGAAAGGCTCTGGGGTCTATAAGACTGACTCTGACATCTACTGTGATATCTACTTTATCACAGGTAAAGTCAACGGTAGAGTTGATGACTACTTTAGCAAATTTGTATGAAAAACCCTCAACTTCTAATAAGGTATATCTTATGAAGCAGTTATTTAATTTGTGTATGCAGGAAGGTGGATCTGTATCTAATCATCTAAATGATTTCCATGGAATTGTAAATCAATTAAGTTTAGTCAAAATAGTCTTTGATGATGAAATTAAAGCTCTTTTAATATTATGTTCTTTGCCTGAAAGCTGGCATAGCTTAGTAATGACAATTAGTAATACTGCATCTGCTTCAAATATTTTAAAAGTAGAGGATGTTGTTAGTGTTATCTTGAATGAGAAAATTCACAGGAAAAGCACAGAGGAAACATCAAGGAATGCTTTAAGTTTTGAGAGCAGGGGAAGGCAAAAAGAGAAGAGCAAGAAAGGGAGATCAAGATCTAAGTCTAAGGTGAGAGGCAGATCCAAATCCAGAAATGGCAGGAAGCCACAATATTGGAATTGTAGAAAGATGAGGCACATAAACAGAGATTACTAGTCAAAGCCTAAGGAGGACAATCAGCACGAAGGAAAAGAAGAAGCAAAGGTTGCAGGTATTACACAAGATGCTTTAATATTCTCTTTGCATAATAATATAGAATCTTGGGTTTTAGATTCTGGTGCATCTTTTCATGCTACCCCTAATAGAGAATATTTTAGTGACTATATCCATGGAGATTTTGGAATAGTGTATCTAGGGGATGATGAGCCTTGTAAAATTATTGGCAAAGGTAAAGTGCAGTTGAAAATGCAGAATGGCAACACATGAGTGTTGAGAGATGTTATGCATGTTCCCAGCTTGAAGAGGAATTTGATTTCTGCAGGAAAGTTAGGGGATGAGGGTTGTACAGTAGCTCTCATAGCTGAATCTTGGAAGGTGACCAAGGGTGCACTTGTAATGGCCAGAGGTAAGAGAGTAGGTACTCTCTATTTATGTAATTATGTTACTAAGAATTCTCTTTCTGTATTATCTACTTCAGATGTGGATGCAAAATTGTGGCACTCAAGGCTTGGCCACATGAGTGAGAAGGGAATGTCTATTCTTAAGTCTAAAGGTAAGCTTTCAGATTTGAAAAGCATAGATCTAGATTTTTGTGAGCACTGTGTTTTTGGAAAATAGAAGAGAGTGAGTTTTCTCAAGACTGGATCAACAAAGAAGAAGCATAAGTTGCAGCTTGTTCACACAGACGTGTGGGGACCGGCTCAAGTTGCTTCTATTGGAGGATCACAGTACTATGTTACATTCATAGATGATGCTACAAAAAAGGTATGGGTCTATTGTATTAAGAATAAATCTGATGTATTTGAGACTTTTAAGATTTGGAAAGCTATGGTTGAGAATGAAATAGGCAGAAGATTGAAGTATCTGACAATGGTGGTGAGTTCTGTAGCTATAAGTTTAACTGGTATTGTTATATGCATGGGATCTGCAAGAAAAGGATGGTTCCAAGGACACCTCAACGAAATGGAGTTGCTGAAAGGATGAACAGAACAATAATGGAGCGTGCAAGGTGTATGAGATTGCATGCTGGTTTGCCCTTAGAGTTTTGGGCAAAAGCTGTTGATACTGCAGTGTACCTGATTAATAGAGGACCCTCTACAGCTCTGGATGGTGGAATTCTAGAAGAGGCATGGACAGGTAAAAAGGTAGATCTCTCATTTCTCAAAGTTTTTGGTTGTGAAGCCTTTGTGCACGTTGATAAGGAAAATAGAAAAAAGCTAGATGCTAAGTCTATGAGATGCACATTTATTGGCTATGGCTCTGATGATTTCAGTTTCAGATTTTAGAATTTAGGAACTAACAAGATAATTAGGAGCCGTGATGTTGTTTTTAATGAAAAAGTGATCAGCTAAAGAAGCTGAATCAATTTGGGCAGAGCAATGGAGAATTGGACGAGGTGACGGTCCAAAATGAGCTCGCAGGAAAAATTAATCACAAAAAGGAAAACACAGAGACCGACGTCGGCCAAGCCGGAACCAGCATCGACAGAACAAAAACTGATGTCGGTCATATAGAGACCGACGTCGGCAAGATAGGCACCGATGTTGGTCAGGCAGAACCAACGTCGGCCAGTAACAGGCCTGATGGTGACCAAGGTCGGTCACTGTCAGAGAATTTGGGTGGACAGCATGTTGTGGATGAGTCTCAAACACCCATCAGGAGGTCAAAAAGGGTAAGTAAACCTCCAATTCGATATTCTCCTTCATTATTCTATTTATTGCTAACTGATGGTGGAGAACTAGAGAGTTTTGAAGAAGTAATATAGGTGGAGTCCAAGAATCAGTGGGAGTGTGGCATGGTTGAGGAAATGGAGTCCTTGAAAGAGAACCAAACATGGGATTTGGTTGAGTTGCCACCTAGTAAGAGGACACTAAAAAATAGATGGACCTATAGATTGAAAGAAGGTGAGAATGGACAGAAGAGATATAAGGCCAGGTTGGTAGTGAAAGGATTTGCACAAAAACCAGGTATTGATTTTGGTGAGATTTTTTTTCCTGTTGTTAAAATGACTTCTATACGGACTGTATTGTCTTTAATTACTATTGAGGATTTGCATCTTGAGCAGCTTGATGTTAAGACAACGTTTCTTCATGGAGATTTGGATGAAGAAATATATATGGAATAGCCGGAAGGATTTGAGGTCAAAGGTAAGGAGAAGTTAGTGTGCAGATTGAAGAAAAGCTTGTATGGCCTCAAGCAAGCTCCTAAACAGTGGTATTTGAGATTTGATAGGTTTATGACTGAGCATGGCTACATTAAGTGTCAATCTGACCATTGTGTGTATTTTAAGAGATTGGATAATGGTAGATATATTATTTTGTTGTTGTATGTAGATGATATGCTGGTTGCAGGATCACACATGCAAGATATCTCTGAGCTTAAGGTGAAATTAGCTCAAACATTTGCTATGAAGGATTTGGGAGCAGTAAAGAAAATCCTTGGCATGAGCATTAAGAGAGACAGGAAAAATCACAGGTTGATTTTGTCTCAAGAGAATTATGTGAACAAGGTGTTGAAACGGTTCAATATGCAGGATGCAAAATCGATAAGCACACCTTTGGCTAGACATTTTAAATTGTGTAAAGAACAATGTCCTAATTCATATGATGAGGTAGAGTACATGAAGAAAGTTCCATATTCTTCTGCAGTAGGGAGTTTAATGTATGCAATGGTTTGTACTAGACCGGATATTGCCCAAGCAGTGGGAGTTGTAAGTAAGTATATGGCCAATCCAGGAAAGGAACACTAGAAAGCAGTTCAGTGGATCCTTAGATATCTGAGAGAAACCAGCAGTAGGCATTTGTGCTATGGAGGTTCAGATATGGCAGGTGATTTGGATGGCAGGAGGAGCACCACAGGATATGTTTTCACTGTTGGTGGAATGGCGGTTAGCTGGATATCAAAGTTGTAGAAGGTTGTTGCCTTGTCAACTACAGAAGCATAATACATTGCAGTCACAGAGGCTAGTAAAAAAATGATATGGATGACACAGTTCATGGAAGAGCTTGGAAAGGAGCAAGAGAGTTGCAGATTATACAGTGATAGTCAGAGTGCAATTCATTTGGCAAAGAATTCAGCCTTTCATTCAAGAACAAAGCATATATACCTTAGGTACCACTTCATAAGATAGGTATTGGAGGATGGTGAGTTGAAGCTAGAGAAGATCCATACAGATAAGAATCCTGCTGATATGTTAACCAAGCCGGTTACAAAGGAGAAGTTGAATCTTCATTCAACTTCTGTTGGTCTTCATGATTGAGTTGAAGATGGAGGAGCTAAAAGATGTTGCTGTACAGGTATTAGTGCAGCTGTTTATCTCCAAGTGGGAGATTGTTAAGGTGTGGAGCCTAAAAGCTTCACCTAAGGAGCATTTTGCAGTTTGTAGGTTTACACAGTCACCGGCATCGGTCAGGAGCGATCGACGTCGGTCACAGGCAAGCAGGCAGGAACCGATGTCGGTTACCTGTGCATCTAGAAAGCTATTTCTGTGGACAGAACCGAGTGTTTGCATGATGAGATTAAGTCATAGTCTTAATTCCACGTCTCTATCTTTAGTAAGACTATTTTTAGAGCCCTTGTTTAAGAGGCATAACTGTTGGTTGTAAATGCATGCTCAAGTTTTCTAATTCTATATGTAGAATTAGATCTTCTTAGCTTATTGTAGTGTAAGGTATGTTGAAAGAATAGTACAGAATTGTATAGGTGAATCAATCCAGGTTGTTGGAGTTGATTGTACTTGAGAGAGAGAGAGCTCTTGAGGGAAAGAGATCTAGAGATAGATCTGTACATCTGAGAGAGGTGTGGAAGAAAGAAGTTTCTTCAATTGTATTCTTTCTGTAAAGAGTTTAATACAAGTTTTCAAGGTGGTTTCTTGTATCTCTTATTCTTTGCTATTATCTGATTCTAGTTACTTATCATTCTGATTTAATTCCGTGTTTATTGCTTTCATAAGTGTAATCAAATTGTTGGTTGATCCCCAACATCTTTCCATGCAACCTCAAATAGAGAATTTTCCAATGATTATGTCCATGGAGACTTTGAAAAAGTTTATTTAGGGGATGGTGAGCCTTGTCAAATTGTTGGCAAAGGAAAAGTGCAGCTGAAATTGCAGAATGCCAACACATGTGTGTTGAAGGATGTCATGCATGTACCCATCCTGAAGAGGAATCTGATTTCTGCAAGAAAGTTGGGTGATGAGGGTTGCACAGTAACTCTCATAGCTGAATCTTGGAAAGTTTTCAAGGGTGCACTTGTATTAGCTAGAGGTAAGAGAGTAAGTACATTTTATCTATCTACTTGTATTACTGATTATTCTCCTTTTGTTTTATCTACTTCAGATGTAGATGCAAAGATGTGGCACTGTAGGCTTGGTCACATGAGTGAGAAGGGAATGGATATTCTTAAGTCAAAAGGTAAGCTTTCAGATTTGATAGATCTAGATTTTTGTGAGCATTGTATTTTTGGGAAACAGGAGGAAGTGAGATTTCTCAAATCTGGGTCAACAAAGAAGGAACACAAGTTGGAGCTTGTTCACACAGACGTGTTGGGACCAACTCAGGGAGCTTCTATTGGAGGATCACATTATTAAGTTTCTTTCATTGATGATGCTACAAGAAAGGTATGGGTTTATTGCATAATGATGAAATCTGATGTTTTTGAAACATTTAAGAAATGGAAAGCCTTGGTTTTCAATGAGAAGGTGATGTACAGTGATCAGCTCAAGAGGCTGAATAATTTTGAGTAGGGCAATCTTGATTTGGATGAGGTTATGATCCAAAATGAACTTGCAAGTAAAAATCATCACTCACAGGAAAACACAAACACCAACGTCGGTCAGGTAGAGACCGACGTCGATCAGGCAGGAACCGACATCAGTTCGGTGAAGATCAAAGTCAGTGATGTCAGGCAGGTGGAAACTGACATCGATCAAATGGAAATTGATGTCGGGCAGGTCGATCAGATGGAACTGACATTGGTTGGGTGTAGATCAAGAGATGACTGGGATCAATCACTGTCAAGAAATTTGGGTGGACATCAAGCTGTGAATGAGTCTCAAACGCCCATGAGGAGGTCCGAAAGGGTAAGTAAACCTCCAATTTGTTATTCACATTTTTTATACTACTTGTTGCTCACTGATGGTGGAGAACTAAGAAGTTTTGATGAGGCAATGCAGGTAAAATCCATAAAATAGTGGGAACATGGCATGAATGAGGAAATTGATTCCTTGGAAGAGAACCAAATGTGGGATTTGGTTGAGTTGCCAATAAAAAAGAAATCACTAAAAAACAAATGGGTTTATAGGTTAAAAGAAGGAGAGAATGGTCAAATGAGACATAAGGTCAGGTTGGTATGTACTAGACCGGATATTGCCCAAGTAGTGGGAGTTGTTATCAAGTTTATGGCTGATCCAAGAAAGAAACACTGGAAAGCAGTTTAGTGGATTCTTAGATATCTGAGAGGGACTAGTAGTAGGCATTTATGCTATGGAGGGTCAAACACTTCTCTACATGGGTATGTAGATTCAGATATGGCAGGTGACTTGGATGGCAGGAGAAGCACCACAGGATATGTGTTCACTATTGGTGGAACGATGGTTAGCTGGATTTCAAAGTTGTAGAAGGTTGTTGCCCTATTTACTACAGAGGCAGAATACATTGCAGTCACAGAGGCTAGCAAGGAAATGATATGGATGACTTGGTTCATGGAAGAGTTGGGAAAGGAGCAAGAGAGTTTTAGATTGTATAGTGATAGTCAAAGTGCAATTCATTTGGAAAAGAATTCAACCTTTCATTCAAGAACCAAACATATACAACTTCGGTACCACTTCATTAGACAGGTATTGGAGGATGGACAGTTGAAGCTGGATAAGATCCATATGGATGAGAACCTTGCTGATATGCTAACAAAGTCGGTAACAAAGGAGAAGTTGAATCTTCATTCAAATTTTGTTGGTCATCAAGATTGAACTTGAATATGGAGAAACAAGCCAAAAACAAATTAGAGGATGTTGCTGTATAGGTACAGGTGCAGCTGTTTATCTCCAAGTGGGAGATTGTTGAGTTGTGGAGCTAAAAGTTTCACTGATGTGCAAATGTGGAGGTTGTTGGGTTACACAGTAACCGACATCAGTTAGAGCCAACCAACATCAGTTAGGGGTCGATCGACATCGATTATCTTCAGCTATACAGTAACCAGCATCAGTTATGGTCAGCTAGCATTGGTTAGACAGGAACTGACATTGGTCACCTGTGTGTTTCCAGAACTGTTCTAATTTTAGGAGAACAGTTGGTTTGCATGTAAAGACTAATTTTATTCTTGAGTCTGTGTTTCTAATTATTGTTTGCTTTGGGTTCTATTTAAGAGACCCATGGGGTTGTATTGTAAGTAGTGTAAGATCTAGTTGATCTGCAAGGAGCAAGATCAAGAAGATCTACCAAAGGGTTAGATCCTCACAGTATTGTAGAGGGTGAGCAAGATCAATTAGATTTGCAGGGTACAAGATCAAGAAGATCTTCAAGGTGCAAGATCAAGAAGATCTATGGAAAATGAGGCAACAACAATTGGGTTGATTGTCACTGGAGGGAATAACAAATCAGTGTTGAGTTAGTTGTAATCGATTGAGAGAGAGAACTCTTGAAGGAAAATTATTGTACATCTTAGAGGTGTGAGGAGAAAGAGATTTCTTCATTGTATTTCCTTCTGGAAGAGTTTAATACAAGATTGGTTGTTTCTCATATCTCCTATTCTTTGTTTCTGATTTCTAGTTACTTATTACTTCTGATTTAATTCCGTGTTTAGTTGCTTATAAAAAGGTAATCAATTGTACTCTAAGGAGGTTCTAACAAGTGGTATCAGAGCGATCCTAACAAAAGTAAGATGTTTACAACAAATTGGATTTGATCTAAAGAACTTATAAAATAAAGTAGGTTAGAAAAACTCCTTGGGTAACATAATAATACCAATTGTTTGTCGTCTTAAAGTGATTCAAACATGGGTTCGGGTTATGCCTACCATATATTCATATGCATTTACATTAGGAAATATCTGGATATGCAAAATGGAATGAAAAATTGATCCCAGTCATCAAAGTATCTCCTTTCCTCATGAAGGAAAATTAATACATATTTCAAATCATAACACTAACTCTTCTACAACACATGCAAAATGTGAGGAGGAACATGTTATGTACCTTTTCAACCTATCCAATAATGATGAAAATAATGTAAAATATAGAAATTAAGGTTGCAAGTCACTGAATGGGGGAGATACCTATGATCATCCATTGGATAGGATCAGAGCTTAGTTTGTCTAAAAAATTCAAAAAAAAAAAAAAAAAAAACATTAAAAAAACCAAAAACACTATCGATACTTACCTATTTTATTGGTTACTTGGAATCCATATGTTACTTCTATATTGATGGAACACATACTCATTTAATCTTACATACACATATGTGTCACACTTCTACTTTAGTGTGATACAAGCGTACACAAATACATGATACATTCCTATTTTGGATGTTGGGTTTTCCCTACTCATGTCATATGGACATTTGGGGCATCTTTTTTTTATCTTGATACACACAGTTTATATGTTTCGATAATCACTCAACACTATCATGTTTGAGCTTACATTTGTACTTACACATGCCTATTATCCATGATTATATATTACATAGGGTACTTCATATGATATACACTTGACATACTTTACTAAAACATTGGATCCATGGGCCACTATGACATGTTTATTCTAGTTCCTTATCATTTACTTTATGCACTTCCTTGAGTGTCTTTTCCTGATTGTTTGAGTATTTGAATATGATCTTTTGATTGTGCCTCTCACGCCTATGTATGTTTTCTTTCAATTTTGTATCATGTCATTATTTATGGTATGGACATTTTAATATGTCATCCTTGATTTCATGGACATTTGACAAAGTCATGTCCCTTCGATTGTGCGGCATTGGAACATACCCCTTATTTATGGTCTCTTTAGATCATTCCTTGTTGAATTTATTTTGAGTGATCTTGTGTGTGTACATGTTTACTTGTTAATATTATATTGTTACTATCTATATGTTTCCATGATATTTATCATGCATCTTAGGCCTAAATTTGACCACTTTGGTTCTCTGTGCTTCAATGAAACATTTACCTAGACATGTTTCCTTCTATATGCTACATGGTTACATTCATAGACTATATAGTTGTCTTACCCTTTTGAGCTGAGGTAACTAGTAATTTCTATATTTACCTCACCTCAAAGTGGGTGGAATATTAGTGGGGGTATTCTTGGGAAGCATGTTCTCCACACTTGGCACAATTCTTAGATTCAGTGGGGCCATTCTTTTAAAGCATGTTCTCCACACTTATTTAATATTTGGTACTTATATGAATATTTAGATTCAATGGGGGCATGTCATGTAGACATAGATTACAGACATTCATAGTTGTAATATTTAGTGGGAGCATGGTTTAAATGCATTTTCTTTGCACTCATTCAACATATGGTACTTATATTAGTTCATAGATTGCGTGGGGGCATGTTTTAGAAGTATGTTCTCTAGACCTATTCAGTATTCATCATCTCTAGCTTATAATAGGGGCATGTATTGGAATCATGTCTTCCATATTGGTACTAATATCAATTTTCATATTTCTCCATATATAGTGGGCACATGCTTTGGAAGCATGTCCTCCACAATTACACAATTATCTCAATTAGCCAAAACACATAGTTATATGATTTAGATTCATAGTTGCGGTATAATTTTATACATTGACACCATTATTATACATAGTTTTAGCATGAAACATATCTAAGGTGCATATGTTATGCAACATGTGCCTAATATTGAAAAAACCAAATTAATTTCATATTCCAAAACTATTACACGTATTGACACCCCACAAACTTTTACATACCATATTTGGTCAATCTACTGCAGATGTTGGTTCACCTTTTATTATGATTGAGGTGATCAAATCACTCAATCATGCTAAGTTTTTAGGTTAGAATTGATCATCCAACCTCATTAGGTTATAATTATCATTGGTTGAACAATTGAGCAAAACTCAACTGTCAAATGACATCTCATTTTTGCTCTAAAGTTGGGGGCATGTGCGTTTTAATCTCTCTTTATCTCATTATATTTATGAAATTTAAATATTTACCTATATTTATCCTAATTTTAATTTCATATCCTTATAATGATACATCTTTTGAAAAATAACTTGCCAATAGGCAAGGTAGTTACATTGACACACATGTCTACTCCTAAACCTTGCTATTTCATCTCAATCTATTTCAAGTACTTTTGACCCAGTTTATATGGACTAATTTTACACTGTAACATGCTCTTGCTTGTAGGTCAGTCACCAACAAAGCACTCAAATACTACTCAAGTAGAAATAAGGCATGCATACACACACATGTACTTATTTCTTCCTTTAAACTAGTAATTTAATTAATATATTAAGGGGGGAAATGAATATGATATTTTAAGATTATGTATCACCTTGGTCTTGTATACTTGGCATACTCAAACCTATTTATTCCTCTTAGTTATACATTCTCTTTGTTTTTATAAGCCTCACATATTCTCTGTCTTGTGCCCCTTGGCCTATCTATTAGTTTGACCAATCTTATATTGATGACATAGACATTATATCTTGACCAAAATGCTTAAAATGTACTTATCTTACACCTCTATAATTTTTAAGCTTGTAACTATTTTTCTACTTCCTAGACACTAATGTCCAAGATAAATAATGGCATCAATGTTACTATCCTACCCCAACACAAGCGTTTAGTGCCCTAAAGTCATCCAATTTCAAATGAAATGTATTCTAATGGTCAAAATAAGTAATTTTATGTGAATGATTAATCTAAAGTATTGATATAAATAAAATATCAACCCTCATTCATTCCTCACCTATAAAATACCAAAGAGACCAAGGCACTTATGAAAAATCACTCTATAAGCATTAAATTGATCAAATCTTCTCTATTTCTAAAACAATCATAGGGACTGCACATATATAGGTCTGAATTACTAAAAGAGTATTCCAAGAGTTCAATTTATCAAGTTATAAGCTAGGTCACTATTTTACTTGCTTTACACACATTGCATGATTCACATACAAGAAAATATATAGGAGAGAACTACATGAGTCTGAGGCCCTCTTCTAGAGTATTGGCTATATAGGTAGTTCCCTTTGATAATGTCATTTGGGTTAGCTTGACACCATGTGCCCACTAACCCATTTTACCCTAAGGTCACATTGAAGATAGAAATCTAGGGTTTTCCCATTTCATAAGGAATGACTATCCATGACCCATATCTAAATGCACCAAAGTGAAGGCAAATCAAAACCTAGAACCATCTAGGTGGTTGTATCTTATTTCACCAAATATTTCTTACATAAAACTATCATTATACTTAGATAGTAACATCAACGTAACAATCCAGGTCTTACACAACTATCCAGATAGCTAGAAACACAAGATCCATAATCTAACAACTATTCTAAAACTATCTTCCTACCTGATTTCAACATCGTCTAGATCTAAAATGACATTAACATCAAAACAAGCTAAGTACTTTTATTCTTTGTCATTTCTATATCTAGCCTAGTTTTATTTTCCATATTTAGACCATATTAACACAATAAATTCAGTGTATGCTTATATATAAGTTTAACATTTAATTGGCCTACTATAGATGTAATTATCACCCTTATGTCATTTCATTTATATATTATTAACCCTAAGGTATATAGTGAAAATAACACATATTTCATTTTAGGGTTAAATAGTGATCGATATTCACCTTTAGCTTCAAAGTCACACCAATCAAGAGCCACCCAAAATATACATAGACCATTCGATTTGAACCAATAGTTTAGAACTTACAAACAATTCAATGTATACTATTGCCATTATAACTAAGCAAATCTAACAATTATCCATGCAATTGAAAAACCTCAATATATTTTCTACAATAAATAAAAAAATGTTAAGATGCACACCCAACATCCAAACCGAGCAACCCACAAGATTACAATACAACATGCACACCTATAGTTTCTCTTAAAAACATTCCAATAAGATTTTCCAAAACCCTAAACATCATGATGGCTTCATACCAGACCAAATTTGATGGCAAGCTTAACAACAATCTTTATAGCAGCCACCAAAGACACTAAAAAGGAATGCATAAAAACTGCCAAATATCAACTCATACTTTAATAAAAAATTCTACCTCATATTAAAACAAAGAATTTACTAATGGCTTCAGTCAAATAAATAACTGTCTCAAACATGGTTGGAGTTTGTGCAACAAAAAAACACACTCAACACAGTTCCTACACAAAACTAAATAATAACACAGTGGTATACGATTCATTCCACCATTAAAATTTATTTTTTATTTTCCACCACTCCATATCAAATAGCATAGTTCAAAATTTCATGGTATAACAAAAATTAAAACCACTTACTTGAATTTGCAACCAAAAATGCAAGGAAACTGTGGCCACAAAGGAGAGAGAAAATATCATTTTCTTTTGCTTACAACATTCGAGCTCCCAAGAAATCTATTGGTTTCTCTTAATAACCTTTCCCCCTCTCTCCCCCCCCCCCCCATCCCATCCTCATTGTGAACCAGTAACAATGTGGATCAACACATAGCCACCATTTTGCCCCAAAAATGTAACCGTAAAACCACATTATAGTCCCATGATGGACCACTAAGTTTCCATGTCTTCACCCAAAATTTTACTAGCATAACACCAGGGTTACAAAAAAAAAAAGAGTTTAAACAATAAGTAAACATAAAAATTACCAGAATCCTACACTTTGAAGTCACTCGATGACTTGATTTCAATTTTGTACTCAAACCTATTTCCATTTCAATGTTAAAACCTTATCATAACCCAAATCAAATATCCAAACAATCATAACTAATGAGTAGCCCTTGATGCAATTGAGGTCCAAAGTCCCTCATCATTATGCTAAGTTAACCCACAAGACAAAACAACATCAATAACTCCCCTTTTTTTAAAAACACATGGACCAGTCAAGCCACCACTCAGGGTACAATGATGGCAACTTCATGCACGTAAATAAAAGCAAGACCAAATTCAACTAAGCATGAAATAATAAAAATAATAATAAGGCCAAATGACCAAAATAACATAGGCTCAAAATAATTTGACTCAAAGGATCAAATGGAATAGTTTTTATCCATTTTTTTAGTTCCACTAGTGCAGAGTTCCATGTCCAACCTATATCATTATTTTTTTGGTTTTTGCACCCAATGAAATAATCTATCAATAGTATCTGAATGAGATAACAAGTATCAATGTGCTAAGTAATTTAATGACTAGATTTATTAACATATCCATAATTTTGAAATGAACAGAATGTAATCATCAATATAAAGAAGACCTTATATATAGCATATAATGTATGCATCGCATTATAACAACATCTCAAAACTTTTTAAACAAAGTATCAAATCTGAACCTATATTAGTTCATACATCATCTTAACAACCATATAACCAAATAAGCATGTTAAAAAACAACAACCAAAAGATCATGATTATAATAACAATTTAACAACCAAACAATATTGCACAAAAAAATAAAATTAACATAATTTGGGTTCATGACAAATATTTCAGAGCATTAACTATAAAGGTAAAGCTTAATCTAAAACCCACAATCCTTTCTTAGAGGGTAAGGTGAGAGTAACTTCCCTGGGTGATATGCTCGTCTCAAGTGCACCACAATTCAAATAGCTAAAATATGTTTTTTATGGTATAAATAAGGGATCTTAAGCATTTTTAATATATCATGAGGTATAGTGAAACTAAACTCTTTGTTCAGTGTTGTATAATGGATTGAGTATTGAAGAATTAATCCTTACACCATGGTGTCAGTAAAATAGACATATGCTTAGCATGTAATGACAATCACTAAGTAGTTTTAAAATTGTCGAAACATAGTTTCTAAAAATAAATAACAATCAAATATATATATATATATATATATATATATATATATAAACAAATTTCAACCTGAGGTTAAAAGAAAAAGTTTCAAAGTTAGATGTTATCTTAAGAGACAAGATAATTTATTCACTGTTAAATTAAATGAAATGTCAAAGATGATTTACTCATGGTTTCAAATTTATATCCAAGGTTGAAGGCTTCTTTTCTTTAAGTGTTAGTAATTTATAAAATATCAAGCAAACAATAAGTAGTGTTCTAAATGAAATACGGGTTCACACAAATGTTTAATTTTATTTTTATCTAATAATGAAATATTAAGAACAAATACACAATTAAAATTTGATTTAGATCTATAAATAATAAATTTACAAAATATATGCAAATCTAGCTCAAATTGGATTTATGTTGGTAGTGCAATATGACTTTTGATGAAAACTGGTCAAAGAGACCTATAAACGGTGTTGCACCCAAAAATAAAATTTTAAACTATGCTAGGATAAGGCCATGCTAGGAGGACATGGCCACATTTCAGCCTTTTTTGTTTATTATGGCCACAACCTGGTTGATTGATATGCTCCTCTCAAGTGTACCGTAATTCAAATAGGTAAAATATGTTTCGTATGGTATAAACAAGGGATCCGAGGCATTTTAAATATATTATGAGGTATAGTGAAATTAAACCCTGTGTTTAGTATTGTATAGTGGCTTGAGTATTGAAGAATTACTCCTTACACCATGGTGGTAGGAAATAGACAACTGTTTAACATGTAACGATAAGCACTAAGTAGTTTTAAAACTATCGAAACATAGTTTCTAAAAATAAGAAGCAGTCAAACAGAAAATAAATAACAAATAAAATCATTTTTTGTGTGTGTGTATATATCAACAAATTTCAACCCAAGGGTGAAAGAAAAAGTTTCAGAGTTAGATGTTATCTTAGGCGACAAGATAATCTCTTCAGTGTCAGATTAAATGCAATGTCGAAGATGATTTACTCATGGTTTCAAATTTATATTTAAGGTTGAATCCTTCTTTTCTTTAAGTGATAGTAATTTTTAAAAAAATGTAGGAAATCTTAGCACAAAAATCAAGCAAACAATAAGTAATGTTCTAAATGAAATACAGATTCACCCAAATGTTTAATTTTGTTTTTTATTTAACAATGAAATAGTAAGAACAAATACACAATTAAAAATTGATTTAGATTTATGAATAATAAATTGACAATATATATGCAAATCTAGCTCAAATTGAATTTATGTTGACTGTGCAATATGAATTTTGATGAAAACTTGCTAAAGAGACCTTTAAACTATGTGGCACCTAAAAATAAAATTTCAAACTATGCTAGGATAAGGCCATGCTAGGAGGACATGGATGCATTGCATCCTTGTTTATTGACTATGGCCACAACCTAGTTGACTATGTGATTGATTATATGATCTGAGTGCATGTGCATGTCTATGAGAGTTTACTCTTTGATTGCATGTCTTGATTTACCATGCATAAAACTTGTAAAATACAAACCCTAGATCCTACACAATAAACCAAATACAAGTCAAATAAAAGGAATAAATCAACCAAAGAGATTAGTTGAATTATCTTTTAAAAACTCTATGTAATCTGAGTGATACCTACATAGCCCAAAAGAGAGTCAAGTTGATGTTGTAATTCTTCTTAGAGTGAGTGTGTGAATCTTAATATTTGCTATATGAATGCAAATAGATAGATTGACTTAAATGTTTGACAACGAGTGTCCTTGACCTATAATAAAATTAATTCAGACTTCTTATATGACTATTAGAATGCTTTAGAATTCAAATTGAAAAATTAGTGCTATTTTTCTTAATGTGCAGTAGAATTTCCAAGTGGTTGCTAGATGTCTTTTGAATGACCTTGATGTGCTTATATATAAGAAACTTTTGAATATTTTAGCTAACCATTCTTGCTACAAATGAGAGAGAGGTAATATGCAATGTATTGATTTTAAAAACTAAACGTTGGGGTGTGGGGGACAAGGTTGCACTAGTGTATATAGCTATAGTGCACTCATGTCCGACCTATTGTGGACCTATCTCAGAGGGATAAACACTATTATAATTGGTTTGAAAGGTGTTTATAAGTAAAGTAGAAATGTCTAAATGATGTTCTTAGTAGTTTAAAGGTAGTTTGTAGAATATTGTATGCTCTCGTAGAGATTGCAAATTAAAAGAATGACAAAAATATCAATAGAGGTAAGGATGTCAAGATTAAACATTGTCAAACAATTAATTATTAAATTTGAGTGTTTATAATAAGGTGCCACCTATTTGTAGGGCAAAAATAACTTTACATTGTTACGTGACATACAAGTATCAAACATACAAAATCATATGAGATTTTTTAAGGTTTTTATAATAAAGTTTAGGACTTTCTTAACTTAACAAACATGGCTAACAAATTCAACCATACATTTTGTTAAAGAATTCATCTCTCTCCTATGTATTTTATATTTATTTTATAATGCTTTTGTATACTCTAAACAAACCCATTATTTGGAAGCTATTTTTTCACAGACGTTTTATTGGTGACAACATTCGACTTCTTGCATCAGCTCTCTCAAGTGTCTAGTTTACAATCTCCTTGAGTCTATCATTCAATATTTTGGAGATGTAAATTTGCTAAAAGAATGTGGTTTGTTATACACAATGACTTCTTTGATACTTTTAGATACATGTTGTCTTGGAAATAAGCTCTTATGAGCTTTATCATTTATTGTAATATGATTGTTAAACATTTTAGTCAACAAAGTATCAATCACTTATGGAAGAATAAATACACTATCGTCTTTAATAGCTCTTGTATTCTATTTAAAGTTACAATTCAAAAATATTACTCTAACTATTATTTACAGTTACATATTCTTTTCATCTTATTCTTAAAAAAAACTTATCTACAATATTAAATTAATACAACAAAATTCAAAAATAAATTAGAAAGGTCAAAAATAATCAAATGAAGTAGCATCTTAAAGTTTTCAGTGTATATATACAACCTACATCTTAATGTATATCCTTCTAAAAATTAAAAAAAACTCGAGTCAACTTTTTTCCCTCATAATTAGGCTCCCCCACAAGGAGACATTTACAAACATGGCCCCAAGAAAGGTCAAAAGCCAAGGAGGCAATTATTATGCTGGTGTTCCTTAGGCCTTAAGTTTATAGTGGTCCAGTGGGTGTGCCTTTTGAATATATGGAAAATATAGTATATTCCTTTAATTATTGATTGAAAAGGTTAGAATCATTTAGTACAAAACATATGAAATTGGATAAAAAGGATATACATATATACGAATAACAACTAAAAAAATATTTTTATATATTCTTATGTTATATATTATACTTTTAAAAATAAGGACCCAAAAAAATAAAAAAAATAATTTATTGTATAATAATAATTATATTTGTAAGAGAAAAAATGATATAAAATATAAAACATGAGAGTTATGTTGTTGATATATTTTTCTTCATAATTTATGATTGTGTAGTAGAATAGAGGGTTTGTTTGTATTTTTTAAATTTAGATCGAAGAAAAAAGTTTGAAATTAAATTATGAAAGAAAGACTTGCATTAACGACATTTAAAGAAGCTAACTTTATGTTCGGTCATCTCTCTGATGAATAAGGTTATACATCTTTAGTCTTCATAATGAATAAGATCTCGTAAAGAACTTTGATTTCATCTACAATAATAAAACTTGCCATAGATCTCATAATACAAAAGACACCTAAATATAAAATTAGTTCTCTGATTCTAATTTATTATTGCAAAGTTTATATATACGTTAATGTTACAAAAGAAAGTATTTTGACTCCATACAAAATTGATGAGAGCATACCCATCACTGACTCAAAAAAAATCTTAAACTAAAAGAAAATTTAATGTAATTAGAATTAATAATACATCCATCTTCTATTCAAAGATAATACTCTAAATAATGTATTTTTATTGAGAGTGGTTTTGATAGTTTTATCCAAATATGATTTATAGATATCATCCTTGATACTTCTACAAATATATTTTCTCCACACATAAAAAATATTGACCAACAATATATTAAAACACAAACGATTAATATCCATAACAATTCTTCGTAAAAAACATACAAATTATTCTTAATCCTTATTCATATCATTCTATAATTATTAAAAAATTATCTATTATATCTAATTATTATTACTTTAATATCATTAATTATTACTATTTTCTCTTATTCTAATGATCTCATCCTTTCTCTTTTTCTCTTTAAAAAGCATTTAATTTTGTTGAGGTCTCTTTCCCTGGTATAACCTTTTGAAAACAACCATTTTAAAAAAATACTAAGTGCAAGTGATCAATAAAAGTTGCACAATATATTTTAAACACACATGGATTGCAAAAGCCTTAGATGTTCTATAGTTTTTTATTTTCTTTATTTGAATTTTCCTTCACATATTTGATTTAATTGAAGGATTATTTCTCTCTTCCTTAATGTTAAGCACTTTCTAGTGATCTAAATATTATTAATAAAGGTTGATATCCAAGTTAGTGACCAATATATTTATACTATTATTTTTTAAACTTTTAAAGAGTGGTAATTTTGATATATAAAATAGTGATTTGTATAAAAGAAATAATTGTATAAATGTTAAGTGTATAATATTTATAAAATTGTAGGTTATACGTTTAAAGTGTTAAATATAAAATATTAATTTTAGATAGTGATAAATTATTTAAATATTATTTAATCATTCTTAAATATATATGAATACTTAATAAAAATTTGTGAAAGTTCAATATACTTCATACAAATATTTTTTATTAAATGAATTATAATACTTATATTTTTATAGATAACTGAATTTAAATTAAAACCCTATTAAATATATATCAACATCAAACAATTAAAAATAAAAAGGTGAAATGAAAAAAATAGATATATCTTATCTTTAAAATGATCAAAAAATAAAATCAAAAACATTAAATTCTTTTGACAAATATTAAATAAGCCTTAACACTTCTAATATAGAACTTAAAACATACACGAAACAAAAGGAATATATATATATATATATATATATATATATATATATATATGCATTGGAGCCATTTTTAGCTATATTAAAGAGGATGTTGAAATCCATCATGGATATACTTAAAAAGTGTGATTAAAAAGGCTCTTTACAACTTCAATTTTGTGAAGAATATTCTTCTCATTAAATCAAAACATTTCCACGTAGTTTTTTTCTTTTGCATGGGCAGCATTTTACTTATCAACGTTGTTTTTTTTATGCATGACCATTAGGGGAAAGGTTTCAATAATTGTGCATGTTCCAATTATCAAAAAGGATTTTTGTTAACATATATTTCATTGATGGAACATATTGGTATGTATAAATATTAAAGTGCACCAAACGCTGAACATGTAATATCTAATACTTGTTCAATATTTACTCTATAAAATTAAAAGTAACCAATCACATCATGACAAGTAAGATTCAAGTATTGATACTCTAATGCACTGCTATTGGTACTCCAAAGGTTAAGTTTTGGTCATAAGTTTTTAAAATGCATTTTATGACTTCTCGTGATAAAATTAGTTATATCGTAAAATATATGTTAGACCTTGAAACCTTAGTTATAAGTAGTTAAGATGATATATTAAAACAGGTAATTTTTTTGAAATCTAATGTGATGTTATGGCATTTTAATTCATTGTTCAAAGTTGGGGTGCACGGCTATTGGAACCTTTCCAATAATTAAAAATAAATTTGTAACTCTTTTATGCTAAATAATTTTCTTTTTAATTTATTATATATTATGAGTATATTGTTCAAATGTTTCCTTTTTTATTTAAAAAAAATAGAAAAGTGATAAATAATGGTTGGTTGAATTGATGAAGTTGTTTGGTTCACAAAGAATTTAGTATTGATTAATTCTTATTGTTAACAAAACTTGACACAATAAAAAGGATGAGAATGGATACCTCTCAGTCCTTTAACACTTAACTTAAAATCATCGCTCAGTGTTCAACAAAAACAAAAATATATGTTTAAGTATATCATATTATCTTATAATTTATCCTTTTTTATAAACAATTTGTTGATTTTCTATTTTAATTAATTTATTAATTGGTATTTATATATTCAATATATTTATTTTGTAGGCACATTTTTTTAGATATGTTATATATCATATTAATTTAAAAAAATTGTTAGAGACTAAAAATGGATATTTTAAGTATGTTGATTAATTTTAATTAAATTAATATTATAAACAATAATAATTTATCAAATTTTGATAATATCCAGTTTAAAATGTATTTATAAAAATATTGATAAGTTATTGAGAAATATATTTTTGGAGGTCAAACTAGTCATAGATGGAATTTAGTTAAGTGGGAGACTATCACTCTTTTGAAACCATTAGAAGGATTGAGGTTGAGATCTTTGTATTTAGAAAACTTAACTTTTATATGCAAGATATATTGGAGATGGCTTATAGAAAAGAAAATATTATGGATTTACTTAGATTACAACACATATATCATTGATAGCTGAAAACTTGTTATAGGGATTATTTGGTCAATGTTTCCTAGGAATTGTATATTTAGAATAGTATGATGAAAGCCAAAATCTTTATCCAAAGAGAGCTTATTTGGGAGCGAGGGATGCTAGTATTGTACATTTTTAGCAAGACTCTTGGAATGGTTATCTTTCATTAGCCAGAAATCTTATACATTATAATTCAAGATATTTTTATGAATTCAATTTATGTTTTTGTGAAGGATTATGTTATTCAGTGGTCTTCCAATAATTATCTATTGAAGAAATTGAAGTTCATTAATAGTTTACCATAATATTTGTCCACAGCTCAAATAAAATCTTCTGAAATATTCTCAATAGTCAAAATATTTTAAAAACTAATAAAGAAGATAAATTATATTGGAATCATTTTTGCATAGTAAATTATGCAGAGCATAATTTTTATGTGATGTCTCTTCACCACCATCAATACATATTGCCTTCCATTCCTTATACTTCCAAGTTATGGAAGAATATTGTGTGGCCAAAAATATCTATATTTAAATGGATCATCAACCAAAATAAATAGTTTACAAAGGAAAACCTTATTAAACGAGTTATTACGACCCTTTTAAATGTACTTTATGTTTTAATTACAATGAAGATGGACTATTTTCTATCATTGTCAATATTCTCAACAAGTATGGGATACTTGGGAAATAATTATGTAGAAAACAACTTTTTGGTATCCTTTAATTACAAAAGTGTACAATCATTAGCTATGAAAACTATTCCAATTAGTTATTCTCGTTGAATTATAGAGGAAGGATTCTCTTCTTATTCCTTGAGAAATATGGAATGATGGAATTAATTGTCTATCTCAAAATAAACATATAACTATCCAAATGTTATGGAAGGTAAGTATACAAATAATTAAACAAGATATAATATCTAACCAAAAATAATACCTAAATATGAATATTTCAAAAGGAAAGAATAAGATTATTAAAGACTAATTTGCCTTGCTTTGTTGGGTAATTCAAGATTGTGAAGATATGTAGTTGTTGCCTTACAATTATACCATGATCAATGTAGTAGTCACATTGAGAGATACCCTCAAAGTAATCTAGGAGTAATTGGCTATAATGGTATTATTTGAGCTCATAAAAGAAAAGGTCATTATTTTTTTGGTTAAATTATTGTTTTTTTAAATAATATTATATAAGTTGTAGCCCTCAAACATGAATTCATTCAAGTTAGAACAACTCTCCAATAACATTATTTCACATTTGTATTCTTTTATAATTGTGAATATAATAAAATTACAACAAATCAATTATAATTATATTTTTACATTAAATTGTATAATTCATGATATTAAGGAAATAACATCTACACTATTAATTAAAATAAACTTCTATTATAATCATAGATCAAATAATGAAGTGATTAATGTTGTTATTAATAATTATTAATTTGAAGAAAGTGAAATTATGGACTTGAAAGATTTGAACAAAATATCTATAACAAAAGGTAGACATTGAAAAACTATAACAAAAATGAATTAAATGCTTCTTATTTATAACTAAGTGGATAAGGATTAATCATTATGATTTCTCTTTTTTAATGTAAGTATAATACAATTGTTATTAAAAAAAATATGATGTTTTATTCATATGTTTTCGAAGAAGTTGAATACCAAATCATTCATCTAATAAAAAGTGAATTAAATATTTTTTATTTATAATTATAAAATGGATAAAGATTAATCAATATGATTTATCTTCTTTAAAGAAATGTAAGTATAATACAATTGTTATTATAAAAAATATGATGTTTAGTCATATATTTTCGAATGAATTTAAAGACCAAACCATTCATCTAATAAAAAATGAATTAAATACTTTTTCTTTATAACTATATTTAATGGATAAGGATTAATCATTATGATTTTTCTTCTTTAAAAAAAATATAAGTATAATATAATAATTATTATAAAAATATATAATATTTTATTTATATGTTTTCGAATAAATTCATATATCAAATTATTCAAATACTTCTTATAATATATATTAATATTATTTTATTTAAAAATTGATACAAAAATTTCCCATTCAAATTCAATCGTACATCTTTATTAAAGAATGTACCATGCAAACCTAATATCTTTTAACTCTTGTCACCTTTTTTTTCTCTGACACATAATTAGGCTCCCCCCAAAGTTGACATTTCAAATACCTTACAATCTAAAATATCAAAGACCAAAATATGTCCATCCAAATAAATTATTATAATTAGGTGTTCCTTAGGCCTTAAGATTACAATGGTACACTAGGCGTGCCTTTTGATGGGATATAAAGGATGACTAATCTATTATCATAGTGGTAAGGTTTGTACCTTCCATCATAATAATAATAATAAAATGTCTTATTATTTTAAAAAAATCTCTATTATTTTATATGAAATGTATGAAATTTATAAATAAATTGAGTTAAATATGGGATTGTATGGTTTCATAGTTAACTGGCACAATTATTGATAACATCACAAAGGTAAGAAGTTTCCATGGTTTAGTAACGTTTTACAAAAAAATTATTAATAGTTTCAGTAGTTTTATTGCACCAATAAAAAATTGTATGAGAGGGAAAGAATTTGCATAGACAAGGATAACAACAGAAAGCTTTGAGATGTTGAAGAAGAAAATTATAGAAAAACTTATTTTAACATTACCATATTTTAGCAAAGTGTCTGAGGTTGATTGTGATGCTTTGTTTATGAGAATTGGTGTTATGTTAAGTCGAGAATGGAAGTAAATAACATATTTCTATGAGAAATTGAATGAGGTAAGAACAAAGTATTCTACATATAATGTTGAATTTTATGCCATTGTTCAAGCATGAAGACATTGGAAGTATTATCTGGTGCCTAAGTAGTTTATCCTAATTCTATTTTGAAATAACTTTAACAACTGTTAGTCAAAACCAACACATCAAACATATACAACCAATTACAAGTAAAACAATTTATTCAAGAATTGTTTATTACTTCATACTTTTAGAAAGTATTATAGCAATTAGTTCATTAATTGTTGTTGTTTCTCTTTCTTTATTGATTTTTCCCTGTTTTACTTCTCTTTCAGGGATTAGTTATAGACATTTTATTTATTTTATCTATTTTAATTCTAATTTTAAGATTTAATAGAAGGTGAAAGATTTTTTTTTTAAGGTAGATCAAAAATTTGAATCTTGTAAGGATAAAGTATGCACACATCATATTTAATGTAAAAGTAGGTTCCTACTATTACATTTGAGGAGGTACAAAGTGGTCTTATATATTATAAATTACCTTACAAATCTTAAACAGAGTACACCATATTATGAACCTTAAAAATATCATTTATTTCATTTTTTAAATAATGAATACTTTATATTGAATTATAAGATTACCTTTACCTTTACTTTCATACATTTATGTGAGATGTTTACTTTATCATTTACTCTAACCTTCTCTCCTCTCTTTACTCTTGAAGGATGCTATTCTAAACTAATGAATAATATAATTATCTTACAATTTGTTAGACCCTTAAAGGGTAAAAGTTTTGATATAGAAAACATAGATCTGTATAAAGAAATAATTTTATAAATATAAAATATATAAAATAAATAAATTAAAATTATTACTTAATAACTCTTAAATTTTTATAAGTATTCAAAAGGATCATATGAATGTTCAATATGATTTTTATAAATATTATTCAAATAAATTAAAATATTTATATATTTATAAAAATATTTGATTTTAAATTAAAAACCTATTTTTGTTTGTTGTGAAAAACATCTCAAAAGAGATGTTATAGTTAGGTATATCTAAAGGATGTAGGGTATTTCTTTTGCCAAAATTATTTAGAGCTCATACTTAGATCCCTCCCTTTGGGATGCTTAAAGAGCATGTCTAACTAAAATATAAACAGTCACTGAGCTGTGTATGTACTAGCCAAGAACACCAACAAGACTGAAATCTTATGGCTCATACAAAAACTAAGGTAAAAAAGAAGACCCAAAATAATTCCAATCAAGACCAAAATTAAAAACACACCCCACAACTAAAAAAACAATAGAAAGGAAGCCAATGACCGTTTGAGGAGAACCAAAAATAACAATACCTAATTGAGAAGGAAAGGACAACCTTATAAAGATTCTAGCAATCAATTCTATTATTATCTAGGGATAACGTATGAAGACCTCATTCCTTAGCTTTGATGACAACCATAAGGGAGGAGGACCAAATCCTTTCACTTCAGATTGGTCAAGAGCCCAATTAACAAGTGCATCCACAATTTTGTTGAAACCCAAAGGAGTATACAAATAAATAACCAAGTTAAATTTCTCTTGAAACAATTGAATTTTTTGGAGAATTCTAAACAATCTAATCCTTGGAACTGTTAGAATAAGGATCAGAAAGTAGTGTAATCCATAATTTAGAGTCAACAGCCAACTAGATGTTTTTACACTCAACCTACCAGGTAGTTTTAAGACCTTCCACAATACCTTGTCCTTCAACTTAATTGTCGGTGGTAATACCAATTTTGGCATAAAAAAATAAAGTAATCGAGTTATCCAAATCCCTACCAATGCTTCCAATGTTTGCATGATCCTAATTTCCCTTCAAAGTGCCATCCATATGGATTTTGTTGAAGCCTAAGATTAGAATAAAGGAATGATCCTTGCCACTAGAGTCTTCTTAGAATCAAAGGGGAGAAGGAGGGTTGAAGAATAATACTGTGTCCCACTTTTTGGTACAAAAGGGCCAGCAAAAAATGAAAATGTGAATATTTTTCAATTTGTATAGACAATAATGATTTAACCATATAAAATGTGAAAATGGTGTAAACTAATGAAGTATTTAATTTTAAGTGTAGATTACATTTATTAATTTTTTTAAAATATAAAAAACTAAAAAATAGATTTTTTAATTCCTAAATACACAATGTGTATGTTTCGTGTACAAAAAGTTTTGAGTACTTGATTTCTCCTCCTCATAATTTTCTCGAAACATAATATTTTCTCAAGATTTTTTGCAAAGATGTCTTAGAAATATGGACGTAGTGCAAAATTATTTTTTATAATTTTTTAATTAAAAATAAATTTTTAATGATCAAGGCAAAGAATATCAATGCTTATGATAATAAAGTTGAGTGCATTGATATTTTTCAATTTTTTTTGGCCATGGTCTCCTTTTTTTTCCTAGTGCCTCAAACATATGGTACTTCATTTTATAAATAAGTATATTTTACTAAATAAATCAAAATAAATATTAAATATTATTAAAATTTATTAAAAAAAATCATATTATTAGAAACTTATAGAAAGACCTATTTATATGTAGAGCCACATGTTTTTATTTTATTTTATTTATTTTAATATGTGGCATCCAAAGTGGTAATTTTAGGCCAATAGTAGCTTTCCACTTTAATGGGTGAGGATTTGATGCCACATGGAGTTCAAACGAAGGGGGTTCATTCACTAAATAAATCATTTAATTGGTCATTTCATTCAAATTAATCAAATGCACAAAGTAAACCTTTGACCCCCTTCGTTCGAAAGGGGTTCGTTTGAACCCCCTTCAAAAAGTACACATGGGGGTTTGAACGAACCCCCTTTGAATGAAGGGTTTTTTTTTTAACCCCAATTTTTTTTTTGGTTTTGGATGCACTTCACTGCCAAGTGGGACTCACTTATGTGCCATAGCCCAGAAACAATGTGAAGAGCCTAAAAAATTAGTGTCTCATGCTGGGAAGGTGTCGTAGGGTGTTTCATCAAGTGTATAACCGATTTTATGATATAATTAAGAGTGTGCTACCAAATCTGAACATTTTTAGTAGCCCTCTACTTGAAAATTATAGCATGTTGCTCCTTCCACATGTTCCGTTATAAGTTAAAATAAAACCCAACCCAAATAATTTGATTAGAAAAGACATCAAACTAGAAAATGTGACCCCAACCCTAAAGGTATTGTATTAGGGATGAAACACCAGTCCATAGGATGCCCAAAACACTCACTAAGAACTACCATTGATCAGTAATGAAGGGACACAAAAATAACATATGATAAAAATTTCCTCATGATCCCTACATAGGACACATTTAAAGGGTCCATTAAGACCCCTTTTCATAAGTTTATCTCTCGTAATAGCTCTGCCATGAAGGATAAACAATATGAAAAACCTAACTTTAGGCCATAAATTGTGACTCCAAAGTCACTTTAAAATAATTTTGAGGTTAAATTGAAGGATGGCAAAGAGAATGATAACCATCCATCACTATGTATATTCCATTATGTTGTCCTCCCTTAGCCAATAAGTCTTCCTCATTTGAGAAAGAAATATCTCTATCTTTAAGAATATGAAGTAGTTAGATTTTAGAGTCCAATGAAATTTGAATCAACCAATCTTCAAGGAAAATCTACTTCCTTTCAATTATCCTTTTTCTACTAAGCTTGTTTGAGTATTTGGAAACCATAATCCAATCTTCATGATGCATCTATTCCATGAGCCTATTAAAATGAGGACATTGTTTAACAAGAGGGGAAACTATTTTAACAATCTATCCAAAAGTGGCCTTTTGACCATTCTTGATGATCCAAAATAATTCATTCTTAATCAAAGACTCACCTTGATTTTTAGAACAACCAACACAGGAGAGCCTTGGAGGGAAGTGATAACTAAAAAATTTGATCAGGAAGTTTAATTTTAGCATATTTGACTCTTAAGGTTTGTGCCAAAAATTGTAATGGAGACTAAAGAAGACAACAATAAATCTTAGCAGCTAAAGCTTGACCATTTAGCTAAGATGGATGAAAACACAAGCCTCCTTCTTACTTTGTGGAGACAAAGTGTAGTCCATTTCACCAAAGACCATTTTTTAATAACCTACAACCCCTTCCATAAAAAATTGTGGCAAGTTTGATTAATTTATTTTAAGATGGATTTGGGAACATGTAAGATAGAAGAGAAGTGAATAGGAATAACTTGCAGAAAATCTTTGATTAAGGTGATTCATCCCCCATATAGATCCATGTATTGGTCCACTAGAAACTTTAGTTTTCAAATTATCCACTAACCAACTCCAATTAGAAATTATGCTTTCCCTCAAGGGAACATCGAGGTAGATAACTGGAAAAAAAACTTTCTGAAATCAAAGTCTATCAAGAATCATAGGTTCCTATTTGGGAGACATGTGAAAGAAATTATTTATTGATTTAACCTTACTAATAATATGACCAATTAAAGCCTTGAAATTTGCAAATTTTTATTAATGTTTGAAGCCTCTTGAGTTTTATATTTGTCCATCAAGTAAGAATCATCCACAAACCACAAATATGTCATTGGCTTAAGACTCCTAGCAAGAATAACACCTTCAATAATTCTTTCTTATCTATCTATGATAATAATCCTACCCAAAATTTTTGCCATAATGATAAATAAATAAATAAGGAGAAAGAGGGTCTCTTCATTGAATACCTCTGGAGGATCCAAAAGGCTTGGTGGGACAACCATTAACCAAAACTAAGGAAATACAACCTTTCACCCAAAGATTCCATTCCTCGTAAAAATTGAAAAGCTTGAGCATTCTTAAGAGGAAAGTCCAATCGACTCTATCATAGGCTTTGGAGAGATCCAAGATTATAATCATAGCTAGATTTTTTTGTTAATTCATAGAATGGATAGCTTATTGAGATAACACAATCTCATCAAGGATTTATCTACCAGCGACATACCCACCTTGCTTAGGGGTAATACGTTTATGGAGGAGGAGCTACAATCTATTAGCCATAATTTTGAAAATGATTTTGTACAAAACATTACATAGAGCAATGGGATGAAAGCCAAAAACATTTGTTACCTTTTGTGCCTTTGGAACCAAAGCAATGAAGGTTTTATTGATCTATTTAAGAATAACCTTAGTTGTTTTGGTTTCTTCCACAACATTCAACAAGTCCTCCTAAATAATATCACAAAATTTTTGATAAAATTCAATAGGAAACCCATCTGTCTTGGGGGATTTATCTTTACTCATGGTGAGGACAATGTGCCTTAATTTTGCTAAAGAAATGTTATTAATAAGGGAACAATTTTCCTCCAAAGAAATAAGAGTGGGAACAATAATAAAGAGATGAGAAAATAAATTGAGCACAATGTTAGAACTAATTTACAACGAGAACTCTAGAGTTCCATTATCTGATTCAAAAGAAGAAATATGATTGAAATATCTCTTCATCAACATTGATTTGTTAAAAAACACCGATTTTTTAACCCCCTCCTGAAGCCATTTGATTCTATATTGTTGTTTCATCATAATTTCCTATCTAAGATTCAATTCATCCAATTGATTTATTAAATTGAGTTCTTCATGCTAAAGCTTCTCATTAATAGTGATTAGACGAATGGTTTCAATGACCTTTTCCAATCTATCAGATATCTCTTGATTTTTAACCTTAATGTTTCCAAATTCATCCCAATTCCATTTCATGAGTTGGGATTTGACATATCTAAGCTTTTGCATAAAAATACACATATTTATTCCATGATGAGGCTTCCCTTCCATCCATCAATGTTGAATTTTATCCCTAAGATTAGCATGCTAAAGCCACATCAATTGGAAATAGAAATGAGATTTCAGGCATTAAGAATTCTAAACTTTTATCATAACAAGCCAACGATTTGATCCAACATTGTTCAAAATTGAAGACTTGCGGATTTTACCAATAACAAGAAACTCCTCAATCAACAAGAATCTATCCAACCTCTCTGCAATGAAAGCATTACCCGATCTTTGGTTGGTCTACATTAGGAGCCCATTACCAGGCTCAATATCAATAATATTAAGAGAAGAAATATATTCTAGCATAAGATTTGAGTTAGCATCAAGCTTACTATTGCCACCAATTTTTTCTTTTAAGTAATAGCATTTAAATTTCCTCCAATCAAGACCCAAGCTCCTAGAAAGAGATTAATATATTCTAGATTCTTCCACTGCTTCTCTTTCCCCTTCAAATCTAAAGAAAAGTACACATCAATGAACAAAATTTGTTAATTTGAATTTTTTATTTCGGCAAAGATTGCTATGATACCCTGCACGACCAAAACATTGACTACCATAATTTTCATTGGGTTCTACAAACAAGCAATGCCCCTAGAAAGCCTTAAAATCATTAAACAAAACATTAGCCATTGGCCAAAGATTCTGAACCAAAAAATTCATGATGTTACTAGAAACTTTGGTTTCCTAAAAAGACGTAATTTGAACACTATGAGCTTTCAAAATCCTAATAATTTCATTTCATTTAAAGGGACAACCTTTAAGGCCCCTAATATTCTAAAAATGCACTTCATGTCTAATTGGGTTTATATACTTATGATCCCTCTTTTGCTCTGCCTAAAGACACTGATCTTTCTCCTTTTTTCAAGTGGGTCATGAACACATTTCCAAGGCCACTCTTGTGAATAAAGCAAAACATTTCCACTCACTTTTGCTTGTCAACCGTCTTTTTACATCATTGCTATCCATTTTTAATGCATAGCCATTAATTAAAAATATTATTTTGATTCTTTTATGATAAAGAAATATAATATCATTTTTAAATGCAGATGATTAATATTATATTTCTTTGCCGTTACAATAATTAATATTCTTTCATTGAATGGGACTTTAAAAAACACAATAATTAAATATAGGATAAAATAAAGAAATATATTCAACATTGATTAAATATATATTGTTGTTTTATATACTGAAAAACGTTATTGTATTTTTGTAGTAATTTTTATTTTATTTTATTTATTTATTTATTATATTATTTATAATTTTGTTAATAAATAGAGCTTTTATAATTAATTTAAAACAGTTTAAAGTTTTATAAGTAATTTTTTTGTATTTTTTTCCCATAACTTAATATTATCATGTTATCTAGATTCACCACATTCTCACTTTTTGACATTAATTCGATTTTAAAAAAAATAAAAAAGAAATACTGTATCTATGATTTCTAAGCATTGTATTAATTATAAGTTGCATTTTATTTTTAAATTGTAGTGGTTTAATTATAAATTTAGAAATTCTAATTTTATATATATTATTTTTGTCAATATATTTTATGCACGATTCAATTTGAAATAAAAAGAGGATCGTATAAAAAAAATTGATGTGAAAAGTCATTCTTACCATCATCTCTCAACATTTATTTGGTAAGAACAAAAGAATATAAAGAAAAACTTTGTCTATGATTTTCAATAAATAAATTGAATGTATCAATTACATTTTAATAGTGAACAAGATGAAATGTGAACAAGATGATATTTTTATGTTTGAATAAGATAAGTGAGAAAGAAAAGCTAACTAAAAAGGCAAATTGAAAAATTATTTCTATTAAATTAAAATTGGTAAGTTAGAAAGCAAATAAAATGTACATTTTAATAGACTTTGTTTGTAAATCTGTTTTAATTTTGATGTTATATTGAATAGGTAGATTTAAGCACGTATATTTATTTCTACAAATTGTTTTAAATATTTTTTTTACTATCTCTCTCTCAAATATACCAAACATAGAGAATGGAGGTTGAAGACCATCAATTGTAGAAAAAATTGAAAGTGTTTTAGGATGTAATTTCAATTAGAATTTTTGAACACATTTTAATTATATTTTTGCAATCAACTCAAGAAATATTTTATTTTGATGCGGTTTTACAACATTTTTTTTAAAAAAATTGTCTAGTTATTCATTTGTTATGTAGACTAACATTCAAATTACATAAAAATCAATATATATATATATATATATATATATATATATATATAACTAATTATCATGTAAAAGTATAAAATCCAAAATCTTCAAAAAATTGTGAGATGTACAAATTCGATAAATAATATGATTAAAAATAATTTGAACATAAATTGACTATCAATATAACAACTTAATAAAATTTCAGTCCATATTTATAAATTTATATGATTAGTAAAAATAATTTCAAATATATTCACAATATAAACTTGATTTTTTTTTAATCTTATACTTAATAAAATTTCAATCCATATTTATAAATTTATATGATTAGTAAAAATAATTTCAAATATATTTTAATAAATATATTCACAATATAAACTTGATTTTTTTTTAATCTTATCTTTATGCTATGATTTTTTTATTTGAATATGCATAATTAAAACAAGGTACTAAGAGCAAGTCATATGGTTAAAAAAAAATTAAAATACATATCAAACTATTGTCATAAAAAAATATATATATTTCTTAAAATATATATACATAAAAGACTAAAGTTGATCTTCTTATATCCCATTCAAGTTCATATTAGTCTCCTATGCTTTTATTCTTTTAAACATATATAATACGTAATCTTCTTATATCCCACTCAAGTTTATATTTATTTTTTATGATTTTAAATATATAAAATATAATTCCTCATTGAATAGGTTTACCATGTTTTAGATGGAATTTTCAACTTTTTGGTTGATATAATCATTTTTTCTTAAATTCTATATAAAACTTATAGATTTATTAATAAAAATATTATTATAATTATATTTACTTAATTTGTGATCATTGGGATATAATAACATAATACAAAGGTAAATTAAAGTACACAAAAGAATCTAACATAACATAATCCAGATAAATATATCAAAATCTTAATGTGCCAATAATATAAATTAAAGATATAAAAAATGATTGAAAAATAATGAAAAATGATTTTAAAAAATTAAAAAAGTAATAAAATCTAAAATGTTTGGGTAGAATTGTGGATTTTTGGAACTAGATTTAGGATCTATAACTAATTATAATGCATTGTGTGAAATCTATATTTTTGATTATATTAGGAAGAATTAATAGGTAGCCAATAGTGTACCAAAAAGAATATATAGGTTATTGATTATGTGCTTCTATTGTTGTCGAATGTGTATTTGAGTGTTGATTCTCTACTTTATTCCTTTTTTGATTCTACAAATTCTTAATAAGATATGCATGTATATAGTGAGTAGGGTTGTGCGATCACTTTGTGGAATTAATAAAAAAAATGCATTATATTGTCTCTCTTATATTCTTTGACCTAATTTGTCACAAACGTCCAAGAAAAATGAAATATAATGGTTAACTAACTTGGGTTAGCTACATATCCCACATGCTTGGAATTAGAATCAATTTAGTTATTTTTACATATGTGTATAGTCCCAACCCAAGTGACAATAAGGGCTTGAGTGCCTCTCCTAAATAAATATACTACAACTATTTGCACCCTACTAAACCTTATTTTGGGACAAGGTGATGATGGCATAAGACTTGTAAATGATATAGATGATTTTAGACTCTTTCACAAGTGTAGAAATAAATGGAATCAATGAATAACTCAAATGGAGAAGCCTCTGTCAATATAATGATAATTGGTTGCTTCTTAGATCATTGCTAGGAAATGAATAAGGTTTGACTTACATCTATAGGGCTCTTTAGGACATGACATGCAAAGGCTAGGCATGGAAAATTGTGATATTAAAAATCAAAGGTGTGTGACATCATATCAAGGTAGATGGATCCATAAAAATAGGGTATATAATCAACAGGTCGTTCATTCTGACTAGGACATAATTAACAAGCCATTGATTCAGACCCAGGAGGAAAAAATGTGTAGAATGGAGACAAGACTACTCATATAATGGATTAATAAGATCCTTGATGCAGTTGAGGTTATGTAATTTAATGAAGGAAACCCTTATACCATGCACAACCCACAATATATGCATGTGCCAACATCGAATATTAGTGTGTGCACAAGCTTTATGCAATGTAAATAAATAATTAGGCAATTTAACTACATCAAAGGAAAATAAAAATGTAGGCATAAAACACTATCTCTTTATTACAATATTCAATCTTGGAGATTATAACGATCCCAAACAAGATATTAAATAAAATGCTCCTATGCTAGACTTGCGGATTCATAAGGTTCTACCTGAATCAATAATAGTTACTTATTCTAATATGGGTCGTAATAAATTGAAGTATTCCTCTTAGATTCAAATCTTTAAAATTTGTGCTCTGGTTGTAAGCCCCTACCAATTTATTTGAACACCCAACTCATAGGCACCTATAGTTGTTACAAAAGTTAGAATGATATGTATTCCTTGGCATCCATTCTTCTTATCATGACTATTCACCCTCTAGTTCTTATGATATGATTTTGAATTAATCATGGCATTTGATTTTATGTTGATCTAAACCAACACATGGGTGATGCTTCACTCACATACTTAGTAGATTTGCGTAAGTACATAATGGTTGCACATGCGCTTAGTGAAAATTATCATTTGCGATTTACAAGATATCATTTTTTGCGCAGAATTATTCTGTCAAATTCCACCCACACTACACATATTTGTTGTGGCTAAATTTTCTGAGTTTACTATGAGTCTAGATTAAAATACCTTTTTAGAAAGCTCAACTTCCAATCTAAAAGTTCATGCAACTCTAATTGAACGAAGAAATTCCATGAAATCTAAAAATAATCTAAAGATAATTGAAAATTATATATACTGAAATTCATTAACCACCAACTAATTTAAGACTACATGCACCAAAAAAATTACGCATACTTATTTTTATTAACCTACTTATCTTATTAAATTGATAAAAAATTCTACGTAAACCCATATACTCTTACATCATATACTCTAAATAAGTGAAATGATCTATAAACCTTTGTTCATATGCATCATCATTGAGAAAAAAATTATGATATAAGGTTTTTTATAAATCATAATATTAAAATAATGGACATTTTTTATTTTTTATTTTAATTTTTTTCTATCACTCTGAAAACAATCATTATACGAGTGTTTTCCTTATATCTTAAGATTATAAAAGACAATGACAATTTTATTTTTGAATTATTATCAATGTATGAAAAAGTAAGAATCTCCCTTTAATTATTGGTTTGAAAAGTAGAGTTTGGCATTCTATTATTATAGTGGTAGAATTTGTATACATGCCTTAATAAAATTAAAGTCCATTATTTTATCAAATATATGTTAATGATATACACATACTAATAATAATTTAAAAATAATTAATTTTATTTTTTAAAATATTTATTATTTTATATTAAATATATATTAATTACATGTTTATCATGTCAATTGTTTTTATCCTTTCCAACTTAAAAATTTAAAAATAAAATAAATAAATATCAATATTATTATAAAATATAATATAAAAATTTAATTCGTAAAAATTATTTGCACATCTATTAATTATATTTTTTCCTTTTGGTTAATATAACGTAAAGCATTACAATAGTAAAACAATTATTAATATCATTCATAAAATGTTCATAGCAAGATTAATTGTAACATTGTTACAAAAGTCATGACATTAATAAATATTGAATTAAAGTATTGGTAATCTCTTTGTTTTTTTACTAGGTTCTATGCATTAAAGTCTACTTACTAATCCTGAGTAGATTTTTATTAACATTATTTTTTTAAAACAAAATATAAGTATTTTGATATTTTAAAATTTTTGGTATAAATAATTTATCTTCTTCAATTTAATATTAAATAATAAAGATAGTTTTAAAAAATTTAATATTAATTTAAAATTTAATAGTATATATTTTAAATATTAATGAAATAACATTTTTTTTTATAATGTTAATATTTTATCAAATGAATGATAATATTTTTTTATATTTATATATTAAATAAAGAGATATTAATTTAACAAAAATAAAAACCACTTATTTGAATTCGCAACCAAAAATGCAAGGAAATCATTGCCACCAAGGAGAGAATTTTTTTTTTCTTTTGCTTACACCATTCGAGCTCCCAAGAACTTTGTTGGTTGCTCCTAATAACCTTTTTTTCTCCTACATTCTCATTATGAACCACTGAAAACATGGGCCAATACACAACCACCATTTTTACTAAAAAATGTAATTATAAAATCGAACTACAATGCCATAATGGACCACTAAGTTTCCATGTCTTCACCCAAAATTCCAGTGATGTAACACTAGGGTTCCAAAAAACAGACACAAAAATGACCAAAAGCCTACACTTTGAAACCAATCGATGACTTGATCTCAAGTTTCGAGTCAAACCTAATTTCCATTCAAATGTCAAAACCTTATCATAACCCAAATCAAAAATCCAAACAATCATAACTAATGGGCACCCCTTTACATAATTGAGGTCCAAAGTCCCTCATCATTATGTTGAGTTAACCCACAAGACAAAACAACATCAATAACCCCATTTTTATTTAAAAACACATGGACCAGTCAAGCCACCACTCATGGTATAACAATGGCAACTTCTTGCATGTAGATAACATCAAGACTAAATTCAACTAAGCATGAAATAATAATAAAAATAACAAGGCCAGATGACCAAAATAACATAGGCTCATAATCATTTGACTCAAAGGATCAACAGAATAGTTTTTATCCCTTTTTTATATCTACTAGTGTAGAGTTCCATGTACAGCCTAGCTCATTATTTTTCTGGTTCCTAAAACCATCAAAATAATCCATCAGTAGTATCTGAATAAGATAAAAATTATTAATATGCTAAATAATTTAATGACTGAAGTTATTAACATATCCATAATTTTGAAATAAACAGAATATAATCATCAATATAATGATGACCTTACATATCATATAATGTTTCCTTCACATTATAACAACATCTCAAAACTTTTTAAACAAAGTATCAAATCTGAACCTCTATTAGTTCATACATCATCTTGAAAATCATATAATCAAACAAACATGCTAAACAACAATAACCAAAAGATCATTATTATAATAACAATTCAAACAACTAAACAATATTGCACAAGAAAATAAATTAACATAATTTGGGGTCATGACAAATATTTCAGAGCATTAACTACAAAGGCAAAGCTTAACTTGAAACCCACTATCTTTTTTTTGAAGGTAGGGTGAGAGTGACTTCTCTGAGTGATACGCTCCTCTCAAATGCACCACAATTCAAATCGTTAAAATATGCTTCTTATGGTATAAACAAGGGATCCTTGGTATTTTTAATATATTGTGAGGTATAATGAAATTAAACTCTATGTTTAGTGTTGTATAATGGCTTGAGTATTAAAGAATTACTCCTTACACCATGGTATCAGTAAAATAAACAACTGCTTAACATGTAATGACAGTCATTAAGTAGTTTTAAAACTGTCAAAACATAGTTTATAAAAATAATCAACAATCAAATAGAAAATAAAAAGAAAGTAAAATCATTTTATTTAACAAATTTCAACCCAAAGTTGAAAGAAAAAGTATTAGAGTTAGATGTTATCGTAAGCAACAAAATAATTTCTTCAGTGTTGAATTAAATGCAATGTTGAAGATGTACTCATGGTTTGAAATTTATATCCAAAGTTGAAGCCTTTTTTCTTTCAGTGTTAGTAATTTACCATATAATGTAGTGAAATCCTAGCATAAAAATCAAACAAACAATAAGTAGTGTTCTAAATGAAATATAGGTTCACCCAATGTTTAATTTTTTTATTTAACAATGAAATATTAAGAACAAATACATAATTATAAATTGATAAAATATATGCAAATCTAGTTTAAATTGGATTTATGTTGACTGTGCAATATGACTGTTGATGAAAATTGGTTGAAGAGACCTATAAACTATGTCGCAATCAAAAATAAAATTTAAAACTATGTTAGGATAAGACCATGATAGGAGGACATAGCCACATTGTAGCCTTGTTTGTTGACGATGGCCACAACATGGCTAATTGTATGATTGATTTTATGATCTAAGTGCATGTACATGTCTGTGAGAGTTTACTGTTTGACTCTGTGTCTTGATTTACCATGCGTAAAACCTATAAAATACAAACCCTAGCTCCTACACAATAAACTAAATATAAATCAAATGCAAAAGAAGGAATCAATCAAAGGGAGTAGCTGAGTTATTCTTAAAAAACTCTATGTAATCTGAGTCATACCTACATAGCCCAAAAGAGCCTCAAGTCAAAGTAATTATCCCTCTTTGAGTGAATGTGTGAATCTTGATATTTGATATATGAATACAACTAGATAGATTGTCTTGAATGTTTAACAATGAGTGTCCTTGACCTGCAATAAAATGAATTCAGACTTCTCTTATGACTATTAGGATGCTTTAGAATTGAAATTGGAGTGATTAGTACTCTTTTTCTTAATGCACAGTAGAATTGTAAAGTGGTTGTTAGATGTCTTTTGAATGACCTTGATATGCTTATATAGAGGAAACTTTTGAATATTTTTGTTAACCGGTCTTGCCACAAGCATGAGAGAGGTAATATGCAATGTACTGAATTTAAAAAGTAAATGTTGGGGTGTGGGGGAGAAGGCCGCACTAGTGTATATAATTGTAGTGTGGTCATGTTCGACATACTACAGACTTGTCCCAGAAGGATAGACACTATTGGAATTGGTTTGAAAGGTGTTTATAAGCAAAATAGAAATATCTAAATGTTGTTCTGAGTAGTTTTAAGATAGTTTTTAGAATATTGTATGCTCTCGTAGAGATTGTAAGTTAAAAAAATGATAAAAATATCAATAGAGGTAAGGATGTCAAGATTAAACATTGTCAAACTCTTAATTATTAAATTTGAGTGTTCACAATAAGGTGCCACCTATTTTTATGGCAAAAACAACTTTATATTATTATGTGATACAAACATTAAACATACAAAATCATATGATATTTTAAAAGTTTTTTATAATAAATTTTAGGACTTTGTTAACTTAATAAACATGGTTAATAAATTCAATTGTACATTTTGTTAAAGAATTCATATCTCCTCTGTGTACTTTTATATTTATTTTATAATGCTTTTCTATACTCTTTGTAAACCCACTGCTTGGAAGTTACTCTTTCATAAACCTATTATTAGTGACAACATTTGATTTCTTGTCATCAACCCTCTCAAGTGTCTAGTTTGCATTCTCCTTAAGTCTATCACTCAATATTTTTGAGATGCAAAATTGCTAAAAGAACATGATTTGCAATGCACAATGACTTCAGTGATACTTTTGGATACATATCTTAGAAATAAATTCCTCTGAGCTTTAATACTTATTATAATATGATTATTAAACCTTTCAATCAACAAATTATCAATCATTTGTAGAAGAATAAATACACCACCATCTTTAATAACTCTTATATTCTATTTACAGTTATAATTCAAAAGTTTTATTCTAATTATTATTTACAATTACATAATATTTTCATATTATTCCAAAAAAAAGTTATCTACGATATTAAATTAACATATTAAAATTGAAAAAAAAAATTAAAAAGATCGAAAATAATCAAATGAATTCTTCCCCCCAAAAATAAAAATAAATAAAATCTCTATATTCTTAATTAGTATTTTAAAGTTTTCATATATATATATATATACATACATCTCAGCGAGTTAACTTTTTTTCCTCATAATTGGGCTCCCCCAAAAGGAGACATTTACAAACATGGCCCCAATAAAGGTCAAAAGCCAATTATTATGCATGGTGTTCCTTAGGCCTTAAGTTTATAGTGGTCCACTGGGGGTGCCTTTTGAATATATGGAAAATATAGCATATTCCTTTAATTATTGATTGAAAAGGGCTAGAATCATTTAGTACAAATCATGTGGCATTGGTTAAAAAGGATATACATATATACGAATAACAATTAAAAAAATATTTTTATTGGTTCTTATTTTATATATAATGCTTTTAAAAGTAAAGACTAAAAAAGAATGATTTAATATATTATAATAATTTTATTTATAAGAGAAAAAATAATATAAAATATCAGAGTTATGTTGTTGATATATTTTTTCTAATAATTTACGATTATGTAGTAAAATAGAGGGTTTCTTTGTATCTTTTAAATTTAAGTCAAAAGAAAGAGTTTGAACTTAAATTATGAAACAAAGATTTGTGTTGATGACTTTTAAGAAGGCTAACTCTATGTTGGGTCATCTTTTTTATGAATAGGGTTATACATCTTTAGTCCTCATAGTGAATAAGACTTTGTAGAGAACCTTGATTTCCTCTATAATAATAAACTCTACCTTGAATCTCATAATATAATAAACACCTAAATACAAAATGGCCCTTCGATTTTGGTTCATCATTGTAAAGTTTATATATTCATTGATGTTGTAGAACGAAGTGTTTCAAATTTTTATAAAACTGACGAGAGTATGCCCATAACTGACCCAAATAAAATCTTAAATTGAAAGAAAACCTAATATAATTGGAATTAATAATACGTCTATCTTCTATTTAAAGATAATGTTTTAAAGTGTTGTATTTTTGTTGATAATGGTTCCGATAATTCTATCCAAATATAATTTGTAGATATCATCCTTGATACCTTTACGAATATATTTTTTCAATATATAAAAAATATTGATAAGAAAAATATTAAAACACAAACGATTAATATACATAATAATTTCTTATAAAAAAATTACATTAAATATACAAATTATTCTTAATCTTTTATCACATAATTTCATAAAAAAATAAAATGTTAAATAATTATCTATTATATCTAATTGTTATAACTACTATATCATTAATTATTGTTTCTTATTCTAATGATCTCTTCCTTTCTATTTTTTTTAAAATTTTAATAAGATCTTTTTCCCTTCTATAAAAAAAAACAATCATTTTTTTTTTTAAAGACAATGTTTTTTCAACACACATAAAATGTAAAAGCCAAAAATCTTTTATAATCTTAGATTTTTTTTTATTTTAATTTTTTTTCACATATTTGATTTAATTGAAAGATTGTTTCTCTCTTCCTTAAAATAATGGAAATGCTTATGTAAAGAATATTGTTATGATTAAAAGAAAACATTTTATGGGTGGCCACTAATTAAAAATATTATTTTAGTATAAATAATCACTTTCCTTAAAATAGTATATATTATGGGTACGTTGTTCAAATGCCTCTTTTTTTCCTTTAAAAAATAAGGAAGTGGAATTATCAATATACTATGTTTAAGTATATATCATATTTGCAGATAGTTTATTTTTAATTTTTAATAGACAATTTGTTATATATATATATATATATATATATATATATATATATATATCAAATTGTCTATTTTTAATTGACTATTTGATGTATATATATCATATTTGCAGATAGTTTATTTTTTATTTTTAATAGACAATTTGATTGATGTGTGTATATATATATATATATGAGGTGTATTTATTTATTTTTTAAGTATATATAACATTGTTTAATGATTTTATTATTAATTATTTGTTAATTATTGTTAATTATTTTTAATTTAATTGTATTATTGTGTTAGGTTTGAAAAAAATTGGAGATTTTTTTTTTTTTTTTAATAAAATTTTAAAACATCACAATGAAAAGTTTTGGTAGTTTTATTTAAGAAAACTTCTGAAATAAAACAATTTATTTCTACTCTTAGCTGAAATAAATTAAAGATGAAAATAACGAAAAAAAATAAAAATAACAAATAAAATAAAAATGATACACCAAAAGTAAATAATCTAATATATATATGTGTATATGTATATATGTATACGTATGTGTGTGTGTGTGTGTGTGTGTGTGTGTGTATATGTATATATATATATGTATATATATATATATATATATATATGTATGTATATATATATATGTATGTATATATATATATGTATGTATATATATGTATGTATATATATATATGTATGTATATATATGTATATATATATATGTATATATGTATATATATATATATATATATATATATATATATATATATATATATATATATATATGTATATATGTCTATATATATATATATATATATATATATATATATATGAGGTGTATTTATTTATTTAATTTTCAAGTATATATCACATTGTTTAATGATTTTATTATTAATTATTTGTCAATTATTGTTAATTATTTTTAATTTAATTGTATTATTGTGTTAGGTTCAAAAAAAATTGAAGAATTTTTTTTTTATAAATTTTTAAAACATCACAATGAAAAGTTATGGTAGTTTTATTTAAGAAAACTTCTGAAATAAATCAATTTATTTCTACTCTTATCTGAAATAAATTAAAGATGAAAATAACGAAAAAAAAAAAAAAAAAAAAAAAAAAAAAAAAAAAAAACAAATAAAATAAAAAACAATACACCAAAAGTAAATAATCTAATATCTATTCGAGAAATGAAAACACACCAAAAAAAAATATTGAAACTCAATTTTAATATCAACTATCAAAACTAAATACAAAAAATTATTAATTCAATAGTAAAATCATATCAAATATCCACATGAAAAATTATATTAAAAATAAAAAATACTTACCAACTATTTATTAAAAAACTAAAAAATATTTTAATAAAAAATTGAAAAAAAAAAATTATTTAAAAAAATCTCTAAAATAAAAATCATCAAAAAAGATCAAAAAAATTTATTATGCCATCATAAATGACTAAACACCATTTAAAAAATACTCAAATTCATTAAACAAATGCCCCATGGAAGGTCAAAAGCCAATGGGCTAGAGACAATTATTATGCTAGGTGTTCCTTAGGCCTTAAGTTTATAGTGGTCCAATGGGCGTGACTTTGAATATATATGGAAAATATAGCATATTATTTTAATTATTGATTCAAAAGGCTAGAATCATTTAGTAAAAAAACATGTGACATTGTTAAAAAGGAACACATATACCGACATCGGTTAGGAAGGAACTAACGTCGGCAATACAGGAACCGATGTCGGTCAGACAGTGACCGACGTCGGCCAGGAAGGAATCGATGTCGGTCATTTGGAACCGACGTCGGCCAGTAACAAGCCTGGAGGTGACCGAGGTTGGTCACTGTCAGAGAATTTGGGCAGACAACGTGTTGTGAATGAGTCTCAGACGCCCATCAGGAGGTCAAAAAGGGTAAGTAAACCTCCAATTCGATATTCCCCTTCATTATTCTATTTATTCCTTACTGATAGTGGAGAACCAAAGAGTTTTGATGAAGCAATACAGGTGGAATCCAAGAATTAGTGGGAGCTAGGCATGAATGAGGAAATTGATTCCTTGAAAGAGAACCAAACATGGGATTTGGTTGAGTTGCCAGCAGGTAAGAGGACACTGAAGAACAGATGGATCTACAGATTGAAGGAAGGTGAGAATGGACAGATGAGATATAAGGCCAGGTTGGTAGTGAAAGGATTTGCACAAAAACCAGGTATTGATTTTGGTGAGATTTTTTCTCCTGTTGTTAAAATGACTTCTATACTGATTGTACTGTCTTTAGTTGCTATTGAGGATTTGCATCTTGAGCAGCTTGATGTTAAGACATCATTTCTTCATGGAGATTTGGATGAAGAAATATATATGGATCAGCCAGAAGGATTTGAGGTCAAAGGTAAGGAGAAGCTAGTGTGCAGGTTGAAGAAAAGCTTGTATGGTCTCAAGCAAGCTCCTAGACAATGGTATTTGAAATTTGACAGGTTTATGACTGAGCATGGCTACAGTAGATGTCAATCTGACCATTGTGTGTATTTTAAGAGATTGGATAATGGTAGATATATTATTCTGTTGTTGTATGTAGATGATATGCTGGTTGCAGGATCACACGTGCAGGATATCTCTGAGCTTAAGGTGAAATTAACTCACACATTTGCCATGAAGGATTTGGGAGCAGCAAAGAAAATCCTTGGCATGAGCATTAAGAGAGACAGGAAAAATCACAGGTTGATTTTGTCTCAAGAGGATTATGTGAACAAGGTGTTGGAGAGGTTTAATATGCAAGATGCGAACCGGTAAGCACACCTTTGGCTGGACATTTTAAATTGAGTAAATAACAGTGTCCTAATTCATATGATGAGGTAGAGTACATGAAGAAAGTTCCATATGCTTCTGCAGTTGGGAGCTTAATGTATGCAATGGTATGTACTAGACCAGATATTGCCCAAGCAGTGGGAGTTGTGAGTAAGTATATGGCCAATCCAGGGAAGGAACACTGGAAAGCAGTTCAGTGGATCCTTAGATATCTGAGAGGGACCAGCAATAGGCATTTGTGCTATGGAGGTTCAAACACTTCTCTACATGGTTATGTAGATTCAGATATGGCAAGTGATTTGGATGGCAGGGGAAGCACCACATGATATGTTTTCACTGTTGGTGGAACGACGATTAGCTGGATATCAAAATTGCAGAAGGTTGTTGCCTTGTCAACTACAGAAGCAGAATATATTGTAGTCACAGAGGCTAGTAAAGAAATGATATGGATGACACGGTTCATGGAAGAGCTAGGAAAGGAGCAAGAGAGTTGTAGATTATACAATGATAGTCAAAGTGCAATTCATTTGGCTAAAAATTCAGTGTTTCATTCAAGAACCAAGCATATACATCTGAGGTACCACTTCATTAGACAGGTATTGGAGGATGGTGAGTTGAAGCTGGAGAAGATCCATACAGATGAGAATCCTACTGATATGTTAAGCAAGCCGGTAACAAAGGAGAAGTTGAGTCTTCATTCAACTTTTGTTGGTCTTCATGATTGAGTTTAAAGATGGAGGAGCTAGAAGATGTTGCTGTACAGGTACTGGTGCAGCTGTTTATCTCCAAGTGGGAGATTGTTGAGGTGTGGAGCTAAAAGCTTCACCAAATGAGCAAGTTGCAGGTTGTAGGAATTACACAATCATCGGCGTCGGTCAGGAGCAACTGACGTCGATCAGGAGTCGACTAGGAGATGCCAGCGTCGGTCATGAATCGGCCGACGTCGGTCACAGGCAGATAGGCAGGGACCAATGTCAGTCACCTGTGCATCCAGAATCTATTTTCATGGACAGAACAGAATGTTTGCATGATAGGATTAAGTGTTAGTCTTAAGTCCGCATCTCTATCTTTAGTAGGACTACTTTGAGCCCTTGATTAGGAGGTGCATCTAATGGTTGTGATTGTATGCTCATGAATCCCTAAAGTTATATAATAGGGATAGATCTTCATAGCTTATTGTAATGTAGAGTAATAGTACAAGAATTGTATATGTGTATCAATCCAGGTTGTTGGAGTTGATTGTAATTGAGAGAGAGAAATCTTGAGGGAAAGAGATCTAGAAAGAGATCTGTACATCTGAGAGAGGTGTGGAAGTAAAGAAGTTTCTTCAATTGTATTCCTTCTGTAAAGAGTTTAATACAAGTTTTCAGGGTGGTTTCTTGTATCTCTTATTGTTTGCTATTTTCTAATTCTAGTTACTTATCTTTCTGGTTTAATTCCGTATTTAGTTGCTTTCACATAGTAATCAAGTTTGTTGGTTGATCCCCAACAAAGCCAATGGGCTAGAGGCAATTATTATGCTGGGTGTTCCTTAGGCCTTAAGTTTATAGTGGTCCAATGGGCGTGACTTTGAATATATATGGAAAATATAGCATATTCTTTTAATTATTGATTCAAAAGACTAGAATCATTTAGTAAAAAAACATGTGACATTGTTAAAAAGGAACACATATATATGAATAACAATTAAATATATATTTTTATTAGTTCTTCTTTTATGTATAATACCTTTTTAAAAGTAAAGATTAAAAAATAATTGATATAATGTGTAGTAATAATTATATTTATAAGAAAAAAATGATATAAAATATAAATAATAAAAGTTATGTTGTTGAGATTTTTCGTTGATAATTTATAATTATAGAGTAGAATAGTAGATTTATTTATTTCTCTTAAATTTATATTGAAGAAAAATGTTTGGAGTTAAACTACAAAATAAAAAATTGTATTGCCGATTTTTAAGAAGGCTAACTTTATGTTCAGACATCTCTTTGATGAATAGAGTTACACATTTTTGGTCTTCATAATAAATAAGACTTCATAGAGAACCTTGATTTATTCTATAGTAATAAAACCTGCTACGAATCTCACATACAATAGATACCTAAATATAAAATACTCCTTTGATTCTGGTTCATTATTGCAAAGTTTATATGTGCGTCGTTGTCGTAAAAAAAAGTGTTTTGATTCTATATAAAGTTGATGAGAGCATACCCACAACTGTCCCAAAGAAAATCTTAAACTAAAAGAGAACTTGATGGAGTTGAAATAATAATGCGTCCATCTTTTGTTTGAAGATAATGCTCATAGTGTTGTATTTTTGTTGATAGTGGTTTTGATAGTTATATCCAAGTATGATTTGTAGATATCATCTTTGATGCCTCTACAAATATATTTTTCTAATACGTAAGGAGTATTAATGGAAAAGTTATTTAGAGGCAGACGATTAGTATCCATAACAATTTCTTGTAGGAAAGACGTGCATTGAACCTACAAATTGTTTTTAATCCCTTGTTCACATAACTTCATAGATGAATGAAGTGTTAAATGATTATCTATTATATCTAATTGTTATTACTGTCATATCATTAATTATTATTATTTTTTATTCTAATGATCTCTTCCTTTCTATTTTTCTCTTCTAAAAAACATTTAATTCTAGTGAGGTCTCTTTCCTTTTCATAACTTTTTGAAAACAACCAATTTTTTTAAATATTAGGTGAAAATGATCAATTAAAATTGCACGATATTTTTTCAACAAACATATATATTGCAAAAGTCTTAGCTCTCCTATAATCTTTTAATTTCTTTATCTTATTTTTCTTTTACAAATCTAATTTAACTGAATAACTATTTCTCTCTTTCTTTCTTAATGTTAAGGACTTTATAGTGTCCTAAATATCATTTTTAGCTTTACTTTCATATATATTTTTGAAACCTTTCCTCTTTTTCTTTTCTTTTTCTCATCTTATTCTTAAGGGTTGACATCTCGAGCTAGTGACCAATATATTTATATATTGTTATTTGTTAGACTCCTAAAAGGTGATAACTTTGATGTAAAAAATAGTGATTTTGAATTAATTATGACATTTAATTTTATGTTGATTTGAATCGACACGTGAGTGATGCTTCTCTCACATACTTAGTAGATAAGCATAACCACATAATGGTTACACATGAGCTTAGTGAAAATTATCATTTGAAACTTACAATATATCATCTTTTGCATAAGATATTATGTAAAATTCCACCCACACTACACATCTTTGTTGTGACTAATTTTTTTGAATTTACCATCAATCTAAATTAAAATACCCTTTTAAAAAGCTCAACTTCCAATTTAGAAGTTCATACATGAGATCCAAAAATAATCTGAAAGTACCTGAAAATTGTATATATTAAAATTCATTAACCACAAATTAATTTAAGAATGCATGCATCAAAGGGTTACACATACTTATTTTTATTAACCTACTTATTTTTTTGATTGATATAAAACTCTACGTAAACCCATATACTCTTACATCATATACCCTAGATAAGTGAACCCTTGCTCATATGCATCATCATTGAGAAAACAATTATGATATAAGGTTTTTTATAAATCATAATATTAAAACAATGGACATTTTTTATTTTTTATTTTAATTTTAATTTTTTTCTATCACTCTGAAAACAATCATTATACGAGTGTTTTCCTTAAATCTTAAGATTATAAAAGACAATGACAATTTTATTTTTGAATTATTATCAATGTATGAAAAAGTAAGAATCTCCCTTTAATTATTGGTTTGAAAAGTAGAGTTTGACATTCTATTATTATAGTGGTAGAATTTGTACACATGCCTTAATAAATTTAAAGTCCATTATTTTATATAAAATATATGTTAATGATATACACATACTAATAATAATTTAAAAATAATTAATTTTATTTTTTAAAAATATTTATTATTTTATATTAAATATATACTAGTTACATTTTTATCATATTAATTGTTTTTATCCCTTCCAACTTAAAAATTTAAAAATAAAATAAATAAATATCAATATTTTTATAAAATATAATATAAAAATTTAATTCATAATTATTTACACATCTATTAATTATATTTTTTCCTTTTGGTTAATATAACGTGAAGCATTAGAATAATAAAACAATTATTAATATCATTCATAAAATGTTCATAGCAAGATTAATTGTAACATTGTTACAAAAGTCATGACATTAATAAATATTGAATTAAAGTATTGGTAATCTCTTTTTTTTTTACTAGGTTCTATGCATTAAAGTCTGCTTACTAATCATGAGCAGATTTTTATTAACATTATTTTTTTAAAACAAAATATAATTATTTTGATATTTTAAAATTTTTGGTATAAATAATTTATCTTCTTCAATTTAATATTAAATAATAAAGATAGTTTTAAAATTTTAAATATTAATTTAAAATTTAATAGTAAATTTTTAAAATATTAATAAAATAATATTTTTTTAATAGAATGTTAATATTTTATCAAATGAATGATAATATTTTTCTATATTTATATATTAAATAAAGAGATATTAATTTAACAAAAATAGAAACCACTTACTTGAATTCGCAACCAAAAATGCAAGAAAATCGTCGCCACCAAGGAGAGATTTTTTTTTTTTGTTTTGCTTACACCATTCGAGCTCCCAAAAACTTTGTTGGTTGCTCCTAATAACCTTTTTTTCTCCTACATTCTCATTATGAACCACTGAAAACATGGGCCAACACACAACCACCATTTTTACTAAAAAATGTAATTATAAAATCGAACTACAATGCCATAATGGACCACTAAGTTTCCATGTCTTCACCCAAAATTCCAGTAATGTAACACTAGGGTTCCAAAAAACAAACACAAAAATGACCAAAAGCCTACACTTTGAAATCAATCGATGACTTGATCTCAAGTTTCGAGTCAAACCTAATTTCCATTCAAATGTCAAAACCTTATCGTAACCCAAATCAAAAATCCAAACAATCATAACTAATGGGCACCCCTTTACATAATTGAGGTCCAAAGTCCCTCATCATTATGTTGAGTTAACCCACAAGACAAAACAACATCAATAACCCCATTTTTATTTAAAAACACATGGATCAGTCAAGCCACCACTCATGGTATAACGATGGCAACTTCTTGCATGTAGATAAAAGCAAGACTAAATTCAACTAAGCATGAAATAATAATAAAAATAACAAGGCCGAATGACCAAAATAACACAAGCTCATAATCATTTGACTCAAAGGATCAACAGAATAGTTTTTATCCCTTTTTTATATCTACTAGTGTAGAGTTCCATGTACAACCTAGCTCATTATTTTTCTAATTCCTGGAACCGTCAAAATAATCCATCAGTCGTATCTGAATAAGATAAAAAGTATCAATATGCTAAATAATTTAATGACTGAATTTATTAACTTATCCATAATTTTGAGATAAATTGAATATAATCATCAATATAATGATGACCTTACATATCGTATAATGTTTCCTTCACATTATAACAACATCTCAAAACTTTTTAAACAAAGTATCAAATCTGAACCTATATTAGTTCATACATCATCTTAAAAACCATATAACCAAATAAGCATTCTAAACAACTCAAACAACCAAACAATATTGCACAGGAAAATAAATTAACATAATTTGGGGTCATGGCAAGTATTTCAAAGCATCAACTACAAAATTAAAGCTTAACTTGAAATCCACTATCTTTTTTTCAAAGGTAAGGTGAGAGTAACTTCCCTAGATGATACGCTCCTCTCAGGTGCACCACAATTCAAATGGCTAAAATATGCTTCTTATTGTATAAACAAGGGATCTTTGGTATTTTTAATATATTGTGAGGTATAATGAAATTAAACTCTGTGTTTAGTGTTATATAATGGCTTGAGTATTATAGAATTATTCCTTACACCATGGTGTCACTAAAATAAACAACCACTTAACTTGTAATGACAGTCACTAAGTAGTTTTAAAACTGTCAAAACATAGTTCCTGAAAACAAACCCTAACTCTTACATAATAAACCAAATATAAATCAAATGTAAATGAAGGAATCAATCAAGGGGAGTAGCTGAGTTATTGTTAAAAAACTCCATGTAATTTGTGTGATATCTATATAGCCCAAAAGAGCCTCAAGTCGAAGTAGTTATCCCTCTTAGAATGAGTGTGTGAATCTTGATATTTGCTATATGAATGCAACTAGATAGATTGTCTTGAATGTTTGACAATGAGTGTCTTTGACCTGCAATAAAATAAATTCAGACTTCTCATATGACTAGTTAAATGCTTTAGAATTCAAATTAGAGGGATTAGCACTCTTTTTCTTAATGTGCAATAGAATTGTGAAGTGGTTTCTAGATGTCTTTTGAATGACCTTGACGTGCTTATATAGAGGAAACTTTTGAATATTTTTGTTAGCCGGTCTTGCCACAAGCGTGAGAAACGTAATATGCAATGTATTGAATTTAAAAAGTAAACATTGGGGTGTGGGGGACAAGGCCGCACTAGTGTATACAACTATAGGGCGGTCATGCCCGACCTACTACAAACCTGTCCCAAAAGGATAGACACTGTTGGAATTGGTTTGAAAGGTGTTTATAAGCAAAATAGAAATGTCTGAATGATGTTCTGAGTAGTTTCAAGATAGTTTATAAAATATTGTATGGTCTCGTAGAGATTGCAAGTTAAAAGAATTATAAAAATATCAATAGAGGTAAGGATGTCAAGATTAAACATTGTCAAACACTTAATAATTAAATTTGAGTGTTCACAATAAGGTGCCACCTATTTTTACGGCAAAAGCAACTTTACATTATTATGTGATACAAAAATTAAACATAAAAAATCATATGATATTTTAAAAGTTTTTTATAATGAAATTTAGGACTTTCTTATCTTAGTAAACATGGCTAACAAATTCAATTGTACAATTTATTAAAGAATTCATATCTCTTATATGCACTTTTATATTTATTTTATAATGCTTTTCTATACTCTTTGCAAACCCATTACTTGGAAGTTACTCTTTCACAAACTTCTTATTGGTGACAACATTCGATTTCTTACCATCAACTCTTTCAAGTTTTCAATTTGCAATCTCGTTAAATTTATCACTCAATATTTTAGAGATGTAAATTTGCTAAAAAAACATGCTCTGCTATACACAATGACTTTATACTTTTGGATACATGTCTTGGAAATAAGCTCTTCTAAACTTTAACATTTATTGTAATATGATTACTAAACCTTTTAGTCAATGAATCATCAACCACTTGTAAAAGAAGCAATGCACTATCATCTTTCATGTTGCATACCATTTATTTTTATAGTGATAATTGAAAAGTTTTAATCTAACTATTATTTACACTTATAAGCTCTTTTCATGTTATTCAAAAAAAAAAAAAACTAACTTATTATAACAATGAATTAACACAACAAAATTGAAAAATTCATAATATTTTTTTTTTTCAAAGATTAAAAATAATCAAATGAATTCATTAAAAAAAAAGAAAAAGAAAAAAACTAAAAAAACTCAAACTCAAACAAGAACACTCTATGTTCTTAATTAGTATTTTAAAGTTTTCCCTGTATATAATGATTATGATAAAAGCCAATGGGCGACAGGAAATTATTATGATGAGCCTAAAGTTTATAGTGGGTGTGCCTTTTGAATATATGGAAAATATAGTAAATTCCTTTAATTATTGATTGAAAAAGGCTAGAATCATTTAGTACAAAACATGTGACATTGGTAAAAAGGATATACATATATACGAATAACAATTAAAAAAATATTTTTATTAGTTCTTATTTTATATATAATACCTTTTATTTAAAGATTAAAAAATAATTGATTTAATATGTAATAATAATTATATTTATAAGACAAAAATGATATAAAATATAAATAATAAGAATTATACTGTTGAGATTTTTTTCTTGATAATTTATAATTATGGAGTAGAATAGTAGGTTTGTTTGTATCTCTAAAATTTAAGTTAAAGAAAAGAGTTTAAATTTAAATCATGAAATAATGATTCGTACTGGCATACACTAATAACATTAAATGTATTGGAGCTATTTTTAGTCATATTGAAGAGGGCATTGGAATCTATCATGGAAATACTTATGCAAGAGTTTGATTAAAAGCTCTTTACAACTTTAATTTTGTGAAGAATATTTTTATGATTAAAACATTTCCACATAATTTTTGCATGGGCGACATTTTACTTATCAATGTCACCCCTTTTTAAGTGTGACCACTAATTAAAACTATTTTTTTTACTCTTTTATGATAAATAATCTCTTCTTTAATATATTATATATTATAGGTATGTTGTTCAAATGTCTTTTTATTAATTTTAAAAAGTAAGAAATAGTGAATAATTGTTGGTTCAATTGATGAAATTCTTTGATTCATAAAGAACCCATCAATGATTAATTTTTATTGTTAGTAAAATTTGACACGATAAAAAAGATGATGCTAGAATCCTACCCAGGACGACTTTCAATACCTCTCAATGCTTTAACTCTTAGTTTAAGATCATTGTGCAGTGGTAAAAAAATAAAATAAAGAGAGAATATGTTTAAACTCTATTTAACTTAATTTATTAATTAGTATTTATATATTAAATATATTTATTTTTAAGACATATTTTTTATATATGTTATATATCACATTGTTTAATAATTTTATTATTTTGTTCACAATTTTTTTATTGATCAATGGTAACTATCCTTAATCTAGATGTATTATTGTGTTAGGTTCAAAAAAAAAATGAAAAAAAAGTTCTCTAATATTGACAAATTATCATGATTTTTCAATCAATTTTATTTAGAATTAAGAAAAAAATCTTGTATGACATTCAAATGGATGTCAAATTTATGTCTAGTCATTATTGATGCTCCAAAATATTTAATTATGTTGCATCTATACTTAAGAGTATTACAATGAGAAAATTTGGTAGTTTTACTTAAAGAAACTTTTAGAATAAATCAATTTCTTTCTACTCTAACATTATCTAAAATGATTTGGAAATAAAAATGATGAAAAAAATAAAAACAACAAATAAAATAAAAAGTGATGCACCAAGATAAATGATCCAATACTTATTCAAAAAAATGAAAATATTAAAAACTTAATTTTTAATATCAACTACCAAAATTAATACAAAAGATAACTAATTTAATGTAAAAAATCCCTGAAAAATATTTATTAAAAAAATAAAAAATATTAAAATTATAAATATATGATAAAATTTTAATGAAAATAGAAAATAAAAATTATATCATTTATTTATATTTTTATTTTTTAAAAGAGGAAAAAATAATAATAATGTTCGCGCGCGCACATATATAAATAAATAAATTTAAAAAAAAAAAAAAAAAAAAAACAATAAAAAACAAAAAAAACTTCACCTAATTAAAGTTTAAAAGCTTTTAATTTCCTTGTTAAAACTTTTGATTCCTTTTTAAAGGCAAAGCCTTTTAATGTGTTTTATTTATTCCCTATGGGCTTCATTTATAAAAACTAAAATGTTTTTATCACTATTTAAAGACCAATCACTATACATTTCATTCAATCAAGTGTAATACATTTGAATTAAAAGGATATTTGCTTTTATGCATTCATACTATTAAATAAAGTAATTATTTACTTCCTTTCATGGAACAATTATATTAAGGGCGAACTTACTAATTAAAACTTCACTTAAATTTATATTACCATTAAAATTATTTGAAAGAGAAAAATTGAAATAAAGATGGGAGATTTCATAATAAAAAAGTAATGCAATTAATGATAAAGGAGTGAAATTTTATAATAGCAATATTATTAATATCTCATATCATTACACTTTATTACAATTTTGATTGTCATTATAAATTATGTATATTGGTATAATGATATAGAATCTAAATTTTTGGATGTGATAACTTTTGATCTATAGTTTCGTTTGAACTCTCTTTCATATCAAAATAATATTATCGAAAAGATTAGTATATCCATACCCTGCCTCATTTAGTTATGGATATTTTTGATATTTTTTAAAGGCCATGCACAACCATCTAAGGGTCCTAATATACATTTTAGTATTTTTTTGAGATTTTTTTATTTTTAGAAATTATATATTTTTATAACAAGACGTGAAATTTAGTTGAAATTTGTCTCATAGATTAATTTTAGTTTTTAAAATATTTTTAGGGCTGCACACATTTATATCAAAACTTACTAAAAATAATAAGTCAATTTTTTTGTTATTTTTAGATTTTTTGAATTTTACATGTCAACTCTAATTTCGTGTTTAGGTTTATTTATGCATGTGTATGTAATTATTTAATTCATTCAATATGATCAATATAAATTACTATTTCAGAAGTATTATGCCTATTGATTTATTTGCCTTGATAGTATTCAAGTTCATTATTTGGTATCAGAGCAAGTTCGAATCTTGGAGGTGTAAGAGATGGTGAGAGGATAAGGAGGAATTGCTCAAATGAATAGGACTATGCAAGAGTTGCAGAGGCAAGTAGAATAATTAACTAAAATATTGTAAATCAAAGCCAAAGGAGAGTATAAGATGAAGTAGAGAAAGACACAGATCGTGAAGAATGAATTCCACAAGAGGAGGAACAATAAGAACAATCATCATCAATGGAAGATATGATGGGTAGAGCTTTAAAGGGAAGTAATGAATAAATCAAGGTTGACATTCCAGATTATGGAGGAGGTTTAAAACCAGAGGATTTGATAGATTGGATGAACAATATGGAGAAGTTTTTTGAATAGAAATCTATGAGAGAAGACAAGAAGGTAAAATTTGCATGCATGTAAATTAAAACGTCATGAAATGATTTGGTGGGATCACCTAAAGAAAGAGAGACAAATAAAAGGTAAAGAGAAGATCAACACATGATAAAGGATGAAGAAGAAGCTAAGGGATAAATTTCTTCCTATAGATTATGTACAAACCCTATACAAAAGATTCCAAAATTTGAAGTAGAAGGATTATAATATACAAGAGTATACATATGATATTTACAAGATTTTTATATGAGTGGAGCATGATGAAACAAAAGAACAAATGGATACAAGGTATGTAAATGGTTTGAATTTTTATATTCAAAATGAATTAAATATGCATTTAGAATACTTTACATGGAGGAGGCTTATCAATTAGCTTTGAAGGAAGAAGAAAAACAAAATAGACACAATTTTATACAAACATCTATTGGTCCAAGAAGAGGACAATCCCCTTCAATAAGGTGACGAGATGGATTAAATACAAATAGATGTGGATTTAATACCACTAGAGGAGAATCATCACATGGTGCAGAAAGATAAGAAGATAATAGATAAGGGTTTCAATACCAACAAAGAGGAAGAATATTTCAGAAAGGACGAGACTATGGTGATGGTAGAGGGTGGTTTTAAAATCATTGTAGATATTGTATTTGTTATAAATATGGAGAAGACATACATAGAGAATTTGAGTGTTTACACTACCAAGATCAAGAAAAGAGGCAAGAGGATCGCCCAAGAGTGAATTTAATTGAGGTTGAGATAGAATAGCAAAATACTAAAGTTACAGTAGTAGATATTGGATAAAATCTCATGATGAGGAGAACAATGATTTCCCCAAGGAAAGAACATGTGTAAAATAAATAAGGTGGTGATGCATCATGCATGGTTATTGACAAATATTTTTTGAACAAGTTGTACTTTAAGAGGTAAGATATGCAAAGTAATTATAGATGGTGGTAGTTGTGAAAATATGGTTTCTAAGGACTTGATTGAGAAACTAGATTTGCAATGTGAAAGACATCTTAATCTTTATTAGATTTCATGGTTTAAGAAAAAATGAAGTTACAATAGATAAAATGTGCTTAATCAAATTTTCTATAGGAAAAAATTAGAAAGATGAAATATGATGTGATGTTATGACCATGGATGCATGCCATGTGTTATTAGGAAGGCCATGGCAATTTAATAGAAAAATAATTCATGATGGAGCAAAGAACACACATATTTTCTGTAAAGGTGGTATAAGGTAGTTTTGTTACCCTTTAAAGAAGGGTAGGCTGAAAGCATGTTGTCCTCAAAAGAATTTATGAAAGACATGAAGATGATATGTTGTTTTTATGCATTAGTAGTGAAGAAAAAAGACATAGAAGTGGTGCAAATACGAGTAGAAGTAGTAGTAGTGTTGAAATAATATGCAATGTTATACCTGATGATTTAATAAATGGTTTACCACCAAAGAGAGATATTCAACATTATATTGATTGGATTCCAAGATCTTCTCTACTCAATGAAGTAGTTTATAGGATGAGTCCAATATAACATGCATAATTAAATAAATAATTTACTGAATTGGTGAGTAAGGGTGTAGTAAATGAGAGCATAAGTCCATGTGCAACACTGACATTGATAACTTCAAATAAATATGGAGGGGGGAAGATGCATGTAGATAGTAGAGAAATCAATAAAATTTATATCAAATACACATTTTTTATAACTTTTTTAGATGACCTGATGGATGTGCTTGCAGAAGCAAAATGCTTTACCAAGATTGATCTAAGGAGTGGATACTATCAAATTCAGATTCGTGAAGGCGATGAATGAAAAAAAAACATTCAAGACTAGAGATGGTTTATATGAGTGTATGGTGGTGTTTTTTAGATTATTTAATACACCCAACACATTTATGAGAGTGATGAAGATAGTGCTACGAGATTACATTGGTAAGTTTGTGGTGGTTTATTTGATCATATTTTAATATTCAGTAAAACTAAAGAGGATCACTTAAGGCATTTGAGGATGCTATTGTAACTATTAAGAAAATAGAAGATCTATGTAAATTTGAAGAAGTGCAGGCTTATGTAATGTAGTTTGGTAATTTTGAGATTTGTAGTTTCAACTGATGGTGTAAGAATGGATGAAGAAAAAGTAAAGGCAATTGTTGAGTGGCCTATTCTAAAGAGCATCACAGATGTAAGAAGCTTCCATGGTTTACAAAAAATTTAAATAAATTTTGTTAAAATATTTAGTAGTCTCGTTGCACCTATAACATATTGTATGAGAGGAAAAGAATTTGCATGGACAAAAGCAACAATAAAAATCTTTGAGTTGCTGAAGAAGAAGATTATGTAAAAGCCTAATTTAGTATTACCAAATTTTAACAAAGTGTTTGAGGTTGATTGTGATGCTTCATATTTGGGAATTAGTGTTATTATGGGTCAAGAAGGGAAACCAATATCATATTTTAGTGAGAAATTGAATGAGATAAGAACAAAGTATTCTACATATGATATTAAATTTTTTGCCATTGTAAAAACATTAAGACATTGGATGCATTACCTGGTTCCTAAGGAGTTTATCATATTTACTAATTATGATGCTTTCAAGTATGTGAACACTCAAAAGAAGTTAAATAGTAGGCATGTAAAGTGGATGTCTTTCATGTAATGATATAATTTTGTGTCAAAGCATAAATCAAGAAAGCAAAATCCGGTAGTTGATGCTTTGAGTAGGAGAGTGACATTGTTAACTACTATGGTGAGTGAAGTAGTTGGATTTAAAGTTGTTAAAAAATTATATGATACTGATCTAGATTTTGAAAAGATAATTGAGAAATGAAAAAATCCATTAACAAGTGAGACATGTACTATTCATGATAAATATCTTATACATGATAGTTATCTCTTCAAAGGAAAACAATTATGTTTCCAGTTGGGTATCTAAGAGATAATATTATAAGAGAATTACACGGTGATGGTTTAGCTAGACATTTTGGTAAGATATGTTTCAAGGTGTAGGATATGTCAAGTGGCTAAAAGACATGTATAGAGTACAGGGTTATACATGCTATTGCTAGTTTTAAGAGGACCAAAGACATATTTGAGTATGGATTTTTTGTTGGGAAAAACACACATAGAGGTAATGATTCAATTTTTGTTGTTGTAGATAGGTTTTATAAGATAGTTCATTTTATTACATGTAAGAAAACCAATGATGTCATTAGAGCTGTAGAACTATTTTTTAAGGATGTTGTGAGATTGCATGGTGTTCCAAAAACCATTACATCAAATAGGGATATAAAATTTCTATATCATTTTTGGAGAAATTTATGGAAGAAGATCGAAAGTAAGTTATAATTCAATAGTGTATACCACCAAAAAATAGATGGATAGTTAAAAGTTGTAAATAAGAGCTTGGAAAATTTGTTGAGACGCATAGTCAAAGTGAAGCCCAATCAATGGGATTTGGATTTACTACAAGCTGAGTTTGAATATAATATAATAGTTCAATAAATAAATCAACAGAAAAATCAATATTTTATATTATTTATGAAAGAAATCCTGTGGGTGTTTTAGATTTGGTACAATTACCATTTGCATAACAAGTTAGTGATGATGCAGAAGCATTTGCAAAGCATATACAATAGTTGTAAGAAGAAATAAGAAAAAAGTTGCAGGAAATAATGAAAAGTATAAAACAGTATCAGATTTCAGAAAAAATATCAAAAATATTTGAAGAAAGAGATTTAGTGATGGTTCAATTGAGTAAATAGAGATTTATAACAAACACATACAAGTTGAAGTACAAGAAAATTAAATCATGCAAAATTGTGAAGAAAATCAATGAAAATGCTTATGAGGTGAGTTTACTATAGAATTTCGATATCTCCCCAATATTTAATGTTTTATATTTATATGATTTCCACAAAGAAGATGGTGAAGGTGAAGAATTAGATTGCCAACAATATGAACCAAAGAAGAAGAAAGAAAATATAGTACAAGTTTTGGATAAGAAGACATTAAACAGAAGGCAAAGAAGTTATAACAGGTATTTGATACAGGGGGAGGATTACATTAGGAAGACAACACTTGGATTTTAGAGTGGGCGCTGAAGAATATCAAAAAAAATGAATGACCATAGTACAATCACAGAAACTCGTGGGCGCTGAGTAATTTTCAACTAGAGGATAATGACGTAGATCCAAACTTCTGAAGGCCATAACTTTTGATCCGTAACTCTGTTTGAGCTCTCCTTTATGCCAAAATGACCATCTCAAAAAATTTGGTGTAACCATAACTTCTCCTATCTGATTATGGATGTTTTATTTATTTTAAGGAGGCCATACATGACTATTTGAAGGTCTAAAAATGCATTTTTTTATTTTTGGGTGATTTTTCTAGTTTTAGAAATTGTATATTTTTTCAACTGAACGTAAACTTCAGTTAAAATTCATCTGATAAATTAATTTAAGTGTTTATAATATTTCTAATTTTTTTTAGGATCGTGCACATTTGCATGCGAAACTTACTAATCATAATAGATTAAGATTTTTGTTATTTTTGAATTTTTCAAATTTCGATATCATTCTATTTAAAGTGTATTCACAAAAATATTGATAAGTTATTGAAAAATATATTGTTTGAGGGTTAAAATGGTTATAGATGAAATTTAGATAAGTGGGAGTCTATCACTCTTTTGAAACCATCAATTTTATGTATTTAGAAAACTTAACTCTTATATCCAAGATATATTGAAGATGGCTCATAGAAAAGAAAATATTATGAGATTGTTTCAATTATGACATAAATATCTTTGATCGTTGACAACTCGTTACAAGGATCATTTGGTCAATGCTTCCTAAGAATCATACATTTAGATATTAGCATGATGAAAGCCAAAATCCTTATCCAAAGAGAGCTTGCTTGGAAGTGAGGGGATGCTAGTATTGTAAATTTTTAGCAAGACTCTTAGAAAGGTTATCCTTCCCTAGCCATAAATCCTTCAATAATTGAAACTCAAGATATTTTAATGCATTCAAACTAGTTTTTTGTGAAGGATAATGTTATTCAATGGTCTTTCAATAATTGGATATTTGAGAAATTGAAGTTCATCAATATTTTCCCTTAAGCTTTGTCCATGGCTCAAAGAATTTTTTTTTGGGTATCATCAAGAGTCAAAAGATTTTAAAAACTAATCAAAAAGATTAATTATATTGGGGTTCTTTTTCTGTGGTAAATTATGCAAAACATAATTGTTATGTGATGTCTCTTTACCATCATCGATAAATAATGCCTTCCATTCCTTGGACTTGCAAGTTATGGAACAATATTGTGTGGTCAAAAATATCTATATTTAAATGGATCATTAACCAAAATAAAAAATTTACATGGAATAACCTTATTGAGTTATTGTGACCCTTTTAAATGTACATTATGTTTTAATTAAAATGAAGATGGACTTGACTTCATATTTTATTTCATTTCAATATTATCAACAAAGATGGGATACTTGAGAAATCGTCACGTAGAAAACAACTTCTTAGTATCCTTTAATTACAAAAGTATACAATCATTAGCTATGGAAACTATTCCAATTAATTATTTTCGATGAATTATGGAAGAAGGATTCTCTTCTTCTTTATTAGGAAATATGGAATGAAGAAATCAATTGTCTATCTTAAAATAAACAGATAAAAAATACTACCTAAAGACGAGTCTTCTAAAGAGAGATTAAAAACCAATTTGCCTTGCTTTGGTGGGTAATTCAAGATTGTGAAGATACATAGATGTTTTTCTCTTGTCCCTGTAAATTTTTACAATTATACCATGATCAATGTAGTAGTTACACTGAGAGTAATTGGATATAGTGGTATTATTTGAATTCATAAAATAAAAATTTAATAATTTTTTGGTTAAACTATTGATTTTTTTAAATAATATTATATAAGTTGTAGCCATTAAACATGGATTCATTTAAATTAAAAAAAAAAACTCTCTAATAATATTATTTTATATTTGTATTTTTTTATAATTATAAATATATTAAAATTACAACAAGTTAATTATAATTATACCTATATTTTAAATTGTATAATTCAAGATTTTAAGGAAATAACATTTATATTATTAATTAAAATGGAATTCTATTAGATCAAATAATAAAGTGAGTAATGTTGCTATTAATAATCATTAATATGAAAAAAATGAAATTATAGACTAAAGAAAATTTGAACAAAATATCTGGTAGGCATTGAAGAACTATAATAAAAATGAATTAAATACTTCTTATTTATAACTGTAAAGTCTATAGGGATTAATCATTATGATTTGTTTTCTTTAAGGAAATGTAAGTATAATATAATTTTTATTATAAAAAACATGATGTTTTATCCATATGTTCTTGAATGAATTTGAATACTAAACCATTCATCTAATAAAAAATGAATTAAATGTTTTTTAATTTATAATTATAAATTAGATAAAAACTAATTATTATGATTTATCTTTTTAAATAAATGTAAATATAATATAATAATTATTATAAAAAATATAATATTCTATTCATATATTTTTAAATACCATATCATTCATTCATTCATCATCATCATCATCATCATCATCATCATCATCATCATCATCATCATCATTATTATTATTATTATTATTATTATTATTATTATTATTATTATTTCAAACTTAATCGAACATATTTATTAAACAATGTACCTTACATCTTTTAACTCTTTGTTACCTTTTTTCTCTTTCTTTTAAATCAATTATTTTCCCTTCAAAGTATCAAATCAATTATTATGCCTTAAGATCACAATGGTACACTTGGCGTGCCTTTTGATGGAATTTCAGGAAAAGATAAATAAATAATAATAAGAAAAGAAATCATTATTTTATACTGAAACATATGACATTTATAAAAGGGATATATATAATTAAATGTAGGATTATATGATTTTATAATTAAGTGGCACAATTATTAACAACCAAATATGAAACAACTTTAATAATTGTTAGTCAAATGAATGTAATCAACATTTTAAACATACACAATCAATTATAAATAAAACAAATTATTTGAGAATTGTTTTTTAGTTTATATTTTTAAAAAGTATTATAATAATTAGTTTATTTGTCGATTTTCTTTTTTTTTAATTTTTCTCTAATTTACTTTTCTTTTAGTGATTCATTATAGGGCTCTTTCTTTATTTTATTTGCTTTATTTTTTGTTCAGAGTTTAATAAAAAGTTAAGAATTGTTTTTTTGAAAGTAGGTCACACATTTGAATCTTGTAGGGGATAAGGTACATACATATCATATTTGAATTAAAAATATGTACTTCATATATTTTAAGAATATAAAGTGGTCTCAAACATTGTAAACTATCTTATAAATATAAAACAAAGCACACAACATTGTAAACCTTAAAAATGATGTTTATTTCATTTCCTAAATATTGAACACTTTACATTGAACTAAAAATTACATTTACCTTTAATTTCATACATTTATTTGTGACCTTGCTTTTTTCATTTGTTCTAATCTTCTCTCCTCCCTTTGCTAAGCCCTTAAAAGGTTAAAATTTTAATATACAAACTACTAATTTATATAAAGAAACAATTTTATAAATTAAAATTACATAAAATAAATAAAATAAAATTATCGTTTAATCACTCTTAAATTTCTCTAAGTTCTCAATAAGATCATGTAAATGTTCAATATTCTTTCTATAAATATTCTTCAAATAAATTAAAATGTTCATATATTTATAAGCATTAAATTTCAAATCAAAACCATATATATATATATATATATATATATATATATATATATATATATATATATATATATATATGGAAAACATCTCAAGAGAGATGCCATATTCATGTGAGATCTAAGAAATAATTAAAAATAATATCAAATAAAATCAATGAATAATTTGAACAACTGCTAGTCAAATGAATGTAACCAATGTTTCAAACACATACAACTAGTTCCAAGTAAAACAACTTATTCACAAATTGTTTATTAGTTCATACTTTTAGAAGGTATTATAGCAATTAGTTCATCAATTATTGTTGTTTCTATTCCTTTCTAATTTTTCAAGCTTTTTTAATTCTCTTTTAGGGATCAGTTATAGGCACTTTATTTATTTCGTCTATTTTACATCTTGTTCATGGATTTAATAGAAGGTGAAGGATCGTTTCTTTTGAAGATAGGTCACAAGTTTGAATCTTGTAGGGATAAGGTACACATACATCGTGTTTGAAATAAAAGTAGATACTTATTATATTTGAGGAGCTACGAGATAGTCTCATATATTGTAAACTACCTTACAAATCTAAAACAAAGCATACAATATTGTGGACCTTAAAAATATTATTTATTTCATTTCCTAAATAATGAGTACTTTATATTAAACTAAAATATTACCTTTACCTTTACTTTCATACATTTATTTGAGACATTTATTTGAGACATTTATTTTCTCATTTGCTCTAACCTTCTCTACTCTCTTTTCTCCTTTCTCTTGAGGGATGCCATTCCAAATTAATGAATAATATAACTATCTTACGATTTGTTAGACCCTAAAGGATGGAATTTTTGATATAGAAAATAAAAATTTGTATAAAGAAATAACTTTATAAATATAAATTACATAAAATAAATAAATTAAAATTATTGCTTAATCACTCTTAAATTTTTATAAGTGTTTAAGAGGATCATATGAATGTTTGATATATTTATCATAAATATTCTTCAAATAAATTAAAATACTTGTATTTTTATAAAAATATTTGATTTTAAATTAAAACTCTATTTTTTTTGTTTTGTGAAAAATATCTCAAGAGAGATGTCACATTTGGGTATGACCCAAGGTGGTAGGGGTATATCTTCTGCCAAAATCACCCATGGCTCATACCTAATCTATGCCCTTCGGCATGCTTAAATATCACACCTAACCAAAAGATAAATAGTCACCAAACCGTATATATACTAGCCAAGAAAACCAACAAGAATGAAAACTTATGACTTATACAAAAATTGAGGTAAAAAAAAGACCCAATGTAATTCCAATCAAGACCAAAATTGGAAGCATGCCTCGCAACTATAAAAAACAATGGGGAGGAAGCCAATGACCAATCAAGGAAAACCAAAAACAATAATAGCCAACCGAGAAGGAAAGGACAACCTTACAAAAATTATAGCAATCAATTCTATTATTGTCTAGGGATAACATACGTAAAATCTCATTCCTTAGCTTTGTCGGCCACCAAAAGGGAGGAGGACCAAAGCCTTTCACTTTAGATTGGTCAAGAGCCTAATTAGCAAGTGCATCCACAACTTCATTGAAACCTTGAGGAGTATGCGAATAAATAACTATGTTAAATTTATATTGAATTAATTGAATTTTGTGGAGACTTATACAATTTCTCTAATCCTTGGAACTATTAGAACTAGGATAGGAAAGTAACATAGTCCAAAACTTAAAGTCAGCAACCAACTAAATGTTCTTACACCCAACATGCCAAGTAGTTTTAAGACCTTCCACAATAGATTGTCCTTTAGTTAAATTATTGGTGGTAATACCAATTTTGGCATTAAAAAGAAAAGAATCAAGTTATCCAAATACCGAGCAATGCCTCCAATGTTGGCATGACCTGGATTTACCCTCAAGGCACCATCCATATGGATTTTATTGAAGCCTAAGATTGGAATAAAGGAATGATCCTTGCCACTAGAGTCTTCCTAAGAGTAAGGAGGAGAAGGAACAATGTGAAGTTCATAAATAATGAGCCTCCCATGTTAGGAAGGTATAGTAGGGTGTTTTATCAAGTGCATGACTGATTCTATGATATTATTAAGAGTGGGGTACCAAATACAAACACTATCAATAGCTCTTTGCTTGAAAATTATATAATTTCATTCCTTCTACATGTTACATTAAATAATATAAACCCAAACCCAAACCCAAAGAATCTGATTAGAAAAGACATCAAATTAGAATATACATTCTCAATCTTGAAGGGGTCGCATCATAGATGAAACACTAGTCCATGAGATGCCTAAAACACTCACTAAGAAATACCATTGATCAGTAATGAAGGCCCAAAAAAATAAGTGATAAAAAGTTTCATCATGATCTCTACATAGGACACATTTAAAGGGTCCATCAAGGCCCCTTTTCATAAGTTGATCTCTCATAAGAGCTATGCCACAAAGGATAAGCTAGATGAAAAACCTAACTTTAGGCCATAAAGTATGACTCCAAAGTTGCTTTAAAATATTTTTGAAAGGTTGAATTGAAGGATGAAAAATAGAATGATAACCATCCACCACTATGTAGATTCCATTATGTTATCCTCCCCAATCCATTAAGTCATCCTCATCTAAGCAATAAATATCTCTATCTTTAAGAATATGAAATATTTGTATTTAGAGTCCAATGAAATTTGAATTAGTCAATATTTAGGGGAAATCTATTGGGAATTGAGGTGTCTCAACCTTAACAAGTTAGGACACTATTCATGAACTACTATTCATGTGATGAGGTGGCAGTGGTGAGTTGGCAATGACTATGCAGGTGATGTAGGTGTTGGTGTGGCTTGTGATGAGTTGGCATGGCCCATGGAGGAATCTACATGATGTAAGTGCATGTGAGTGGAAGTGGGGTGCACCACTCCACTGAGGAGACAAGTTGTTATCTTTTGTGATGCACATGATTTTTCTTTAGGTGCAAAATGACAAAAGAAGGGGAATAGGGTCAATTTCTAAGTGGCTTCATGATCTTTAGTGGAAGGAAAAGTCAAACATTGATGGAGAATCTCTTAGAAGCATGTGGAATCACATGGGATAGTGGGGAACAAGTTATTGTTCCAAATTAGAGGCATATGTGAGAGTGGGGCATAGTTTTCGAGGCTTGTGACAGTGGAGGATGATATGCCACAAGTGGAAGGTCCATTTTTGAATAAAGAACAAGACTAAAAGCTTGTTATTATTGATAAATAGTGGTTCCACTAAAGGGGTGGTGAATTTCTTGCCTTTTCCATTAAGTTTTTACATTATGCAATCTTCTTTGTAACTTCTATAAGTAATAAGTGTTATCCTTTGTAATGTATGTTAGTAATGCATGGAGTAGCTAAGATTTGTAAGCTTGTAAGATAGAGAGTTGTGCAAAGGAACTAAAGCTCTGAAACAATTCTTCTCTTGGGTGTATAAATGGTGATGGTCCTATGGAGGTTGCTTTGCAAGTGTATGGTGTAATTTGGTGATTTTTTTAATACATTGAGTTGATTTGGAGTGTGGGTTTTTTCTCCCAAAAGGGTTTTCCCCATCTAATCATTGTGTTTGGTATCATGTTTTTTTTTTTTCAATTATATGTGTTTTATTTAATTCTGTAACAAGTTCAAATTAATTTTCATATTCTCCTCTCAAGGTTTAGTACAAAGGAATTATTTTTGGGATCTCATATTCTTTTCGAGTGGTATCAGAGCATGGCCAATTTTGGTTATAGTTGTGGGTTTGTTGGATTTTTTGAACTAATTTAGTTTTGAGTGGGAGTTTGTGTAAGGAAATATTTGGATTTATTTGTTATAGGAATTTTAATATGGCAATCACATTACTGAGAACATAAGTTGAAACATTTTTAGAGAGCAAGTCCTAGGGGAGATCCGAATCTCTTATAAATTCCAAGGTGAGATATTAGAATTGTGAAAAAATTGTCACTACCAATTGGAGTGTAAAGAGGAAAAGAAATATGGTTTTGATTCTAAATTTGAGAAGGAAGGTAGTGATGCTTTCATTGCAGCCTTGGTAACCCATGCAAGTAAAGATTCATGGTTAATTGATTCAAGTGTATTTTATCACGTGACCTCTACTAGAAATTGGTTTTCTTAAGTATGAAGAATTTGATGGAGGAAATTTATACTTGGGTAATGATTCTTTTCTAACCATTGTTGGCCATGGTAGAGTTAAAATCAGATTTCCATATGGAAGGATTATACAGTTTGATAGTGTGTTGCATATCCTAGGGCTAGATCACAATTTATTACATGTGACCAAACTGATAGATGTGGGTGTGTAGGTTGTATTTTCTAAAGTAGGTTGTAAGATGGTTAAAGGTGCTATGGTGATAGATAAAGGTGTCAATATTGGCACTTTGTACAAGCTTTATGCATGCATGGTTGAGTACAATAGCACTTCTGCAAAGACTACATCAGAGACTACTCCATTGGATGAAGAGATAATCACTATTTATGTGGATGGTCATGGTTTTTGGGTACTTAAGGGTGCCCATTCTATGGAGTTAAAATTTCTTGTAGAGAAGACTATGTTATAGCACTAGAGACTTGGCCACATTGGGTAAAAAGGTCTTATGGGCTTCAAGAATAAAAACCTTGTTGAAGGTTTGACCAACTACAATCTTGAATTTGATTTCTATGAGCATTGTGTTTATGGTAAATAAAATCATGCTCAGTTTTACTTTAGTTCTAATAAATCTAGTGGTGTTTTGGATCTAATTCATTATGATGGTTTTGGTCCTATTAATATTCCTTTGATTTCAAAATCCACAAATTATGTTTCATTTATTGATGATTACGATAGAAGGACATGGGTTTATTTTCTAAAGAGTAAATCTGAAATTTTCAGTCACTTTAAAGATTTTAAATTAATGGTTGAGTTGCAGACTATAAAAAAAAAAAAAGGTGTTTGAGAACTAACAATGGTAGTGAGTTTTGCTCTAATGATTTAGACAAACTCTATAAAGATTATGGTATATAGAGATAAAATACAACTCCATATTCACCTCAAAAAAATGGAGTTGTAGAAAGAATGAACATGGCATTGATGGAGAAGGCTAGGAGTATGATTAATGGTGCTAGACTGGAATAAAGGTTTTGGGATAAAGTTGTAGCCACTTATTGCTACCTGATCAATATCTATCCTACATCAAAACTTGTTGATAAAATGCATATGGAGGCATGGTCTAGAAGAAAGCCTTCATTGAGACATCTTAGAGTTTTTGGTTGTGAGGAATATGCACATGTGCCAAAGGAGAAGTGGACAAAGTTAGAAAACAAGGTTGTGAAATGTATCTTCATCGGGTATAGTTATGGTGTGAAAGGATACAAGTTTTGGGATCTAGTAGCACATAAGGTAATATATTCTAGAAGTGTTATTTTTGTTGAGACTAAGCCTTCTTCTGTTACATTGTAGCCATATAAAATAGAAAATAAAGATGTGATTCAACTTCCTCCTATGCCTAATAAAGTTGAGTTGAGGCCACGAGAGAAATAAAAAGTTGAGAGTTCATCAAGCTTTGAATCTTTTGAAGAGGAGGTAGATGAAGAAGAACCTCCACGTCAAATTTTTTGAAGGTCTATAAGGCATAGAGAACCACTAGAAATGTATTCTCTTGATGATTGGAGATGTATATTTACTTTGAGTACTAACATTGATGAACCAATATTTGCAAAAAATGTTTTGGGTATGAATGATGTAGAGTCCTGGAAGATTACTATGGAAGAAGAAATGGTAGTTTTGAAGATGAATGATACATGGGATCTTATACCATTACCTAAAGGACGTAAGCTCATTATAAGCAAAGGGGTGTGTAATTAAAATATTAGTTTAGATGGTAGTGTTGAGAAGTATAAAGCTTTATTGATTACAAAAGGTTACTCTCAGGTTGAGGGTATTGATTACGGTGAGATATTTTTTCCTGTTGTAAAAATGACATCCATTGGATTCTTGATTTCTATTGCAGCATCTCATGATTTAGAGATTGAGCAAATGGATGTGAAGACTGCCTTCCTTAATAGTGATTTGGATGAGGATATTTATATGACATAACAAGAGCACTACATCATGAAAGGTAAAATAAATTTGGTTTGTAAGCTAAATAAATCCTTGTATGGTATCTAGTAGAGTCTTAGGATATGGTACAAAAAAATTGATACATATGTATTAAGTTTGAGGTTTGAGCAATCTAAATTTGATCATTGTGTTTACTAGAAAATTGATGGTGATCATTTATTGATTATTTCCTTATACATTGATGATATGTTATTTGTTGGCAATGGGAAATTTTTGATTTTAGATATTAAATCATAAATCTCAATTAAATTTGTGATGAAATATCTTGGTGTTTTGAGACACATTCTTGGGATGGAGATTAGGAGAGAGAGAGAGAGAGAGAGAGAGAGAGAGAGAGAGAGAGAGAGAGAGAGAGAGAGAGAGAGAGAGAGAGAGAGAGAGAGAGAGAGAGAGAGAGAGAGAGAGAGAGAGAGAGAGAAGTTATGGCTTGGCCAGAGTAAGTATGTGAATTCTATTTTATAGAGGTTTAACATGCAGGATTGTAGACCATTGTCTATTATTTTTTTAGTTGGAATTAGTTTATTTGCTATACAATATCTTACATCCCCATCAGAGATTGAAGACATGAGCAGAGTGCCTTACCAGAGTGCAATCATAAGTCTGATGTATGTTATGGTTTGTACTAGACTAGACATTACCCAAGCAGTGGGAGTTCTTTCCCATTATATGTCTAATCTTGGTAGAGTTTATTGGGATGTAGTTAAAATGGTCTTTAGATATTTTTGGGGTACCTTAGAGTATTCCTTATGTTATCATGGTAATATGATTGGAGATAGGTGTCCTCTTGACATTCTTGGTTATGTGGATTTAGATCGGGTAGGTGATGTTGATAGCAGAAGATCCACTAGTATTTATGTGTTTACTTTGTTTGGTGGTGCAATAAGTTATATGAGTAAGTGATAGGTGATGATCAATTTATCCAATATAGAGGAAAAGTATATGGTAAAAATGCATGCCTATAAAGAATCCATTTGGATTAAAATATTATGTTCAGATATTGGGTTGAAAAAAGGTGTAGTGATAGTTTATTGTGATAGTCAGAGTGATATTTGCATAGCAAAAAACCCAACTTTTCATGTTAGAACCAAACATATTGATATATAATATTATTTTATGAGAGACATGTTCAAGGATGGAAGGGTGGATATGATAAAGGTGAATACTTTGATAAATGTGTTAGATTCATTGACTAAACCCATGAGCATAAATAAGTTTAAATGGTGTTTGGAGTCTATGGCCCTCTTGGCCCCTAATTATTAAGTTCATGTTGGTATAATTCCTCTAGGTATTGCAAGGTATTTGACAAGTGGGAGAATATTGGGAATTGAGGTGCCTCAACCTTGACAAGTCATAACACTAATCATGAGACACTATTCATGAGCTACTATTCACAGTCACTATTCATGTGATGAGGTGGTAGTGGTGAGTTAGAAATGATTGTGTAGGCAATGTGGTAGGTGATGCAAGTGGTGATGTGGATTTTGATGAGTTGGTATGGCTCATGGAGGAATCTACATGATGTAAGTGCATGTGAGTGGAAGTGAGGCGTACAAATCCACTTAAAAGACAAGTTGTTGTCTTTTGTGATGCACATGATTTTGATTTAGGTGCAAAATGATAAAATAATGGATATGGGGTGAATTTATAAGTGGCCTCATGATCTTGAGTGGAAGGAGAAGTCAAAATTTGATGGAGAATCTCTTAGAAGCATGTGGAGTCACATGGGATAGTGGGGAACAAGTTACTATTCGAGATTCGAGGCACATGTGTAATGTCCCCATTTTTTATCAAGATATTGGTGGGATGATTAGCCCATTCTTGTTTTCGATGGCTAAGGGTAGAGGAATGTTATGGAACATGGTAGGCCACTTGTGAAGAGTTACTAACAAAAAAGGTACTTTATGATTCTAATTTTGAGTTATCCTTTGAGGAAAAGTACTTTATGTTTATTTCACTTAAGTGGGGGGAGTTTTGGGTCTTAGCTTATAAGACTCAAGTTGATTTTTAAAGTTAACCCTCTCTTTCTATTTTGGAGTGCTACACTTGGAGGAAGGTATTTAAAGAGAAGGAGGATTCATTTGAAAATTATGTGAATTTGATAATCAAGTATGTCAAGCTTGGTTATTGAAGGTAGATGCTTAAAGAATGTTACCCTTCAAGTTCTGCTAGTTGCTTTATAATGGTGTTTTGCAACACCACCTTTTAGAAATTGTGTGAACACCTTGGAGAGCTTCTTTATACATATTTACAGATCTAGAAGGTGGACAAGCCACTTGGAGATATTGGTGGCCTGTCTTGTGGATTGATGAAGTGATTTAAATGCTTGTTGAATTGATTATGGGGTGATAGTTTCTGGTTTCTCCCTTGGGTGACTTGTTTGGGGGATTTTGGAACCTTCTTCAGAGGGTCTGTGGTGGATGAAACTCTCTTCTTGGGTTACAAATATTTTATATATTTTTTCTTATTGGGAGATTTGGTGTAGGAGTGAGTTTGTATAATTTTTGAGCTAATCTATGCCTAAAAAATATTAAGTAATTATTTGCATAAAATTCCTAGTAGGATGAATTGGTTTGAGGGTCAATGGTAACCTTGTTAGAGGGTTTGAGCAAGGGTTTGAGATTTAGATTTTTTTTTTCATAGTTTGAAATTTTCTTTGGAAGGGTTTTGAGGATATTTGAAGGGATTGGGACTCTATTTGGGTGATGAAAATATTAATATAATTATTTATTGTATTTTGGGTGAAAGACTAAGGTTTTTAGAACTTCAGGACATTAGTTAGGGGACCATTCATGGATGGAAAATTTTGAAACTATTTTTTTTTATATAGCTACTAATTTTATAATCATTTTGAGTCCTCATTCATATTAAAATTCCAAGTATTTCAAAACTTATGAATTTTCTAAGTGTCATTTGTTTGAAGTAAAATAATAAATTATTGAAGGCAGATTTGAAGTGAGTAAAGGTTGGTAATTGATTGTTCAGAATTGCAAAAATCTTGAAGGGTTTAAAAGGCTGTAATTTTTAGTGTTTATTTCATATTTGTTTAAGTTTGTGGAAAAACCTCTATTTTTGACTTTGATCCCAATTTTGGGACTTTACAATGGTATCAGAGCCATATATTGGTTAAACTATGATGTGAAAAATAAGAACAAGGAATAGGGCATGGAAGCCATAGAGAGCTTAAGGCTTCACAATACATGCAGAAATCTAGGGAACTTATGCCAACTAGAGGAAGATGTGATCAACACCTTAAAAGAAGTATAAAATATGTTATACAAGGTGAGTCACTCATAATATGAATCCATGAGATGAGCGGTACAACCCTCAATAACCTGATTCAACATAAGCTCTTGAGAGACATAGATGAGGAGGTAAGGCTCTTAGTTAATAATTGCATTTATGAGATATTGAGACTAACGATTCACAAGATTCACTATAGTGATAGAATATTGAAGGATATACTCTCATTAATGGTGAAAAGCTTCCAAGGTCTCATTGGGGACAAATGACATTCATTGGCTAGAAGAGTCAACATCTTGGAAACCATGACTTCACTCAGGTTATATAATTTGATGTTGGATTTAGGATGTGATGAGCTTATTGTTCTATTGTTTCAACACTTTCTTTTTATTTCTTATATGAATCCTTCCAAGAATATTATAATGAATATGAAAGAGATCATGACTATGACACTCAATGAGGGTGAAGATATTTCCAAGCCATTATGGGCTATTGTGTTGACAGGTTTGAGGTTGGAAAGAAATAAATTCCACATTGCACATTAGTTGTTTAAGAATGTTACAAATAACTGTGACTAGAGCTTAAGGCCTTATGATGTAAAGGAGCAAGAAAAAAAATAAGAATCAGAAGTTTGTGGGCAGCCAATTATAGGATTTTCTACTACACAAGAACCAAAAAATTAGGGGTAGACAAGTGAGGAGTCTTTTGAGCCTCACAAACTAGCACAAATAGAGCCACATGAGGAGACATTTCATCTAGTTAAAGGGCAAACTTTGACTAGAATTTTTGTGCCATAAGAACTAGAAATTCATAAGCCTTCAAATGGGCAAATGGAGAGCTTGAATGAAGACATCATAATAAGGTATGACATGAAAACAAGAGTTAATATTTCTCCTTTCCATATCTAATTTCATATTACAAAAAGAAGTTTGGGAAAGATATTTGTTGCCACGTGTTTCTTTCCAAGATAAGCAACCCCCAAGGGAATGTGAGAAGGAAGGTAAGACAAATTGGCACATGGGAAAGAGGAATGGGTGAGCCATTTCAACAATACAAAGAATGATGTTCACTTTCAGCTTGCTACAATTTATAGAATAGCAAATGGAAGTAAGCAATTTGATCACTTGTTTGGAATGAAACCATGGCCTAACTTTATTAATCTACCTTTACAAAGAAGTGAGGGATATAAGGACCATGCCAAGGATGACGTAAATATGAGGGGCATGTTCCAAATCATACAAACACATCATATAACTGGTAAGCATCATAATATAGTTGATACATTAGATATATTACCAATGATGACTAGGATTGAAAGGTGGATGCATGGTGTGAATGTTCAACTAATGTCAAAACTTGAGGTATGTTTTAATGTTGATACTTTTAATACACTTTGTTTCACATATAAAATAAAAAGTTAAGTAGCTAAGAGTTGTTACAGCCTATATACAACCCTCATTTATGATACAGTAAGTGGATATGCCAAGAGAAAAACTTGGATAAATAGGTGGAAGGTAAAATGTGACAAGTACCATGACCAATGGGTCCTTACAAGAGCTATTTTTGATGAAATGGTTGCTATTATTAGAATTTTTAGTTTGTCCTCATTAAGGGTTGTTGTCACAAAAGGGTGCAGGAACACAAAAAGGATGGAAGGGTTTAGACCCAAGCATGAATGAAGGTGGTGATTTATGGTCCAAGGATTTGACAAAAAAGTGTTATTAAATACCACTATTTTCTTTAATGTATTTTCTTTATGTGTAGGGTCACCATGTGGACCAGTTGCCATAGCAACAAAGAGTACCAAGAAGGTTGTAAATTATGTGCATGGGCAACCACATAGACTTTGTATAAAACATTCAATTTTGTACTTAAAAAACATTAGAGTTTATATGAAGAAGATGCAAACTCAAGGGGATAAGTGCACCGTAGACTCCAAAGTTGGTGGGGTAATGAATTCTGAATTCGATGATGGGTCGAATGATGAGGGTGATATACAAACCCAATTGGTCATATATATAGAAAATTTTGATTTCTTAAGCAATGAGGATCCATCAAAAGTTACATCAAGTAGCATGGTAGGTACTTTATACATAATATTGAGGGGAGAATAAGGATGTAGTGGGGAAGAGGATACAAATTATGAGCATAGGCAACCAATAAGTCTAAATAAAGTATGCCCTAATATGAAATTTATAAGTATGGCTAAATCTAGAATTTGTTGTACTTTAGTGAGAAAAATAAATAGAAAATTCAGTTTGCATAATTAGCTTCTAATTGGCAAAGGGAAGAACTATATTCCAAATTGTAAAAAAGATTTTGTGAGGCTGGATGAGGGCATAAAAACCCTCTCAGTTTGGGTAAAGGTTGGGAGTATGAACAACAACATAGTGGGGGAATCATTGAGGAGTTTTTGGTCAAGAGTACACTAAAAAGTTTTTGAGTTTGAATGGCCGAGGTCACTACTTCCTACCATCATGAAATTCACTTTATTTGACATGCTAAAATAGGTAGGAAATCAGGAAAATACTAATACAAGGACTGAAGTTTATCACTCTGAATTTTTTGGGTTATGGATGCAATTACAACCATCTCTTATGAGAGATATCGCTCATGTTTTTGACAAAGTAAGTGGGATAAAAAGGGGAAGACGCTACTTAATCAAAGAGGTCAATGAAGTGGTCAAAAGTTTTGATTTTTTGGGCATATTCCAGCCCATAACAAATTCTGAAATTGTAAAGGTTTATGGGAAATTTTTGTATAGCAAAGGTTTGGGAGGCACAAGTAAGGTACAACACTATCTCCTTAATGATTGTGAATGCTTGTTAGATTCACATTGTGCTCCATACATATTTGAAGATGTTGACAAAGGGAAGCTAGTAGAAGAACACATGGCACATATGAGGAGGTTCATACAAGGTGGCTTGTATTTTTATGATTTCTCTTCCCAAGGTGTGTTTCCAACTAAATTCATTAATGTTCCTTGTATGCAAGTTTGGATGGGTTGGCCATGGCACATGAGAGATCCACATGAGTTATTACACAATGGCCAAGGTAGTGTGCCCTCCATGAAAGGAAATCCCATGGGCCTTTATATATGGGACAACAAGGTATTACTTTCTGATTGCATTTATTTTGATGGCTCTTGGTTAAATGGAACACTTTGTAGGGGAATGCTGGTGTTTATTGGAGATATTTGGGTAAAGAGCTTTCCCAAATACAACTTGATAATGCATCTGTTGATAAATTGGGAACATGAGAGGCCCTTTGAGGGCTATTATGTTACTTCTAGCACTTGGGAGTAGACTCCAAGGCATAGGTACAATAGTATAAAGAAGCCAATTATGGATTCCTTTTATTCAAAAATGGGTAAAGGTGGACATTACTTGATAAGATGTGTTTGGACACCCATTTGGATTTTGGAATAGTTTGAGAAAAAGTAATTTTGGGTAGAGAGGATTGTAATTGTTAAGTTGTGGAGCTAAAAGCTTCACTGTTATGCAAATGGTGGAGGTTGCTGAGTGTCAAAGTAACTGACGTCGGTCAGGCCAACCGACATCAGTCATATTCAGTGTACACAATAACCGACATCGGTTAGGGGTTGGCCGGCATCGATTAGATGGGAATTGACATCGGTCACATGTGTGTTTCCAGATCTTTTAGTTAGACGAACAGTTAGTTTGATGAACAATCAGTTTGCATGTAAAGACTAATTTTAGTCTTGAGTCTGCGTTTCTAATTATTGTTTGTTTTGGGATCTATTTAAGAGACCCATGGGGCTATATTGTAATGAAGGAATAAAGGATTAGATCCTCAACTTGAAGGCAAGAACAACAATTGGGTTGGTTGTCTCAAGGGGTGTAAGATCAGTTGATCTGCAGGGTGTGTAAGATCAGGGAGATCTACATGGCAAGCAAGGTCAGTTGATCTGTAGGGTGTGCAAGATTAAGGAGATCTACGGGTGTGTGTGTGCAAGGTCAGTTAGATCTGTGGGGTAGAAAGATCAAGGAGATTTGCAACACAACAAGGTGGACTGGAAGTAGGCAACAACAATCATTGGGTTGATTGTCACTGACTGGTGGAGGGAACAACTCTGTGTTTGAGTTGTGGTTGTAATTGATTGTGAGAGAGAGAGAGAACTCTTGAGGGAGAATTACTATATGCCCAAGAGGTGTGGGAAGAAGAGTGAGATTTCTTCATTGTATTTCCTTCTAGAAGAGTGTTAATATAGATTGTATTGTTTCTCGTATCTCATATTCTTTGTTGTTTCTGAATTCTAGTTACTTATTACTTCTGGTTTATTTCCGTGTTTAGTCGCTTATACAAAGGTAATCAATTGTACTCTTAGAGTAGAGTAGGGGATCCTGACAGTTGGTTCACTAACACCTTGGTTTCAGAGCTATGTGTAGATCCTGACAAGTGGTATCAGAGCTGGGTCAAAGAAAAGCTCAGAGTGTGTTAAGTGTTTGTTGATTACAGGTCACTCACAGGGGTTTTCGTTTGAGTGGGAGTAAAGCAATGGCAGAAGAAAGTAAGCTAAGAATGGAGAAATTTAATGGCAAGAATTATCAATTATGGAGGATGTAGAAAGAAGATTATCTGTATCAGAAAGATCTATACTTAACGTTGTGTGGGGTTTCAAGAAAGTCCACAAATATGCAAGATGAAGAATGGAATGTTCTTGATAGAAAGGCTCTAGGATCTATAAGGTTGAGCTTGGCATCGTCTGTGATTTCCAACTTATCACAAGCAAAGACAACGATAGAGTTAATGTAATCTTTGGCAAATTTATATGAAAAACCCTCAGCTTTGAATAAGGTATTTCTTATGAAGCAATTATTTAATTTGCAAATGTAGGAAGGCGGATCGGTATATAGTCATCTTAGTGATTTCCATGGATTAGTAAATCAGTTAATTTTAGTCAATATAGTTTTCGATGATGAAATTAAGGCTCTCTTAATCTTATGCTCTTTACCTAAAAGTTGGGATAGTTTGGTAATGGCAGTTAGTAATACTGCGTCTGCTTCAAATATCTTGAAAGTTGATGATGTTATTAGTGTAATTTTAAATGAAGAAATTTGCAAGAAAAGCACAGGGGAATCATCAGGTAATGCTTTAGGTGTTGAAAGCAGGGGAAGGCAAAGAGAGAAGAGCAAGCAAGGGAAATCAAGGTCAAAGATAGATAGGAGATCCAAATCCAGAAATGGAGGTATAACCTGCTGGAATTGTGGAAAGAAAGGCATGTAAATAAAGATTGTTGGTTGGCAGAAGATCAACATGAAGGAAATAAAGAAGCAAATGACGCAAGTATTGTTACATGGGATGCTCTTATATGTTTCTTGGATAAATTAGAATATTGGGTTTTAGATTCTGGTGCCTCTTTCCATGCAACCCCAAATAGAGAATTTTTTCATGATTATGTCCATGGAGACTTTGGAAAATTTTATTTAGGGGATGGTGAGCCTTGTCAAATGGTTGGCAAAGGGGAAGTGCAGCTGAAATTGTAGAATGGCAACACATGGGTGTTGAAGGATGTCATGCATGTCCCAGTCCTGAAGTAGAATTTGATTTTTGTAGGAAATTTGGCTGATGAGGGTTGCACAATAACTCTCACAGCGAAATCTTGGAAAGTTTCCAAGGGTGCACTTGTTTTAGCAAGAGGTAAGAAAGTAGGTACACTTTATCTATCTACTTGTATTACTGATTCTCCCTCTATTTTATCTACTTCAGATGTAGATGCAAAGATGTGGCTCTATAGGCTTGGTCACATGAGTGAGAAGGGAATGGATGTTCTTAAGTCAAAAGGTAAGCTTTCAGATTTGAAAAGCATAGATTGAGATTTCTGTAAGCAACAGAATAAAGTGAGGTTTCTTGAAATTGAGTCAACAAAGAAGAAGCATAAGTTGGAGCTTGTTCACATAAAGGTGTGGGGACCAGCTTAGGGAGCTTCTATTGGAGGATCATAGAATTGCATAAAGAGGAAATTTGATGTTTTTGACACTTCTAAGAACTAGAAAGCCTTGGTTTTCAAGGAGAAGATGATGGACAGAGATTAGCTCAGGAGGCTGAATAATTTTGAACAAGGTAGTGTTGATTTGGACAAGGTTATGATCCAAAATGAGCTCACAGGTAAAAATCATCACTCACAGGAAAACATAGTTATCAACGTCGGTCAGGTGAGAACCGACGTCGATTAGGCAGGAACTGACATCGGTCATGTGCAGACTGAAGTTGGTGATGTCAGGCAGGTGGACACCGACGTCGGTCAGGGAACTGACGTCAGTGATTAGGAGGAATCGACATTGGTCAGGTGCAAACCGAGGTCAGTCAGAGATGACCGAGATCGGTCACTGTTAGAATGAAATTTGGGCAGATAGCAAGCTATCAAAGAGTCTCAAATGCCCATGAGGAGGTCTGAAAGGGTAAGTAAGCCTCAAATTCGTTATTCCCCTTCTTTATACTACTTGTTGCTCACTGATGGTCGAGAACTAGGAAGTTTTGAAGAGGCAATGCAGGTAGAATCCAGGAAACAGTGGGAGCATGGCATGAATGAGGAAATTGATTCCTTGGAAGAGAACCAAACATGGGATTTGGTAGAGTTTCCATCTAAAAAGAAAGCACTGAAAGACGAATGGATTCACATGTTAAAGAAAGGAGAGAATGGACAGGTGAGATAGAAGGCCAGGTTATATGGTCTTGAGCAAGCTCCAGGACAATGGTGTTTGAGGTTTGACAGGTTTATGACAAAGCATGGCTTTAGTCAATGTCAATGTGACCATTGTGTTTATTTTACCAGGTTGGATAATATTAGCTACATTATCCTGTTACTGTATGTAGTGTATATGGTTGTTACAGGGTCACACATGCAGGGAATTGCTGAGCTAAAGGTAAAAGTAGCTCAAACATATGCTAGGAAGGATTTAGGAGGAGCAAAAAAAATCTTTGGCATGAGTGTTTCTAGAGACAAGGAAAATCACAGGTTGATTTTGTCTCTAGATGATTATATGAATAAGGTAGTGGAGAGGTTTGATATGCAGGATGCAAAATCGGTTAGCACACCTATGGTTGGACAGTTCAAGTTGAGCTATAAATAGTGTCCTAAAACACATGATGAGGTTGGTTACATGGTATGTACTAGACCTGATATTACCCAGGCAGTGGGAGTTGTCAGCAAGTTTATGGCCAATCCAAGGAAGGAGCACTAGAAAGCAGTTTAGTGGATTCTCAGATATCTGAGAGGGACCAGCAGTAGGTATTTATGCTACGTAGGGTCAAGCACTTTTCTACATGGGTATGTAGATTCGGATATGGCAGGTGACTTGGATGGCAAGAGAAGCACCACAGAATATGTGTTCATTGTTGGTGGAACGACGGTTAGCTGGATATCAGAGTTGTAGAAGGTTGTTGCAGTCACGGTGGCTAGCAAGGATAAGAACCTTGTAGATATGTTAACAAATCCAGGAACAAAGGAGAAGTTGAATCTTCATTCAACTTCTATTGGTCTTCAAGACTAAACTTGAAGAGGGATACAAGCCAGAAACAAATTAGAGGATGTACAGGTACATGTACAGGTGCAGTTGTTTATCTCCAAGTGGGAGATTATTAAGTTGTGGAGCTAAAAGCTTCACTATTATGCAAATGGTGGAGGTTGTTGAGTGTCAAAGTAACCAACGTCGGTCAGGCCAACTGACATCAGTCATATTCAGTGTGCATAGTAACTGACATCGGCTAGGGGTCAGTCAGCATCAGTCAAATGGGAATCGACGTCGGTCACCTGTGTGTTACCAAAATTGTTAGTTAGATGAACAGTTAGTTTGACGAACAATCAGTTTGCATCTAAAGACTAATTTTAGTCTTGAGTCTGTGTTTCTAATTATTGTTTGTTTTGGGATCTATTTAAGATATCCATGGGGCTGTATTGTAATGAAGGACTAAAGGATTAGATCCTCAACTTGAAGGCAAGAACAACAATTGGGTTAGTTGTCTCAAGGGGTGTAAGATCAGTTGATCTGCAGGGTGTGCAAGATCAGGGAGATCTACATGGTAAGCAAGGTCAATTGATCTGCAGGGTGTGCAAGATCAAAGAGATCTGTGGGTGTGTGTGTGCAAGGTCAGTTAGATCTGCAAGGTACAAGATCAAGGAGATCTGCAACACAACAAGGTGGACTAGAAGTAGGCAACAACAACCATTGGGTTGATTGTCACTAACTGGTGGAGGGAACAACTCTGTGTTTGAGTTGTGGTTGTAATTGATTGTGAGAGAGAGAGAACTCTTGAGGGAGAATTACTATACGCCCAAGAGGTGTGGGAAGAAGAGTGAGATTTCTTCATTGTATTTCCTTCTGGAAGAGTGTTAATATAGATTGTATTGTTTCTCGTATCTCATATTCTTTGTTGTTTCTGAATTCTAGTTACTTATTACTTCTAGTTTAATTCTGTGTTTAGTTTCTTATACAAAGGTAATCAATTGTACTCTTAGAGTAGAGTAGGGGATCCTAACAGTTGGTTCACTAACACCTTGGTTTCAGAGCTATGTGTAGATCCTGATAGTAATGTCCCCATTTTTGATTTAGATCTTGGTGGGACCTTAGCCATTCTTGTTTCCAATGTCTAAGGGTAGAGGAAGGTTATGGAACATGGTGGGCCACTTTTGAAGAGTTACTAATGAAAAGGGTACTTTATGATTCTAATTTTGAGTTATGCTTTAGACAAAGTTACTTTATATTTATTTCACTTAAGTGGGGGGAGTTTTGGGTCTTGGATTATAAGACTCAAGTTGATTTTTAAATTTAACCCTCTCTTTCAATTTTGGAGCACTACACTTGGAGGAAGGTATTTAAGGAGGAGGATTCATTTGAATATTATGTGACTTTTGATATTTGGACTTGATAATCAAGTATGTCAAGATTGGTTGTTAAAGGTAGTTGCTTGAAAAATGTTACCCTTCAAGTTCTACAAGTTGCTCTATAATGGTGTTTTGTAACACCACCTTTTAGAAATTGTGTGAACACCTTGGAAAGCTTATTTATGCATATTTACAAGTCTAGAAGGTGGACCAACCACTTGGACAGATTGGAAACTTGACTTATGGATTGGTGAAGTGATTTAGATGCTTGGTAAATTGCTTGGGGGGTGATAGCTTCTAGTTTCTCCCTTGGGTGACTTGCTTGGGGTTTTGGGACCCTTCTTCGAAGGGTCTATGGTGGATGAAACCCTCTCCAAGGGTTACAAGTATTTTATATATTTTTTCTTATTGGGAGATTTGGTGTAGGAGTGAGTTTGTATGATTTTTGGGATAACCTATGCCTCTAAAATATTTAGTAATTAGTTTCATAAAATTCCTCTTAGGGTGAATTAGTTTGAGGGTCATTGGTGACCTTATTAGAGGGTTTGAGCAAGGGTTTGAGATTCAAATTTATTTTTATTATTTTCCTAGTTTGTGTGATTTGTTTGAAAGGGGTTTGAGGATCTTTAGAGAGATTGGGACTCTATTTGGGTGATGAAAATATTAATATAATTATATACTAAATTTTGGGTGAAAGACTAGGGTTTTCATAACTTAGAGATATCAGTTGGGGGACCTTCTATGGATGGAAAGTTTTGAAACTATTTTTGTTTGATAGCTACTAATTTTATGATCATTTTGAGTCCTCATTCATATTAAAATTCCAAGTATTTCATAAGTTGTGAATTTTATAAGTTTCAACTGTTTGAGGTAAAATAATAAATTATTGAAGGTAGATTTGAAGAGAGTAAAGGTTGGTAATTGATTATTCAAAATTGCTGAATTTTTGAAGGGCTTAAAAGGCTATAATTTTTAGTGTTTATTTCAGATTTGTTTAAGTTTGTGGAAAAACCTCTATTTTGGTCTTTGGTTCCAATCTGGGGACTTTACAACATGTGAGAGTGGGGCGTAGTTTTGGAGGCTTGTGAGAGTGGAGGATGATATGTCACAAGTGAAGGGTCCATTTTTTACCAAAGAAAAAGACTACAAACATATTACTATTGATAAATAATGGTGCCACTAAAGGGTGGCATATTTCTTGCCTTGCCCATTAAGTTTCATCATTATGCAATCTTCTTTGTAACCTATATAAATAAGTTCTCCTTTTTAATATATGTAAGTAATGCATGAAGTAGCTAAGCTTTGTAAGCTTGTAAGCTAGAGTGTTGTGCAAAGGCACTAAAGTTCTGAACCCATTCTTCTCCTGGGTGTATAATTGGTGATGCTCATGTGAAGGTTGTTATGCAATTGTATGGTGTAATTTGATGATTTTTTTAATACATTGAGATGCTTTGGACTATGGGGTTTTTCTCCTGAAAGGGTTTTCCTCATGTAATCACTGTGTCTAGTATCATGTTGTTTTTCAATTATATGTGTTTTTTTAATTCTATAACAATTTCAAATTAGTTTGTGTATTATCCTCTCAAGGTTTGGTGTAAATGAATTATTTTTATGATCTTGTATTCCTTTTAAAATCCACTTCTTTTCAATTATCCTTTATTTTCTAGACCTGTTTGAGTATTTGGAAACAATAATCCAATCTTCATGATGCACTTGTTCCATGAGCCCATGAAAATGGGGATACTGTTTAACAATAAGGTGAAAACTATCCCAAGAATTTATCCATAATTATGCCTTTTGACCATTCTTGATGATCTAAAACAATTTGTTCTTTATCAAAGACTCACCAATTTTTAGAACAACCAACACGAGAGCCTTTGGAGAGAAGGGAGAACTGAACACTTCGATCAGGAAGTTTATTTTTAGCATATTTGGCTCTTAAGTTTGTGTCCAAATGTGTAATGGTGACTAAAGAAGATACCCATAAATATTAATAGCTATATTTTGACCATTTAGCTAAGATGAATAAAAACACAAACCTCCTTCTTGCTTGTGGAGACAAAGTGTAGTCCATTTCACCAAAGACCATTTTTTAACAACATGTAACCCCTTCCATAGAAACCTGTGGCAAGTTTGATTAACTTCTTTGAAGATGGCTTTGGGAACATGCAAGATGGAAGAGAAGTAAATGGGAATAACTTGTATAACATTTTTTTATCAAGGTGATTCATCCCCCCATATAGATCCATCTATTAGGCCACGTAGAAATTTTAGTTATCAACTTATCCATGAACTAGTTCCAATTAGAAAGTCTACTTTCCGTCAAGGAAATACTGAGGTAGATAACTGACAAAAATTCTTTCTAAAAGCAAAGTCCATCAAGAATCATAGCTTCATGTTTGGGAGACATTTGAAATAAATAAATTTTTGATTTATCCTCACTAACAATTAGACCAGCTGCAACCTTGATAAGTTGTAACTTCTTATTAAACTTTGAAGCCTCTTGAGCTGTAGCTTTGCCCATCAGGTAAGAATCATCCACAAACTGTAAATGTATCATTGGATTAAGACCCATAGAAAGAGTAACACCTTCAATAATTCTTTCTTCTCTACCTCTAACAATAATTCTACCAAAACTTTCCACCATAATGATAAATAAATAAGGAGAAAAAGGGTCTCCTTGTTGAATACCTCTAGAGGCTCTAAAAGGCATGGTGGAATAGTCATTAACCAAAACTGAGAAAGAAACTAAGGAAATATGACCTTTCACCCAAATAATCCATTCCTCAAAAAAAAATTGAAATGCTTGAGCATTCTTAAGATGAAGGCTCTATCAACTCTATCATAGGCTTCAGAGAGATCCAACCTTATAAGCATAGCCAAATTTTTTTAGAGTTGCATAGAATGGATAGCTTATTGAGTTAACATAATCTCATCAAGGATTTGTCTAATAGCCACATACCACCTTTTTTAGGGGCAATCATTTTATGGAAAGGCTATAATCTATTAGCCATAATTTTGAAAATAGTTTTATATAAAAAATTACATAAAGCAATAGGATGAAATCCAAAAATATTCATTGACATATTTGAACTTCTACACACAAAAAAAAAAAACATATTTGTTCTATGATGTGGCTTACCTTTCATCCATCAGTGTTGAATTTTGTCCCTGAGATCAACATGCCAAAGCCACATCAAATATAAAAGGAAAGGAGATTTCAGGTATTGAGAATTCCATACTTCTATCATAACAGGGCAATGATCTGATCTAGCATTGCTGAGAATTGAAGACTTGGGGATTTTCTAAAAATATTCGTTGACATATTTGAACTTCTGCACACAAAAAAAATTGCATAGAGCAATAGGATGAAATCCAAAAATATTCGTTGACATATTTGAACTTCTGCACACCAAAAAAAAAAACATATTTGTTCAATGATGAGGCTTACCTTTCATCCATCAGAATTGAATTTTATCCTTGAGATCAACATGATAAAGCCACATCAACTGTAAAAGGAAAGGAGATTTCAGGCATTAAGAATTCCATACTTCTATCATCACAAGCCAATGATCTAATCCAATATTATTGAGAATCGAAGACTTGGGGATTTTCCCATTAACAAGAAACTCCTCAATCAACAAGAATCTGTCCAACCTCTCTACAATGAAAGCATTGCCCGATCTCTAGTTGGTCCATGCTAGGATCCCATTACTAGGCTTAATGTCAATAAGATTAAGAGAATAAATATATTCTAGCATGATATTTGAATTAGCATCAAGCTTATTATTTCCATCAATTTTTTCTTTTAAAGAAGTAATAGCATTTAAATTTCTTCCAATCAGGACCCTATCTCTTGGAAAGAGCTGAATAATATATAATTAGATTCTTCCACCGCTTCTTTTCCCCTCCAAATACGAAAAAAAGTAAATATTGATGAACAAAACCTGCTGATTTGAATGTATAATTTGGGCAAAGATCGCTATGATACCTTGCACGGCTAGAGCATTAACTACCACAATTTCCCTAGGGTTCTACAAACAATCAATGCCCCTACAAGTTCCCTGAATATCATTGGACAAAACATTAGCCATTGGCCAAAGCTTTTGAGCCAAAGAGTTCATGCTAATAATAGAGACTTTGGTTTCCTGAAGAAACATAATTTGTGGGTTATGAGATTTCAACATTCTAATAATTGCATTGTGTTTATAGGGGTAACTTTTAAGACCCTTGATATTCCAAGAAATGCACTTCATGTCTAATTGGGTTTATAAACTTTTGATCCCTATTTTGGTCTGCTTAAAGACTCTGATCTTTCTCCTTCCATTGAATGTGGGTCACAATAGATTTGCTGCCTACTTTCTAATTAGTGTCCATGTGCATTTTTTAATTTAATGTTTGACTAATTCCGCTTGGCTACGGAATGGAAGGGATATCTCCTGAAAAAAAGTACGGGATCAATGCTCGAAGCAGAATCATCCAAATCTATACCTATTTTCTCATTTTTGTTTAATTTATGTTTTCAAACAAAATTGATGATATATTTATGATCTATCATAACCAAAATCTGATCCATTAAAAGACTAAAATTAATAATATTATATTTTCCTTAATCCAATAAAACAAAGTGAAATTTTTTCATAAACTATATTTCAAGTATTACAGTTTCTATAACTAAATAATCCTCTCTTAAAAATTCATCAACGAACAATGAAGTAAAAAGATTCTCAACCATAGAAAGCCCAAAATTGGGGATCTTGGATTTAATAGTTTGAAAAATCTATTAATACACAAAACAACATCAAATAATTAAAAATAAAGGAGATGAGACAATAACACATCAACACATTTCCAAGGCCACTTTTGTGAATAAAACAAAACATTTCCACTCACTCTTGTTTGTCAACCATTATTGTTATCCATTTTCAACATGGCCATTAATTAAAAATATTATTTCGATTCTTTTACTATAAAGAAATATTATTTTTATTCTTTTATAATATAATTAATATTCTTTCATTAAGTGCACGTCACTCATGTGTCTCTTTGATTGACAATAAATTATTTATTTATTTATTTATATATATATATATTTTTTATTAACAAAAATAGAAATATTAAAAATATATAATTTCTACATAAGCACCATCATATTTTGAAATATATATAATCAATGACTTAAATTCTCTCTCTCGAACCACTTTTTTTATTGACACCCATTTTTATCTACAACATATATTTATTTATTTTATTGAATTGTTGTAACTTATATATATATATATATATATATATATATATATACTCGAACCACTTTTTTTATTGACACCCATTTTTATCTACAACATATATTTATTTATTTTATTGAATTGTTGTAACTTATATATATATATATATATATATATATATATATATATATATATATAAGTTACAACAATTCAATAAAATAAATAAATATATGTTGTAGATAAAAATGGGTGTCAATAAAAAAAGTGGTTCGAGAGAGAGAATTTAAGTCATTGATTATATATATTTCAAAATATGATGGTGCTTATGTAGAAATTATATATTTTTAATATTTCTATTTTTGTTAATAAAAAATAATAAATATATATTTTTTAAAATATTAGAGTTTTTATAATCAATTTGAAATAGTTAAAAGTTTTAAAAATAATTTTCTTTCTTTTAATTGTTTTTTTATAATTTAATATTATTATATTATTTGTTTCCATAGCATCCTCACCATCATTTTGATATTAGTTTGGTTAGAAGAAAATATTATAAAAAGATACCTTTTTTATGATTTTTAAGTATTATATTTTTTTATGATAAATTTGGAAGTTCTAATTTTATATATTGTTTTTGTTAATATATTTTATGTACGATTTAATTTAAAATAGAAATAGAATTGTATTAAAAAAAACTGATGTGAAAAGTCATTCTTGTCATCACCTCTCAACATTTATTTGATAAGAATAAAAGAAAATTTTTGTCTATGATTTTCGAGAAATAAATTGAGTGTAAGTCATATATCATATTATTTTTGTATTAGACACTTTTTTATAGTAAACAAGATGATGTTTATATGTTTGAATAATATGAGTGAGAAAGAAAAACTAGCTAAAAAGATAAATTGAAAAATTATTTTTATTAGATTAAATTGGTAAGTTAGAAAGCAAATAAAACGTGCGTTTTAATAGATTTTGTTTGTAATTTAGTGATGAATTCATTTTTATCATGGGAAACAATTCGAAAAAGAATATCAACATTTCATTCATTCTGTAAGATAATCAAATTGTTGTTCCAACTCAAAATAGATATATGACACACTTCTCTCTAATTCAAATATTGTATCTGTCACAAATGCATTTGAAGTCACCCAAGAAGACATTTCAAAAAAGTTTAGTATTACTCAGAAGTGCTCACAAAATATCAAATAATTCATAATGATTTCATTTCAAAACAAGAAAACATTGTTGATTTGTTCATTCTTGATCATTCTTGTGTGAATGATAACTCTATGTTCATCTTCCCACCTGCTTGGTCACTACTAATAAATGTGTTCGGAGTTCATAAGTCAAATTCATTGTTTCAAAATGGTAGGTACTTTTCCTAGTCAGTGAATGGTTTTGTATGATCTTTTCATTTTCATCGGCTCCCTATAAACAGTTTTGCTTTCCTAATTTTGGCTTATTTCATTTTCTCATTTATGTTTTGGTGTGTGTGTGTGTGTGGTTTTTCAATATATGCAATAGTCTATCTATTGCCAATATTTTTCCATGTTTTGGTCTTCTTGCTTACACATTTTTGTAGCCATGCTCTCTCTCTATATGGAAATGGCATGGACGATCACAAGTTTTGCAAGAGTGATAGATTGATTAGTTTTTTCATGGATCTCTTCAAGTGATCAGATGATCTGACCTGATAGTGCGTGCTCATTTCTCATACAATTGAGATGGGTGAACTGGTTGTCAGGTGGTTGGATTAGGACATGTAAGTTTTCAAGTGAATAGGTGATCTAGCCTGATAGCACGTGTTCATTTCTCATACGATTGAGATGGGTGAACTAGCTATCAATTGCTTGGATCAGGGCATGTAAGTTCTCAAATGAATAGGTGATCTAGCCCGGTAGCACATGTTTATTTCTCATACAATTGAGATGGATGAACTAGCTGTCAGTTGGTCAAATCAGGATATATAAGTGTAATAAAAACACTTCTCTCTTCATATTTTAGTTTGTGTAAAAAAACATAACTAAAAATGCCCTTACATACACTATCTTTTGACATTTGAAAGCTTTTTGATGGCTTGGGGACCCATCCCTTTCTTGAAGATAAAAAAATCCAAAGATTTATTCAAATCCATAAAAGTTGTTGCTAAAGACTCTGTTACCCAATGGATAAACTGTCAGCCTGTGAAACCATAAAATTTAAATTATTTTCATTCCTTGCAGTTCAAAATCCTAGCCGGAGCCAGATGTTTTCATAGATTTAAAAAAATGATAAAAAAACTAATGGAAAACTCAATTTTTAATAAACAGCTATTTTTTTTTGAATTTCACCTGAAAACATAAAAAAATCAAGAAAATCAAAAAGTTTAATTAATTAATTAAAATTTGATCAATTAAAAATTTATGGCTAATTTGTTTTTAATCCCAAATTGTTTAAAAACATATTTGAGCCTCATTTACAAAAAGTCGCTAGCATTCCTCATAATTTGTAAAAATCATTTTTATTTTTATGAATTGTGCAAACACACGTTACTTTTTCATAAGTTGTTCAAATTAAAAATAACGTTTTTGGCTTTTATGCAATTTGTAATTTTATTTTGGGTTTTCATGTAAATTATAATTTTTTTTTTGAAACTTCATGTAAATTGAAAAATCTTTATAAAGTTTCTTCTAGTCGTGCAAGTAAGCTTTCCACTTTCTTGTCCATGCAATTTGTAATTTTATCTCTTCACTCTTCTGCAACTATTGTGATTATCTGCCCAAATCGTGTGAGTGAAACTTATTCTTCCTAAAAGCTTCATGTTCAAAACAAAATTATTAACATGTATATCAAGTGTGATGGTTTTGTAGATGCTCGTGAAGTGTTTGATGAAATGATACAACAAGACAACTTCTCATGGAATGTGATGATTATAGATTATAGTAGACATGATGAATTGATGGCATTTTGCAGAGCTCTGGTGCGAGCTAGGGCCCGCATGCCCTAGCTTGCTGCGTCAATTGTCTGAGTAGTCGGTGGTAGTTTTGAGCTCTAGGGGGGTTCTATGTTTGTAGGGGTCTAGACTGGGTTGGACAGGGGTTTGAGCTCCTCCTTTCTGTGGTTGGGCACTTTTCTAGATGTTGTTTGGTGTGTGGGTATCTTAGACGGGGGGTGTGTGGCGGTTTGGGCATTTAGGCTGACTGCCTTGCCTCTTTCCCTCTTCTGATTGGTGATTGAGCGTGTATTGCCATGGAGAATCAGGGTCTTGCTTCTTCCCTGGATTTGGAGATGGTAGATCCATCCTCTTTGATGCCTACCAGTAACAAGGATCGGACTGAGTTTCCTCTTTTTGGAGAGGGTACCTCCTCGTCAAAAGGGTCATTTCAAATTAAAAAAGTAAATGGATGTTTGGAGAGATCGAAAGATAAACCAGTTTTGGTTATTCAACTTGAGCAGGTTTCAGAGGATGTTGATTAGTGGTGCAAGCATGCTCTTATTTGCAAATTTTTGGGCCTTCATCTTTCTCTTCCTATGTTGGAATGCTGGGCACGTCAGGTTTGGAACCTTTAAGGAGATATGGAGATTATTTTAGTGGCTAATAACTATTTCCTGGTTATTTTTTCAAGTATGCTAGATATGAATAGGGCTTTTGAAGGTGGCCCTTATTTCTTTAACCAGTTTGGGCTCTTCATCAAGCCTTGGCATATGGGCTTCAACTCTGCTGAAGAGATCCCTTTGCAGGTGCCTGTGTGGGTTCGTTTGCCGAGGCTTCCATTGGAATTATGGAGGGAAGATATTCTCCACTCAATCTTTTTACTTCTTGGGAAACCTGTTGGATCGGCTTGACAGACTCAAGAGCGTAAGGTAATTTCTTTTGCTTGTATTTGTGTCAAAGTTGATTTGAATAATCCATTACCAGACTCTATGGAAATTTGCATGGGTTCTTCCTCCTAGATCCAATAGCTATATTATGAAACCCTTCCATTCAGATGCAAAATTTGCCATGAATATGGTCATCTACACTGCAGTTGTCCCAAACTAAAATCTTCCCCCTTGTCTGCCTCTAGACCTCCTAGGATGGACAAGGGGAAAGCTTCAGTGTCTGATGGGCCTATTGATAAGGAGGGATTTATCCTGGTTAAATCTCGTAATAAAGTCAAAGGCAAGAAGAGATCCTGGAGTGATAGACAGAATGATGGAACATTTAATAGATTTGAGGTTCTAGATAGCATAGCCCAAGAAGATGGTATTCTAGTTGAGATTTCTTCTGGGGTTAAGGGTTAGGTAGAGATTCAAGAGGTGGAAGCAATGAAGGAGGCACTGATTTTACTGTCAGGGGTTCAACAGGTCTATCAGCTGGCTTTGGACTTATCTTCTCAAGTTTAGAATATTGGTGGCATCCATGAGTCACAGATTCTAGTGGGTACAGCTGGGCTGGCTCCTTGTCCCCAAGTTACGAAAGGATCCAAGGATCCTGTGAAGGGTGCTAAGGTTCCTCCTGCATTAGGCTTGCAACAAAAATCTTTTAAAAAGGGGCCTCTAGATAAACAGTCAGGAGTGGAAGGAAGATTGATCAAGAGAAGGTTAAGATTATGGGTGATACTTTGGTTGAGTTTGGGTCTATGAAACCCATTGATTTCCACTTCTCCCAGCCACCTAAATGATAGTTTTATCATGGAATGTAAGGGGGTTGAACAACATCCCTAGACAAAAGGTTGTTCACAGATTAATCGAGTCTCAGGCTCCAGATGTGGTCTTTATGCAGGAAACCAAGCTTACAGTGGATGGTTTGAATAATTATGCTCTGGGTATTTGGCCCCAAGGCTACTAGCAGGGGGTGGGGGTGTTGGGCAGTTTTGGTGGGGTGGCTTGCTTCTGGAACCCGAGGAAAGTCTCCCCCTTATAGTGGGTTTCCAGTCAGTCTTCCATCTCTATGGTTGCCTCCAATTTTGAAATTGGTGAAAGATGTCTTTTCTCCAATATTTATGCTCCTACTAATCTTCCAAGTAAGACACATCTCTGGGATCATATCAATTTTGTCCATTCTCTGGACCCATTTCTCCCATGGATTTTTGCTGGTGACTTTAATGCTATTATTAGTATGGATGAAAAATGAGGAGAGGTAGCTAGGCTTGATGCTTCTTCTCTTTTGCTCAGAGATAATATTAGTTTCCTTAACCTTGTTGACGTGAAGCCAAGCAATAGATTTTTTACTTGGAATAATAGGAGGTGTGGTGATGAGGCTATCTCAGAATGGCTCGATAGATTTCTAGTTTCCAATTATTGGATGAGCAACAGGTGGACTACCAATTCTAAAATCTTGGATTGGAGGGGATCCGACCACTAGCCTATCAAACTCTGTATCTCTTCTTATGGGGTCACTAAAAATCCTTCTTTGAAATTTCAATTGATTTGGTTACGAGATCAATCTCTTCAGGATCTTACGATGCATCAGTGGTACGAAGGGCTTCCTACCCATGGGAGGGCCATGTACACTTTTAGTAAATGGCCACAACATGTGAAGTATAGGCTTAAGAGGTGGAATAAACAATGTTTTGGGAACTTGCATGCTCAGAAGCTTGCTACTCAGTCCAAGCTGGATAGTGTCACTTGTCAGATTCATGACCATGGGCTATCCTTTAACCTTTTGAATGTTGAGTCCTTTGCCCTTAGGGGCTTAGAAGAGTGGGAACCTTGGGAGGATATTTTTTGGAAGCAAAAATCTTGTATTGATTGGCTTCAGGAGGGGGACAGGAACATGGATTTTTTTCATAACTCAGTTAAGGCCCATAGGCAGGGGAACTCTATTTCCACTGTTGTCTCGAGTGATGGGACTCAACTCTCATCTTGTGGTGAAATTTCTAGGGAAGCTGTCAACTATTTTTCTAATCTTTTTACTAGGGAGGATATTGCTTTTAGATCTGAGGAGAGGGCTATTTTGGATTGTATTCCTTGCTTGGTCTCGGATGAGATGAACGGGGATCTTTTGTGTCTAATATTGTTACCTGAATTGGAGAAAGTTGTGTTTAGTATGAAAAAAGGTAAAGCTCCTGGCCCAAATGGCATTTTGATTGAGTTCTTCCAAGAATTTTGGGAAATAATAAAGTATGATCTCCTTGAGGTGGTTCAGGAATCTCTTAGGAATAAATAAATGCTTAAGTCTTTGAATTCTACTTTTATGGCTCTCATACCTAAAAAGGAGGGGGCTAATCGGATGGATCATTTCAGGCCTATTGCTTTATGCAATGTTGTCTACAAGATCATCTCCAAGTTGATTGTTGAGAGACTCAAACCTCTCCTTGGTGCTTTAATTTCTGTTGAGCAGGGAGGTTTTGTGGAAGGGAGACAAATCTTGGATGGTGTCATGATTGCTACGGAGGTTATTCACTCTATGGCTTCCTCTAAGGAAAAGGCGATGTTCTATAAGCTTGACATGGTTAAAGCTTATGATCGGGTGAGCTGGGAGTTCCTTCATAATATCCTCTTGGCCTTTGGCTTTAAAGAGGAATGGGTGAGCTGGGTTCTCAGTTGTGTGACCTCATCCTCCTTCTCTGTTGTCATCAAAGGGGAATCTTTAGATTGGTTTAGTGCTTCTCGGGGACTTTGGCAAGGGGACCCTCTGTCCCCTTATCTTTTCATTATCATGGCAGAGGGTCTTGGTAGATTTATTAAATCTCAGGTGCAACAGGGTCTTATTCATGGTTGGAGTTGGAACAATGATCTCCCTCCTTGTTCCCATCTTCAATTTGTGGATGATACTGGACTGATGGGCTTGGCTAGAATTAGTGAGGCAGTGAATTTCAGGAGAACTTTAGACATCTACTTGAAAGCTTCTGGTCAGAGTATTAATGATGATAAATCTTCCATTTATTTCTTTAATACTCCTCAACTCATTCAAAACATGATTGCCAGGATTCTTAGATTCCAAATTGGCACTCTTCCCCTGATGTACCTGGGGATTCCTTTGGCTCTGGGACCTCAGCGTAGAGATTATTGGTAGGGGATTTTGGATAAGTTCTAGAGTAAGGTTAGTCATTGGACTTATAGATGGCTCTCTTCTACTGGTAGAGTGATCCTCCTAAAAGCTGTGGTGCAGTCTCTCTCTATTTATAGGTGTTGTGTGCAGATTCCTCCTGCTTCCTTTGTGAGGGATTTTGATGCTCTTTCCCAGAAATTCCTTTGGTTGGGTAACCTCCTTTCCTTAAAGTGGATTTTAGTCAAGTGGGAGTCTATCTGTAGGCCAAATCATGCTAGGGGCCTTGGCATTAGGTCTGAGGCTCTTGTGGTTACAACTTTGGCGGCTAAGCTGTACTGGAGATGGTGCAACAACCAGGATCAAGATTGGGCCAATATTCTTGCTTTCAAGTATGTTCTTGGGGTTGAGAGCCAAGATGTGTTGCAGATTTCTTTGTTGGGAAAAGGTTCTTACATTTGGGATACTCTTAAGAAGGGAGCTTAGCTTGTTCAGAATGGGCTCTTCTAGATATGTAATAATGGCTCTGATGCTCTTTTTTGGCTGGACTCTTGGGATGCTCACCCTCCCATTATCTCTAGTCTCCCTAAGCTTTTTCCTCTTTGCTAGATGTTCTCTGATGTTGGTTGGATTAAGGTGGAGCATTTTAAAATAGTTAAGCGCATTGGTCAACTAGAGGTGTTTTGCTAGAAGGATCTACAGGAGTGGCCTGTGGGTGGTTCTGATGAGGATCGTGTTGCTTTATGTAAGGTCTTGGAGGGTAGGCTTTGCAGCTCTCTAAATGAGAGGGACAAGTTGGCTTGGATTCCTAGCTCAAAAGGTAATTATACTGTGGCTCAAGGTTATGATGTGCTTGATATGAATTTACATGGCCCTGTTGAGGTGCCCTGGTGGAGGAAGGTTTGGAACAACTTTTATTGACCCAAGTGTAACTTCTGTTTATGGTTGGTTACCCAGAGGAAATGTCTCACTTGGGAGAATCTTTGCAAATGGGGGTTTCAGGGTCCTTCCATTTATTTTCTTTGTTTGTGCAGTGAAGAATGTTCTTCCCACTTGTTCTTTCACTGCCCCTTTTCTCGTGAGATTTGGCACAGATGGTGGGAGGCTTGGCATCATGGTTGCATTCATGCTTCCTCTCTTATTGAGGCTTGGGAGAGCCTGGGCAGGCCTCCTATGAAGACGCCTTTTCTCCAAGTGGCCTAGAGCATTGGGCCTATTTTCATTCTTTAGAACCTTTGGCTAGAATGAAACTGCAGAGTTTTTTGTGATTCCAGATTAGATAGTGGTCAACTATGGATGAAGATTATCAGTAGACTTCAGGAGACTATTTTTGCTAAATGTGATATGTCTGAAAGTATTGATCCTGGGGATGTTGAGGTTTTGTGGGATCTGAGCCTAGGTGTTAATAGTAGGGGTTGCATTGCTGGTATTATGCCTCACCGTGTCAAGAAATGGGTCTGTCGTGATGGGAAGTGGGTGCCTCCTCTAGATGGGGTCCTAAAGATTAATATTGATGGATCTTCTCATGGAAATCCTGGGCATGCTGGTATTAGGGGTATTAGTAGGAGTAAAGATGGTGATGTTGTTTTTTGCTTCTCTATCTACAAAGGGCATTACTCTAATGACTTGATTGATGCCCTTGCTATTAAGATTGCTATTGAGTGGGGTTGCTCTCTTGGCTAGAGGAGGATTATCTATGAGTTTGACTCTCTGATTGTTGTGGATATGTTGAACAACTAGAGATTGGATGGTGTTAGTTGGCATTTAGCTTCGATGGTCAGACAGATTTTAAGTGTTTGCAGCTCCTTGGAATCTCTCTCTCTCTCTGTCACATCCCTAGAGAATGGAATAGCGTGGCTGATTGCTTGGCGAAGTGGGCCTCAAAGAAAGGGGATGGTTGGGATATCAGTGGTAGGGATGAGTTACCTTCTAATTATTTGGGGATTTTGGAGAAAGTTTTATTGGAAGATAGAACTATGTAGTGTTGTTGTTTGGTTTGTTGGTGTTTCTCCTTTTTATTGAGCTTGTGGCTCATGCCTTGTATCTTGTTTTAGATTGAATAGTATTTTTCCCCTTTTTAAAAAAAAATAGATTATAGTAGACATGGATGACCTCACCAACTTTTTCACTATTTCATCAAATATAATGAATAGGTGTCCAACCTGATCACTTTAGCTTTGTCAACATACTCCCAACTTGTGCTAAAATAAGAGATTTGGAACAGAATATGGAGATCCATGTAAATATAATAAAAAGTGTATTTATATCATATGTTGTAGTTGCAATTGCCTTGGTAGACATGTATGGAAAATGTGAAAGCACCCATAAGGCACAGGAACCATTCAACAAAATGCTTTAGATAAATGTAGTCTCATATATTGAAATGATTACAAAATTTCCAACATGGGAAAATAGAAAACCCATATTAACATTGTGGTCATTGGACATGTTAACTCTGGCAAGTCGACCACCACTAGGCATCTTATATATAAACTTGAAGGTATTTAGAAGAGTGTCATTGAGCATTTTGAGAAGGAAATTGTATAGATGAATAAAAGGTCATTCAAGTATGCTTGTGATTGAAAAATTGATAGCATACTAAGAACATGGTATTACCACTGATATTTCTCTATGGAAGTTAGAGACTGCAAGGTACTACTACATTATCATTGATGCACCTAGACACAAAGATTTCATTAAGAACATGATTACTGGTACCTCATAAGCTGACTGTGCAGTTTTGATCATTGACTCTAATTAGAGGCTTTGAATATGGTATCTCTAAATATGGATAGATCATAGAGCATTATCTTATGGCCTTCACTTTGGGGGTGAAACAAATGAATTATTTTTGTACATAATAATATGGATGGTTTAGAAGATTCGCAAGGCCAAACTCTTGAAGGTGTAGATGTAAGAAACATAATACATCCAAGATATTCCAATTAGAGACACAAGAATGGTCGCTAGGAAATAACATCTGATATTATTGCCTTGGCCACTAGTGTCAAGGGCGAAGGTAGTTGAGCTGGAGTTAAATATTCTATAGGGAATAGAGTCCAGACTTTTCTAGGAAAATGATGAATGATGACTATCTAAAATCATGAAAATACTTTTTAACATTGGACATTTAATAGAAGCATTTTTATCAAATGATTTGATTTATTTTATTTGTAATTCAATTCTCATTACCTCCAGAGCATGTAAATTGATATTGGATTGGTTTTGAAGATAACAACATTAACTACTGATAATCAGAGATGGATACCAATGTTGACACATCAAATTCAAGTTCAAATGTCACATGCTTCTGGAAATGACATAGACACCAAGTATTATATTTTTGAAGGTGAAATACATCATTCACCTTAGTGATAGGTGGATATCACTACTTCATTGTGCTTGCTTTTACTTATTACAAAAATTATTTTGGATCAGATCTCAAATATTCAAAATAGGCATGAAATGTTTGGCAAGTAAGGGTGATGACTAAGAAAATAGAAGACACCAAATTTCATTGATGCATTTTGTCAAAGAGTTCACGTACGGTCGATTGGTAAATTGTTTTTGTGTTATGTTGTCAAACAACTAGGTTGACATATACATGTTGCACCATTCTCATAGAGATAAATGCAATTGAAGATCAAAATAAATGTTGTTGAAAAATGTGAAGTCAATTCAATAACCTGTGTTAAAGGGTGACATCCAAGAAAATTTGATGACAAATTTCGATAAGTCATTTTGTCAATGATTGTGTGCATTCCAAAAATTATGCCAATCTACGTAATTTGTAAGTGTAAAGCCATGTCATAAACCTTGTCGTGTCCTCCCAACATATAGCAAGTGAAATAGGCTGATGGTCAAGCGAACTAACACAAATTTTTATTGAGTCATTTTTTCAAATAGGTTATGGAAGAAAAATGGATGAAATATTGGCCAATGCAATTGTAAACAACAAGTGTGAAATTAAATTTAATGGCCTCCTAATGCTCCAATCTCAATGAGACGTGGTTTCATGAATGATAGAAGGGGTTTGTAGGGGCAAAGATTTGATTCAATAAATTATGTCAAATAGTTCACCATGCCCTCCATTCTTGAAAACATATTATCGAACAACTTGCATAACCTAGGCACATAGATATATACTAAAGTAGGTTGATGAAATCTTAGGGATCATTTAGAATAATTTAGACTTATTACTAGTACAACTCCATAATAAACTATTATAAATGAGTCTAAATTATTCAAAAATTTCAAATTCTAAATACTCTCCAATGCAATATATGGGAAATATATCCAAATTATTATCATATTCCTATTCCAATTTATTTGGAATACATGAAAATTATTCTTTTTCTAGCATTCTCTCCAATCTAATTTGGGGGGCATAAGTCCAAATTATCTCAAATGGTCCTCTCTTCATTTTATCAAAGTCACTTATAGTCTATATTGACAATGTATGTGGTACTTCACATCCTATATTTTCTAAAAAATTTCTTAGAAAAGTTAAGTCAATCAATGCATAAAATAGTCAAGAGAAAATAGCATAGTAGTTGAGATTATGTTTTTTGTATTGGTAGATTTAAGGTAATATTCAAAAAAAGGGAACAAGAAAACATTTCAACCATTCTTCATTGCTTTTTTAGTACAAGAAAGTTTTAAGCGAGAAGTCTATGATCATTTTTAAGACTTAAGAAAGGATCATAAGCATATATAAAATATTCAATGTCATCTATAATGTTTGGTGAAAGTATGAAAGCTGTGAAAAATCTAAGCTAGCACCTTTCAAGGACTTCCAAAAGACCTTATGGAAGGCTTTGGTACTTGAAACAACCAAAATTCCCTAGGCATTATGGAGAAGATTGGAAAATTTTAGTGAAATTGAAGAATAGTTTTTCCACCAGATAGTGGCCTTGATATTAAAGATCAAGACATTGGCTAGTGATGAACATGAGAATTAATCATGGGATTTGATACAAAGAAAGAATTATAGTTGTAGAAGCGGGATGAAATTTTCATGATAAGTGCAAAGTGACATTTGAAATTATCCTTTGCAAAAGTCAAGATGAATAGGCTCTAATAAATGCTTTTGTTCTTTTGTTAAATCTTGTTTTATAATTTATAGTTACCAAATTTACTAAGTGTAAACTCACAAATGCAATTTGTGTAAATCCACAATGTCACTTTTTAAGTCTTGAATTGTGTAATTTTGATTTAAAAATTTCAAATGGTGTAAAATCACCAAAGCATTTTTGCACTTTTCAAGTGGTGTAATTTTGTAATTTCACTTTTTCACATGGTGTAATTACACCAACACACTTTTGCACCACTTAAGTGGTGCATTTTTGTAAATTCATTTTTACAACTTCTAAAATATAGAAGAGATGGTTGCACATGGTAACCACCTCCCCATGATATAAAATGAGCGTAAGGCTTATTGTAAAGGGACTTTTTAGTAGTGAAACTATGCAGATATTTTGTCTAAAGAGCCAAACTTTGTTATCAACTCAATAAAGATTGAAACTAGGAGATTTTTCAAGCTTTGTATTCAAAATTTATTCATGAGTTATATCTTTATATGTGATTCACCTATTTCTATATATTTACTTTCAATTCATCTTTGTAGTCATTACCAAATTGTTAGATAATGAGAATTTCACATTAAGTACTTCTTTTAGAATCTTCTTGTGTTATTTCTATGAATGTGAAATCTCAGTGGGGTTTAAATATTTTTTTGATTGACTTTTATGGGTAAATATGGGATGGTTGTCTTTGGTCTATTATTAGTATTATAAAATTTTCCCAATGTATGTTTTTCACTCACAAGGGTGTAATTATGTCTTTATCACCCTCCCCTTCTTGGACTATTCTAGTAAGTTTCTAAATCTAGCTACCCAAAGTTTACTTTCATTTTTACTAGGGTTATCATAGTAGTTTTTGTGTTTAAAAGACTATAATAACACTGTTATCCCTTATTCCTTTCCTTTCTCTATTCTTCCCTTCTTTCCCCTCATTTATTTTCTATCTCCTTTATGTACTTTTAGGTCAAAAGTATGAAACACCCAACAAAAAATATTGTTGTTGTAAATAGTTGTGAATGCTTTTCTCCTATTTTCCCCTCTTTTTGGCTTTCAATAAAGGTAGTTCAACCTGCTAATAGGAGAGGGACTTTGTCCTACATTTTTGACTATCATAAAGACTCAGTTCCTACACTGTTGACTCAAAGTCACCAATTTGTCTCCTTGAAATATTTTTGAACCAACACAATTCTAACAATCATTGATGTTGTAAATGATACTTGATACTGATTAATTAGGAGATGGATCTACTAGTGGTTTACTTAAAGTTTGGGGGTTCACACTGTTATGTAAATGCCATGCAAAATAAAAATTACATCAACATGAAGCCCATAATCTTGTTGGCTCACATTTTTCATTTAATTACTTTTTTATACACATTTATTAGAAATAATAATGGGTGTGAAAATTATAACAATTTTGATGGCATACCATTAGTTGTCAAGCAAAAGCAAATGTTGTTGAACCAAAATTTTCAATAAATGACATGTTTGGTAAAATATTTATTTATGTTGGCACACAAATTGAAAGTCTTTGCCTTTATTTCCCATCAAATTGATCACATTTACTCAAACAAATCATATTTATTGAAGAATCATATCACATTATTAATAAGGGTAAGTGCACGGAGTTGGGGGATAATTCCATAGACATTTTGTAACACAATCACATTAATTAATAATGTGATCATGTTATTTAATTAATGTGGTTGATTATTTGAATTATGGTTTAACAATTATCAATCCATAATGTGATCACATTATTATATAATGTGATCATGTTATATTAAACATTAACATGATCACATTATTAACGTGATTACATTATTGTTATTTTCAATAACATGATCGTGTTAATAATATGATCACGTTACCTGTGTATCAAAAAAATAAAAAATGAAACCCAAATGCAAAATCCTCATTTTGCATTTGATTTTCCTTGCTCTCCTCCAACTTCCATGATCACATTTTGGGTGAAATAGACAAGAGAGTGCCAAGAAGCTGATAAATTCATCCCATGAAGCTGCTAATCGATGATGTCGCTAGGTAGAAGAGGTAAGTGATAGAAATATTCCCTATTTAACCCTAATTTTTAGTTGTAATTTGTTTTTTCTGAACAACCCATCCTGCTAACCCTCTAACCCTCCATAGAACCCTCTTGTTGCTCTTCCTCCTAACCCTCCACAAAACCCTCTTGTTCCTCCTCCTATCCCTCCATCTAATCCCCCTATAGTTCCATAAAACCCACTAGCAGTCAAGAGATTCTAATTGATAACGCTATCAGAAATAAACTTGAAATTGAAGAGTTAATTGGGAGAATGAGAGATCCCACTTCCACCAACCCCCACCACACCTAGCTAGCCAATTCTCTAGAGACATTAGTAGGTCAAATTAACTCTATAATGAGTCAAATTGACAAATGGATTTCATATAGGGATACTTGTAGGGCATATTATGCTGACGGTCAAGAACAAAGAAATTTCTAAATCATCTATTTACACCTTATTCATTGACCTAGCCATTAATGCCCTATTGCCTGTAACCACTAAACATTTTCCAATCCATTGCTATGTACATAACTTAATCACAACTAATTTTGGATATCAATGGTAAATGGTGTTTGACTATCCATCATGTAACAACCATGAGCTCCATTTATATTTTTTTAAGAAACTTTACTATGAATTTTTCCTCAATGAGATTTCAAATTATTTTGATTTTAATGAGTTTCAAGGCCGAGGGAAAGGCTATAAGTAGGATTGACTAGGTGCATGCCATGCACCTAATCAGCCTACATGGATCTATATCCAAAAGCCTCATGAGCTTGAGATCCCCTCTTTAGTTCATTAGGTCATGGAGATCGATACTATGTATGTTGTTAGTTTGATCATTGATACACTCATTCAACATATGAGTAGGCTTTCATATAATGAAATAAGAGATAAGCCACCTAGTGTGCATACTCAACCCCACCTTTACAGTGCTTATGGAGATATTTGCACTAGACCTTTTGATGGTGATGGTGCTGATGGTTCATAGGGCTTGGATAATATTATTATGAGTGAAGATTTTTTGGCATGCACATTTGGTGTGTAGACATCAGCCACTACATAAATGCAAGTATATTTTATATAAATGTCATGTTAAATTTAGGTTATATTTATAAATTTAATTTAGCTAACAATTAATTTATATAGAAATTGAATAATATATGTCATTTTTTATGTTATAGAAGGTGATGCTGCTTTCATGATCATAGCCAACATTTACAACATTTGCTTTGTCATGGCCACTATTTATATATTTAAATCTAGCTACTAGCCCATCCACTACTGCATCTGTCTTTGTTAGGACGACACCATTTACTTATACAAAGTTAAAATTTTGAGTTAATCTTATGTTCTATGTAAATTTAGTCTATCTATATTTGTCTTGTAAGTTTAAGTTAAATTTATTTTTCTCTATTTTCATACTCTGTTTTCATGTTCTCTCTCTATCCTTGCTCTATTATTTAAAACCTTCTTATGTGTTTTTATAGGTGTGCATGCTTCTTTGATTTTTTTCTTCCAAAATACTCACAAGAGCATCTTCATACTCAATTACATCTCATTTCATGTATCCAACCATTCCACACAACCCCTAAGCTTCAACTCTTCACTTAACTCTTCCTTCCTGTTTGACACCTTCCTTCTACTAACCCTTTTTTGAGGCAAAGCTCCTTGTTCTAGGTAAAATACAACAAAAAAAACCCAAATTTAGATACCCCTTTACATCACACAACCCATGTAGGGACTTTCATAATCTAACTCTCTTTGGAGAACACCTAACTCAACACCCCTAAGGACTAAGTAGGTCTCCTAGGCTTAATTAAAGGCTACTGACTGTGAAATCATACCATACAGACTCAAATCAAATTTAAACCTTCAAAATATTCTTCCTCCTAAATAAATATACCTATCCACAAATTTTGGAGATGGGTTGATCATCTTAGGGGTACTGTGAACCTTTGGAAGTTGTTATGAGGTATCACAAACCATTAAAGAGGAACCATAATAGTTGAAAGCTATGAGAATGGGCTCAACAATATTTATATAAATACTTTTGAAAAATCCCACAAAGATCCCATGAATAATATAATTCAAGAATAGATAAGGGTAGTTCACATGCCATGATGATACTCATAAAATTAAGAACACATATCTAGGGGTGTTTTTAGGTAACACTACCTTTAAAAGCAAGTTGCTAAGCTCAATATAGTCATATTATCATTTTGACTTATGTCACCATTACCATTATACATAAATCCACATGTTACCCTTGAAAATGAGTGATAATAGCAAGGGAATTTAAGGTAAAAGATAATAAATGCACATCATTAACAATTGTACTTAGTGGATCATTTACTTGACAACGCAACTATACAAGTCTTCTTAGACATAAAGGACCATAACTTAGGCCCCAAAATTAAATTGACTTATTTAAATAAAGTTAATGAAATATTTATTTAAACAAATTTATATTTTATTAAGTGACTTCACTTAAGACATCTAGTGATAGTAGGATTTAAATCTTTCTTTATTTTATTAGGAGATCTTAAATACATGTTTATAATATTTGATGACCAATTTAAGAGGTGTGGTTTGTAGGAAGGGGCAGAGTTAGGGAAAGGGGGATTGCAAATTTTGGTGTCGACCCTACCTTTTCATGTTTAAACAATAAATTTGTAATACAAATGATGATTCAATTGTAAGATCTCATTACACTTTTTTCTTTGGCCATGCCAAAGGTATAGATTTCAATTTTAATCCCTCATTACACCTCTTGATTTGGTTATGACAAAGGTATAAAGGGTAGATAGCCTCTCTACTCAACATTCCTTATGCTAAAAAAACATTGCATTGGGTCTCATCAACTTGTAGCCCCATTGATAAGTTTGGGGGGAGAACCATCATTTATGTTGGTACTAAAATATGTGCCAGCCTCAATAATTACACCTTGCAGTTTCTTCTAATTCAACATCCAAACTATTTGCCAATTTTGTTCTCTTAAGCCAAAACAAGACAATATATTTAGATGGCTAAAACTTGATATATTGGACAAGGACATCCCTTCCTCAACCTATTGGATGAACATTATTTACACACATCTTAGTTAAGAGGTGGATTCACCATGGCTCACTCCTTTTTATTGGTTGGGTGCTTTCCCAAAAATCACTTGTCATCCATCTATTATAAATGAATGTGATATTTATCCCTGTATTATATATAGAGATATAGATGATTGATATCATGCATATAATAGAAGTATGATGGCCATATATGTGTAGATCAACCTTTTCCCAATAAATATATAATGGTATTTTAATTTATCCAAAGAATCTTTACAAGTAAGGACATAGTTCTTGATATGTTTCTTATTCCTTCTCTCTCCCTAACTTTGCCTTGTCGAAGTGATACTATTCTTTCCACATCCTACTCTTCCACTCACACTTTCTACATGTATTACAATTTTTATATTACCTCTAACATGAAAAATATTTGATATTCTTGGCCATTGCACATTATATGGTAGTTACACTTCCATGATTCTTGGTTTGCATTGTCTTTTCATGATATGCACATTGTATGGCAATTATGTACTTCCATGATTCTTGGTTTATAGTCTCTTTTCATGATATGCACATTTTATGGCAGTTACACTTCCATGATTCTTGGTTTACATTGTCTTTTCATGATATGCATGGTTTCCATATATAAGATTTGATACTTTATATAAAAGTAAGTGAGACCTTGTTTACATGAATAGTTGATGGCTGGAGTAGACACTCCTCCCCTCTACGATCTGAGATAGATAGAGGCATTACTACTGCAATGTCATCTACAGAGGGGCTAACAATGGTATAAATTAGTTCTTATAATTTTGAATTGTAAAAATAGACTTGTTTTAATAATTTTACTACATTCACTTGGGGCAAATATAACTTATGTAAATGTATTAAGCTGAGCCAAGTCCTAAGAGAGGATTGGCGACCCCAACACCTATTGAGCTTACCTAAAGTAGAAGAGAATGGAATCACCACCTTATGAATTATCCCAAGAGATTATCTCATAAAATTCATATCACAACTCCACCTCTAGTCTTTCCACCAAGCCCTAGAATGCTACAAGCCAAGTTTATCCACCATAACATCAAGTAAAAACTCCTAAATATAAAGAATGGAAGGTAAGTCTATATTCTTTAACTAAAACTTGATTTTTAGTTCAGGCTAGGGAATCCAATCTGTATAGGTAGCCAAATATTTAATAGTGCAAATCTTTTTTCAGAATAATCATAGATTTTAATACTAGGTAATTCAACCATGTGAATAAAGTAAGTAGCAAGAATAGGGGAGAACCATAAGCTATGGTCATTAAAATATAAACCTATGTGAAAACCATTGCTAATATACTTCAAGTGGGGTTTGATGGCTTTAAAATCTTTCCAAATTATTTTGACCATAAAAGAGCCAAAAATCTTGACAGGAATCATAGTGATGAGAAAGGATTGGAAGGAAATATTTTGATAACCTGTTTTACCATAAGGAGAGCCCATGGAGATACAATTTCTTATAAAAAAATTTAAGATTCATTTCTATCAATAGCCTAAATAACCCACTTAGCATATAGGGAAATACGTTATTGATAGGTGTCAATGATGGCCATGCCACCTTTGTCACAAAGGAGGTAACAAATATCCCAAGCCACCTGAAAAAAACACCAGTAATGATTAGAATTGGCATAAAGGAAGTCTCTATGGATTTTGACCAAACCATCATAGGAGGCCTTGGAGGGATTCCAACATGAGTAATAGTAGACATGCATAATGACCAAGATTTTGGTGTAAATCTAAAACTTGCCTACTAGAGATAAGGGCTTAGTGATATAATATTAAATATTATTTTCAATCTTATTGAGGACATACTACCAAAGCTCAATTAAAGAACTGTAAAAATAAAAGCTCTTGCCTAAGAAATTAAATTTTCCTCCTGATCAATATATTTCCAATTATACTTGCAAATCTACTTAGGCATAGGCATCATGCTTTGTCAAAAACACTGAGTTTTCCTCCATTATAGTTGAGATCTAGAAGCTTGATAGAAAGTGTCAAGGCATTGGATAATTTCATTAAATTATCTTCTTGTTATTTGAGCATGAGGAAGGTGTCATTTAAAGAGTTCCCATTGATGATATGGGAGGTGTGGTCGGTAAAATCAATGCCTCGAACAAGCCTGTGAGAAGCTATAAAAGCTAGGAGATAACTCAAGGCTTTGGTAGATAACACATAAAGAACCAAATCATGGGGACAAACTTAAAAAATATAACATTCAAGCTCAATCCCCTCAGTTTTATGCCCATTAATAGTGATTCAAGCTAAAGCATCATGAAGCAATGTGTGTACAACATAAATGAAGTAAGGGCTAGGGCCAAAGCCGAGAGCCTTGAGAATGGCAATAATAAATTGCTACTCAATCTTATCATAAGATTTTTGAAATTCTAATTTAATAAATATAGTTCTTTGGAGAGAGGAATAGGCCTAAGCCATGCCTTCCTAGACCACAATAAGATTATCCAAAATATAATGTACTCTAATAAATCCCATTTGCTTTAGTCTAACAATGGTAGGTAAAATGAGTCAGACACAGTTGGTGAGGGCTTTAAAAATAATATTATAAGAAACATTGAGTAAGGTTATTAGCTTCCAATTGATAAGTAACTCAAGATTTCCAAATTTAGGAATTGATTTTATATTACCTTGGTTTATCATGGGTCCAAGAGACTGATTCCACAAGGCTCCTTTGTAGACTTATAGTAAATTAGGTCTGATCAACTCCTAGGTGTCCTTGTAAAATTTGTATTAGAAGTCACTGAACTGGGGGTTCATCATTGCTCAAGCAATTTAGAGCCTCTCTGAGCTCTTATAAGGTGAGAAGGTCATCACAAAGCTATTGATCGATAAGTGTGAATGTGTGAGGCACCACATCGAGGCATTTATGAAGTGCTTGGGTTCATTCAACTATGAAAGGCTTAAGCTTGGATACCCATCTTGTAGTGTTCAAAGAAATCTAAAGAGATATCAAACTGAGAGTTCGGTCATGATTGAGCCACTTGAATAGATTTGATTTACCCATGATCTTTCTTGGATTTCAATGCATTAAAAAAATCCTTGGAGACCTTGTCGCCAGTTTTTAACCAATGCAATAGAGTGTAAAGCTGAGTGTCTCTAGCCACATGGCTATATTTCACCTTAAGATGGTGTTTGAGAGAGGTTGAAGGCCATTACAATTGCATGTTGAAAGTATCAAGCTTGATAGATATATAGACCCATCATAACTCATTGAGTGTGGCCTCTTATGACCATTTTATGATATGAGAAACATGTTTTCCATGGTATTATAGGAAGTGTTGCACATAATGGCCTCATTGCACCACTCAATCCATTTGGTAGTGTATGTGGGTCACGGGGTAAGGTTCTAGATCTACACAATGAGTTAGATCATTCCAACATGAATCAAAATAGAAGTATTAAGGATAAATTGATTACGTGGAACATTATACTATCCCAAAGTCAATTCCACTCTATAGGAAAGAGTGGAATGGTCTAAAAAATTAATACCAAAATGGATGTTGATAGGCTGGTCATCAATGTTAGAAAAGGAAAAAATATTTTGCTCTAAAAACATAAAGCGGTCAAGGTGTTTGAGCATATAGTGATCCCCATATCGGTAGTTACACTACAGAAACCAAGAAGTGAGGTTAAATTTCCACCATTGGAGAAGTGGGTTGGCTAGACACCATTTATTTTTGAGATAAAACCAAGTCTCACATTCACTAATGTACCAACACATGGGGAGGGCCCCAACCTATTCTTGGAAGTGTTTAATCATGTTGAAATATCCACACACTAGCCATGTGGTAGCAAGTAGCGCATCAACTAAAGATCACCAAATTAGGGAGTGGTTAGGGCCATCATTAGGTGCATAGATGTTTAGAATGCCAAATGGATGGTCATCAATATCAATAATAATCTAGACTACCTGATGTGAAGGGTACTCCCTCATGGCTATAGTGCCATCATAAACCTTAAGGATAACTTAAATACAAGTGTTGCCATATCCCTCCTTATATAAGGTGATGATCTGGTTGGCATCATGCTCAATGCTTCACAAAGATGTAAGTCTAATAATTTTAACTACCTAAGTTATTGTTTTGTTTCACCTCAAGATGTGAGAACTAGATCAGGTGGGTTAAATGATGACAAAAACCTAACATTTGACAATCTTGGTAGAGGCAGAGGTAGAGTTAGAACTAGGGGAAGAGGTAGAGGCCATGGATCCCAAAATATTATTCGAGGCATAGAAGAACCACTTTTGAATAATGTTGGTATTAAAGTTGGTGAACCTAACATAAATGTTGCTAGAGGAAATCCTACTTCTATTAAAGAAGAAGTCCACAATGGTAAATTAATTGCTTTGAATGCCTTTTAAAGTAAGTTATAATGTGAAGAATGTAGGTTGAACAAATTCAAGGATGTTCCATAAGGATAATTTCCTCAATCAGATGAAGTTCAAGTGGAAGAACAACTAATTCAAGAAATATCTTTAACTATGGTTAATCCCATAATAAATGAGCTTAAAAATCTTCCACCCCTTATGTCATTAGGTGAAGAATTAGGTGATGTATATTATGCATGGCTGGTCAACCTATAGAAATAATTCAATCTACATAACATGCCCTCAAACGTGAATGCAAGGGTGGCTACTTACTAGGTGGTTAGAGTAGTAATTCTTTGGTGGAACCATCTCTATGCTTTAGAGGGTTATTAGCTTTTGACCCTTACTTGTTATATTTTTGAAAGGTAGTTTCGAAAGAGGTATCTTAGTTTCAATTTCAAGGAGCAAAAGATAATAGATTTTCAATTGTTAAAACAAGAAGACATGTCTGTAATTGAATATGAGAACCAATTTCTAAATTTATTATGTCATGTAAATTACATGCATGATGAAGAGACCAAGGTAAAAAAATTTAAACTAGGACTAAAGGAAATATTGATGCATGAGGTCAATATAACCAATCCTAATACATTGATTGTTGCCATTAAGTCTACTCATAGGGCATAAAAGAAAGAAATGTCTCGATAAAAAGAGAGAAAAATTTTCAAACTAAATAGACAAAAATTAAAAACTAAGAATATTTCTCCTTTGCCCAACAATTTTAATATATATAATGATAACCATGAAATTATAAGGAGCAACAATGGTTTCAATAAGTTTCAGGGACAAAATAGGAATTTTAAGAATCAAAACTCTCCTAAAACAATAACTTTTAAGAAAAATTATACTCAAATGAATCAAAATATACCTACCACTAATGGAAGTATAATGACTGATAGGGGGGTGAATCAGTGTTTAAAACCTTTACTACAATTCCACTTAAGCATTCATTCAAACATGTAGATCAAAAAATGACTAAGTAACCATCCACATATGAATGAAACATAAGATCACAAGATAACACAACTTATATGTGGGAAACCCTGAAGGGAAATAAAACCTATTGATCCCTAAAAATGGACTACAGTCCTATAAGAAAAAATGTCAATTTTAGTGAAGCACCAACTTCACATGGAGCACCAACCCCAACTAGTTAAGCACCAACCCAGCTAGGCTTTAACAAGCACCCACTTACAAGGAGGCACAAACCCCCTAGATTAATCAGTACCAACTCAGCCACCTAAAATAATTTATCACCTTCATAACACCTTTTTTCTCATACAACTAATGATGATCACCTTCTTCATATCTTCACACACTTTTATCCCTCTCAAAACTACCTCTAGACTTCTTCGCTCTACTAAGTCTCTTCAAGATTGATTAGGTCATATGACCTTGATATACATACCCAAACCTCCTATTATATATTCATTAGTATCTCTCTAATCCCCTTTTATTTTTTAAATAATATTATTCTACTACTCAATGTGCTCTTTTATTCGCTTGCACTCTTTTCACACAAATAGGCCTAAAACTGCCTTGTATTTATACAAGCCTTTTATTCATACCCTTCTTGGTCAGCCAAACACCTTAACCTCTTAGGTATGCCATGTAATATATCTTTAGGACATCTCCTAAACATTAATAAAATATGGTTTTAGTCCCTTTAGGTTTGACATACATCAATTAGGTCTCATTTCATCTGTAGGTCTCATGGAGACCTAATTCCATTAGGTCTACTTTAGGACACATTACACTTTTCCTTCCTTGAAACAAATTCAAACACCTAAAATGATATTAAAATATCATATTCCCCTCAAATATACCCCTGATAATCTCATATAGTCTCCATAACACTTTTTAGCTCCAACCACCACTTAAAGCACACCATTAACACTATTCACAATTAGGCCTTCATACACATAGAAAGTCTATCTTGAACAACTAAAGTATAAACACAATTTGGCCAAATAACCATAAAAATATATCACATATTCAAAAACCTCATGACCTCAGGGTCATCAAAAACTTTATTAGATACTTCAACTCAGGGCATATAGGCTTAAACTCTTCTCTATAAAATGCTCACTCTGAACTGCCAACTAGCCTCATAAAATAACATAATAAAAGACTTAAAATTCATTAAAATTATCCTAAAACATCCTCATAAAAACCTTCATCAAAAATATCATAGGCTCTAAAGGCAACTATTGGTATTGTAGACCAATTTGTTGACCTTCTCTCTCATAGACCTCACTTAGCTAGACAAGCCATTTTGGATTCAACATTTTTACTAATTTCACTAAATACCAAACCTTATAAAAGTAAATAATATGGAATAAAAGTTTCAAAAAACAACACCATGTGTAACACATACTTCAACTTAGAGCAAAGATCCTCCAACTCATCACTGCAACTTACTCAGATCTGCCAGAATACTTTCAAGCACAGTATTGGTGAAAATGACCTTCAACACCTATATGACCACTTTAAAATACTTCCAATGTATTAACATGATCCTCTAATATCATTATATCATTATTGTATTGAAATATAATATGGTCAAATGTCAATATTGGTATTTTAGACCGATCTCATGATCTTGTACCTCACTGTCTCATCTGAACTAGACAAGTCAACTTATGAGCAACATTTTCATGATATTTATTGAACTAAAAAAATTATATCCATAATTAACATGTCTTAAAATTATTTAATAACATCTTCTTGCATTTGGTTCCATTAATAATCTATGATAACACATCCCTAATCACCTTCTCGATGTTGTCTAGGTTTCTCACTATTTCCACCATTAGGCCTAGTAGTGACTAGTCAACTTGGATGGATGGTTTAGAAAATATTAAATATATAACATATACATAATTTTTCATAGACACAAACTAAAAGTCTCAAGATTTTTCCTCTATCCATTTATCAACTTTGACTCAGACAACTCTGACTGCTATAGCAAATTTTTGAGAAATTAGCACTTTCCTATAAATTCTACCCACACACTTGACAAACCAATTACACTTGAAGATTCTTGGGAGAGTTTAATACATGATCCAATAGTTTTTATAGTCATTTGAGTCCATTTTAGGTTATTTATAACAACTTATTTCATATCAAGTCATTATTAGGGTTCTTTGAGGGTTTAAACCATCTTCCATTATTAGCAATCATTCATAAAGCTTAGCCCCTTATTCCAAAAACTAATGCCTAAAACTTTGATCTAAGACCCTCCCCATCAACCATGAATATCTTAGTTCTCATGTAGATGCTGCACATGCCAATGAACACTTGAAAAACCTTCTCAAGTAGATAACTCTTCATCATGTGCACTTAAGAGACTTTAAAACACTTTTTCAAGCCTAAACCTTCAAATTTTGACCTCAAACTTATTCAAAACACCTAGAATAATATATCACACAATTTAAAATTCTCACATTCTCATTCTTATCTTTAAATTTTAATCTCATACCTCATTTGGACACCATCTCTCTCTTTTCTCTCTAAACCTTGACCTATAAACCACATTAGTCTTTGAAATTGACCTTCTAATCATTGTCCAATCTCTAAAAACCTCATATACATTCCATCAAACCTCTTACCATGATCAACCAATGTCATACATCTTTCTTAGGCCTTGACAATAGATCATGATGCCTCATTAGGCTAGGCAAGGTCTAGAAATGGTCTACTTGCAGACTAGATCTGTAGGTCCTACCCTTGTAGGCTCACCTTGAGACTCTTATGAGTGATACAATTATTCACATACATGCTCAAACAACCTCATATAACCATTCATGTCTATGTGCACTCATTTCACCAAGCTATCAAACTCATACCTTCTCACAAGGTCTCTTCATGTTATGACTAGTGCCATGATCAGGGTTCTTAGGTACTTGAAACATGACAATAAATTTGAAAAAATTATGAAGGTATATATACTTCATTTATATAATCATACAATATCAAACAAATTATCACATGGTTAATCTCACTTAATTCACTGTGCTACCTGCACATACCTTCTAACAAGGTCTAAACAAGGCTTTACAAGACACCTTGATGCCTTGACCTATTCCTTCCACATCATGACCTTAACACAACATCAACAAACAAAATATAAGACAGCTGGACCTATACCTTTCTCTCTCATGGTAATCATTCCATACCTTCAATGCTCATAATCTTGTCATAACACACCAACTGGCCTTGCTCATGTAGACACTAGTATTAAAATAACTGCTTGACATCAATCTCATTCATCATGACTAAACTCCCTCTCATAACAATAACACTTACTATGTTGGCATAATAACTCATCATGCCTTCACAATAACCTTGTCACATCAGGATCACAAGATTATACATTAAAGACCACTCACCATGCATCTTCACCAGATGTATCTAGACATCAATGGCAAAACACTTTGACATTAATGACATCAAATTGACATTAATGACAACACTATGTCAATAAACTCCCCCTTTGTCATTGATGGAAAAACATATTATATTTTGATCAATCTCTTCTCCCCCAAAATGGTCTTTCTCCCCCTTTGAAATTAATGACAAAGGGTCTTCCACAAATATCTATTTGATCCCTAGACTTGAGATTCATGAAATGACATAATGAAATGCTAACCAAATATTCACCTTAGGCTCATACCAGTTGTTACAAATAACTTATGGTATGCTTAAGTTTCTCCTTAAGAAATCATGCCTCTTATGTCATCTACATCTTGACTGAAATGCATACATATTTCCATCTCAACTTTTGATTGTTCTTAATATCCTTAGATATCTAACATCAACCTCAAATCCACCTTCATACTGACTTGAACTTTCACATATCTACCTTGATCCTTTATATCACATAGCTAATAAGTTCCCCCTATGTCCATACTTTCTTATTGAGTCACATAATGAATAACAATCTCTTCTAACCTTCTTCATTCTTGATTAGACCTTAACCCTTTGTTCACACTATAAAGACTCATTTTATCATCCTCTTATCTCTATAAGACATTTTTATCTCCATATACAACATGACAACCCTTCTTGTATTAGTTCACTTCATATTAGGTCTATAAAACACCTAGTTTACTATCTACTAGACTTCGATCTTGTTTGATCACCTTTACCTCACATAATTAGGGCATAACGAGCATATAGACCTATGATACATGACCCAAAGTTCATATTTAAATTCTTAGAGCAATCACACTTAATGCCTATGATCATAAAACATCTCTATAGTCAATGTTTATCCACCATGTCTATTAGGTTTATTTATAATCAAAGATATTGTTCCAAGGGAACAATCTAGTCCTCCATGCTGGATCAAAGATCACTCATGTCATGTCCATATGGTATCTTAAATATTATTCTACCATCAATTAATCTCCTTCATGTTTCTCAAGCCACCATGGCATAGACCTCATCATGACATCTTCCTTGCATCATTTTGTCAAATAAGTCTGTGCTTACATAGTTTATTATGATAAACCTATGTCATAACTTGTATTCTTCATGATATGAAAATTGAGACTATAAAACATGTTCCTTGGTCCTCTATGACCATAAGGTCATCTTGATGCACATAGAACAATCAAATGTCTCTCATAACTATCTCAATAAATAGAATCATAAAACATCTTAGAAATCATGCTCTCCCTAACTCCATGCTTTCCTCAATTAAGATAACAAAGGTAACCACTCTCTTGACAAAGAATTTAGAGATACCAACCTCCCCCTTATACCAAGCATATATCAATAATTTCAACAACTCAATAAATAAATATCATACAGACTACACAACCATGCTCCCCCTTTTTAATTCATAACTTGCTCACCATACGAATCAAAAATACACACAAAGAATCTCCAACATAGATCTAGAACCTTGGCACCAATACCAAATCTCAACATAGATCAATCTCAACTACAACCAGATACCAAAAGTTTACCTCTCAACATGCCAAAATACCACACTTCCATCTTAGACTCAACAATATTCAACATGTCTTCATACCTTCTTGACATAAAACACTTGTCAAAGCTCAACAAACATCCACCATCTTCATACCTTCTTGACATACAACACTTGTCAAAGCTCAACAAGCATCCACCATGCTTCCACTTACTAATGAGTGTCTCCATGAAGATTAATGGAGTCACCCCTTCCATAGGGTACTTAGAGCAACATAAATTCATGATAGTCCCAAATATTCATACTCTCACAAGAATGAATATTCTTCAACATCTTTCTAGGCTTGACTTTCAACTTAGGCTTGACCTTTAACTTGGCCTCTTCATCATCCTTATAAGCTGACAAAGAATACTCTTGACATTATTTCAATTATGACTTATACTCTATAGTGGTAAACATCCCACCTGGGTTTATGATTTGATCATGACTTACCTTGTCATTCTTCTCAGACAACTCTTCATTCTTACTACTTTGATTAGCGATATGAGAACCAAGACCTCTCTTGTTTCCTGACATGTGGCTTGAGCAACCACTATCTATACTCTAAACTTTCATAAAATATTCATATTTTGTATTCATTCTATTAATACCATCATTATTTGGTAGACCATTAACCTTTGAGTTCTAAATTTCCTTGGCTTGAGCTTTCTCCTTATGGTCTTCTCTGAATCCAAGACCTACCCTAACATTTACAAATTTCTGACTAATCAAGATGTCATCTAGGACACCTAAAATCTAATCAAATTTTTGATAGGTCTTCGACTTGTGTGATGCTTAATTAAAATTTGCATTCAATTACTTTACTTCTCTTCTAAGATTTAAATATTTTTCATAATATCTTACCCTTTGAACAACATCTATTATCCATTTTTATGAATAGACCTTCATTTCTATCATGATAAACATTGTCATCATCACGATCTATGCTTGTGCTTCTTAGGATCACCTTTAAGCTGTTAGGACTATCTCAAAAGACCTACTCTGATACCAATTATTGGAATTAGAATGATTGAGTGGGGGAGGAGGTGTGAATCAGTCTTTAAAACCTTTATTACAATTCCACTTAATCATTCATGAACATTCATTCAAGCATGTAGATTAAACAATGACTAAGTAACCATCCACGTATGCATTAAACATAAGAACACAAAATAACAAAACTTATATGTGGGAAAACCTCAAGGGAAATAAAACCCACTAATCACTACAAATGTACTATAGTCTTATAATATAAAAGATCAAGTTTAGTGAAGCACCAAATTCACATGGAGCACCAACCCCAACTAGCTAAGCACCAACCCCTAGATGACTCAAAACCAACTCAATAACTTGAAACACTTGATCACCTTCATAACACCTTATTTTTCATATAATATATGATGATCAACTTTTTCATCTCTTCATGCACTTTTATGCCTCTCAAAACTGCCTCTAGGCTTCTACTCTCTATTAGATCTCTTCAAGATTGATTAGGTCATATGACCTTGACCTCCATACTCAAACCTAATGTTAGATATTAATGAATATATATATATATATATATATATATATATATATATACTCCTATTATGGTCTACATGACCTCTTTATTCTCCTCAATGTGCTCTTTTATTCACTTGCACTCTCTTCACACAAATAGGCCTAAAACTGCCTTGTATTTATATAAGCCTCTTGTTCATATCCTTCTTGGTCAACCAAACACCCTTAACCTCTTATGTAGGCCATGTAATATATCTTATAACATATCTTAAACATTAATAAAATGTGATTTGAGTCCCTTTAGGTCTGGCATACCTCAACTAGGCCTCATTTCATCTTTAGGTCTCATGGAGACCTAATTTTATTGGGTCTACTTTAAGACATGTTACACTTTGCCTTCCTTGGAACACATTCAAAAACCTCACATGGAAGGAACATATTATATGCCACTCAAATAGATCCATGCTAATATCATCTAGGCTCCATAATACCTTTTACCTCCAACCACCACTTGAAGCACACCATTAGCATTGTTCACAATTAGGCCTTCATACACACAGATGTTTTAAACAACTAAAAAATAAACATAATTTTTAAAACTACCATATAAATACATCACATATTCATAAACCTCAAGACCTTAGGGTCATGACAAACTTTATTATATACTTTAAATCAAGATAAATAGGCTCAAACTCTTCTTTGTAAAATGCTCACTCTAAACTTCCAACTAGCCGCAAAACATAATCATGGAAAATTGAAATTATTACATTTGAAAGAACACACTCAATGAATTCCAATGCATTAAAATTATCTTAAAAAATCCTCAGAACATCCTCCAATAAAAATATCATAAGCTCTAATGGAAACTATTGGTCTTATAAATCAATTTGTTGACCTTCTCTCTTACAAACCTCACCCAGTTAAACAAGCCATTTTGGCTTCAACATTTTCAATACTTTCACTGACTAAAAAACTCTATAAAAAAGAAATAATAATACATAAAATTCCAAAATAACAACACCATGTGCATTACATACTTTAACTTAGATCAAAGAGCCTCTAGCTCATCACTGCAACTTGCTTACTCAGATCTACCAAAATACCTTCAACCACAGTCAAGGTGAAAATGACCTTTAACACCTATATGACCACTTTAAAATACTTCCAATGCATGAACATTATCCTCTGATATCATTATACCACTATTGGGTAGAAAGATAATATGGTCAAATGGTAATATTGGTCTTACAAACTAATCTCATTATCTTGTACCTAATTGTCTCATCTAAACTAGACAGGTCAACTTATGCGCAACATTTTCATCATATTTACTAACCTCAAAAACTTCTATCCAACATGATCATGTCTTAAAATTTTTGAACAATGTATTCATGCACTTGGTTCCATCACTAATCCATGATAACACATTCATAATCACCTTCTCACTACTACCTGGGTTTCTCTCTATTTCCACCATTAGGCCTATTAGCGATTGGTCAGATTGAATGACTATTTTAGCACATCTAAGGGATATAAAATATCCATAAACTTTCATGGACACAAACTAAAAGTATCAAATTTTGTCCTCCATCTATTTAGCAACTTTGACATGGTCAACTTTGACTGCTATAGCAAATCTCCAATAAACTAGTACTTTCTTGTAGGGTCTACCCACACACCTGACAAACCAATCACACATGAAGATGCCTTGGATAGTTGAATACATGTTCCAATATTTTGTATATTAATTTGAGACCATTATGGGCTATTTAGAATAATTTCTTTCATATCATGTCATTATTAGGGTTCTTTGAGGGTTTAAACCATCTTCCACTGTTAGCAATCATTCATAAAGCTTAGTCCCTCATTCAAAAAAATAATGCCTATAAATTTGAGACAGGAGCCTTCCCCATAGACCATGAATATATTAGGTCCTCTTGAAAATTTTGCATGTGCCAATGAACACTTGAAAAACCTTCTCAGGTAGATAACTCTTCACCCTTTGCACTTGAGAGATTTTAAAACACTTTTTCAAGCCTAAACTTCAAATTTTGACCTCATACTTGGTCAACACACTTTTTATAATATATCACAGTACTGACAATTCTCACATGCTCATTCTTATCTTGAAATTCTAATGCCATACCTCATTTGGCCACCATCTCTCTCTTTACTCTCTAGACCTTGACTTGTAAACCACATTAGTCCTTGAAACTAACCTTATAACCATTTTACAATCTCTCAAAAACTCATATCATTACATAAAAAATATTACCATGCTCAACCACTATCATACATCTTTCATAGGACTTGATAATGGTGATGTCTTATTAGGCCAACTAACATCTAGAAATGGGCTAGTTTTAGACTAGATCTATAGGTCATACCCTTTTAGGCTCACCTTGAGACTATTATGAGTGATCTAATGATTCACATACATTCTAAATCAGCCTTATACAACTATTCATTCCTATGTGCACTCATTTCACCAAGTTTTCATACCCATACCTTCTCACAAGGTCTCTTCATGCTATGACTAGTCCATGACTAGGCTTTTTAGGTACTTGAAACATGACATCTGAATTTGAAACACTTTTTAAGGTATATATACTTCACTTACATGATCATAAAATTTAAAATAACTTATCACATTCCTAAGCTCACTCACTTCACCATGCTACCTAAACATACCTTCTCACAGGGTCTCTTCATGCTATGACTAGTTCCATGATTGGGATTCTTAGGTACTTGAAACATGACATCTAAATTTGAAACACTTATGAAGGTATCTTTACTTCAATTACATGATCATACAATTTTTAAAAACTTCTCACATGCCTAATCTCACTCACTTCTCCATGCTACCTGCACATACCTTCTCACAAGGTCTAGACAAGGATTTACAAGACACCTTGATGCCTTGACCTATTCTTTCCATGTCATGACCTTAACACAATATCAACCAAGCATATATAAGACACTTTGACATGTACCTTTCTCTATCATGGCAATCACTACCTACCTTCAATGCTTATAAGCTTGTCATAACACACATTGCCAATTGGCCTTGATCCTCTACACACCAATATTAAAATAACTACTTGACATTAACCTCATTCATCATGATTACAATCTCTCTCATATAAATAACACTTACTATGTTGGAATAATAACTCATCATGACTTCACAATAACTTTGTCACATCAAGATCACAATCTCATACATCAAAGACCACTCACCATGCATCTTCACCAGATGCATCTAGACATTAATGATAACACACTTTGACATTAATGACATCAGATTGACATCAATGAAAACACTATGAAACTATCCACTAGGGCAAACAATATACTTATAATACTTCAAAATACTGTTATATGTTGGTAATTTTTTCTAAATCACTATTGCAATGACTGTCCTAAGTTGAAAATAAAACAACCAACTAATCATAGTGTGTATGTTACAAAAAATAAAAAGGGTAGTTAAAGCTGAATTACCAAATTTTGATGTGGTAGTTGATATTTTAAAGACTCCTACACCAAATAAATCAAATACCACCTCTAGGATTGTATTAGACTCTTTAGGATAAATTTTTGTGTAAATTACATTAGGCGATTATAATCTAAAAAATATATCACTTATAGAAGCAACAAAATAAGCTGATATTCATAGTCTCTGAGAAACCACTGAAAGGATCATTAAAATATATGAGCAAGATGAGTTGCCTCAAGAATAACTCAAAGGATAGATCAAATAGATAGTAAATTATGTTAATTACTTTCTCAATCTGGTTGAGACCCCTCCAGTACCACAAGTTGATGCTCTGAAATAGTTGCAAGATTTAAGCAAGGATGTTTTTGCCACAATCAAAAAATATACTACTTAGGTAATATAGATTACTTCATTATAAGTGGAATGAAATATATTGAAGAAGTCATGAAAATTTATGATCTCATCAATCAAGAACTACAAGATATATGTGTATAGATCAAAGCCCGCACCACCACTTTAAAGGTATGGGAAAAATTGATCGGAGTTATAAAATAGATTATCATGATAGAGGCCAAGATAATGGTAGATGATGGAGTATTTGAGAAAGAAAATGTGTATCCATGTGAATTTGAAGGTCATGGTGGTGGGAACATATGTAATTTGCATATGCTAATGTGTTGTAAGTGTTGTATTTACAAGTGGGGAAAAGGTCATGGGGGTGGAAACATATATAATTTTCATATGAAAACATGTTAGAAGTGATGGATTTATAAGAAAAGGTCATGAAAGCAAAAATGTCTATTGGAGGCAAAGAACATGTCTCTTAACTACATAAAAATAGATTTTCAAGATTAATCACTAAATTATCTACCATGAATTCGAATCTTATTTTTTATCCAAGTCCTCAAGGGTTAAATTATATGGATTTAACACACACATGATGATTATTTTGTTTTGTGTAGATGAGTTACAATTTTTGTTTGATGTGTGTTTGAAGTTCTCCTAAAAAATTAAAATTTTATTATATAGGGAAGGGCATTTTTTAGGCCAAAATAGGTGCTCCATCTCCTAATCAGGCATACTCTAAGGCCACCAACATGGTTTTAGATATTATTTGTCACCCCTGACATGGTGTCAATTCCATTTTTAGCCACAAGGCCCTATAGGTGGATATATCCAACTATGGCTTAAATGTTGACAACATTTCTTATCAATTTTTCTCAACACTGGAATTATTGAAAATATATGTATTTTCATGGATTTAGAGATATTGGTGGTGGGAACATATGTAGTTTTTATATTTTTATGTTTTTTAATTGATGTATTTACAAGCAGAGGCCTTGAAAGCATAAATGTCTATTGAAGGCAAAGAACTTGTCTCTTAACTACATAAAAATAGCATTTCAAGACTGATCATTTAATCATCTACTAGATACTCATCTCTTAATTTTGATCCAATTTCTATAGGATTAAATTATATGGAATCAACACACATGAAATTGTTCTTTCACTTCATGTAGACTACTTATGTATTTTGTTTGATGCGTGTCCAAATTTTACCTTAAAATTTATAATTTTACCATATAGAGAAGGACCTTATTCAGGCCAAATGGGTGTTCTATATCCTAATTAGGCGTAATCTAAGTCCAAAAAAATATGGTCCTAGAGGTTATTTGACACCCCAAATGTGGTGGAAATTCTAGTGTTTAGCCATGAGGCCCTAGAGGTGGAGATCTCTAACTGTGGCTTAAATGTTGACAACATTTCTTGTCAATGTTTCTTAATGCTACACTAGTAGCAAAAATGCATACCTGCATGGACTCAAAGGTCATGGTGGTGGTAAAATATTTAATTTTCATATTTAAATATGTTTAAGGTGATGGATTTTTAATTGGTGGTCCCACAAGTAGAAATGTCTACAAGAGGCAAATAATCCATCTCTTAACTACATAAAAATAACATTTCAGGACTGATCAATCAATCATCTACCACAGATTTATTTTTTATTTTTTATTCATGTGATATTGGTTAAAAGTAGAGGTTTTTTAGATACACATGATAGTTATTTTGGTTTGTGTAGATGACTTATGGTTTTCATTTGAAATCTGTTTGAAGTTCAACTAAAAAATTATAATTTTACTATATAGGAAAGGACATTCTTGTGGTCAAAATGGGTGCTTCGTCTCCTAACCATGCATACTTTGAGGCTAAAAACATATTAATAGAGGTTACTCATCACCCTTGATGTGGTTGTGATGCCATTTTTAAGCCATGAGGCCCTTGAGGTGGAGATTTCTAATTGTGGATTAAATGTTGACAACATTTCTTGTCAATGTTTTTTGATGCCAAAATTGTTGTAAGAATATGTATTCAAATGGATCAAAGGTCCTATGGTGGTAAAATATATAATTTACATACCCAAACATTTTGAAGTGATGAATTTTAAAGTGGATCTCTTGGAAGCAAAAATGTCTACTAGAGGCAAAGAACCTATCTCTTTACTACATAAAAATAACATTTCATGACTAATCACTAAATCATCTATCACATATTTGTCTCATATTTTCAATCCAAGTGCTCCAATTTGAAAATATATGGATTTTAAATTCATATGGTGGTTATTTTTATTCGTGTATATGAATTATATTTTTTTATGTGTGTCTAAAGTTTGCTTAAATAATTACAATCTTACCGTATAGGAAAGGATGTTCTTGAGGCCAAAACATTTGATCCATCTTCTAATCAGGTGTACTTTAAGGTAAATAACATGGTCCTAGATGTTATTTGACACCCTCTATGTGCTTCTGATGCCATTTTTCAACCTTGATTTCCCAGAGGTTGATATATCCAACTGCAGCTTGAATGTTGACAACATTTTGTGTCAATGTTTTTAGACATCAAAATTATTGCAAAAATGCATATATGCATGGATTCAAAGGTTTTTTTCATGGTAACATATGTAATTTTCATATCCAAATGTGCAATTTATTTTAAATTTAAGTTCCTATAATTTGAAATGTCTATTAGAGGCAAAGAACATGTCTCTTAATTACATAAAAATAGCATTTTATAATTGATCACTGAATAGTCTACCACATATTTGTCTATTATTTTCAATACAAATTTTTGGGCTGAAATTAAATGGATTAAACATGCACGTGATGTTTCTTTTAGTTTGTGTAGATGAATTACTCATTTTTTAATCATGTCTGAAGTTTATCTAAAAAATACAATTTTACTATATTTGGAAGGACATTTTTGAGGCCATAATGGGTGTTTCATCTCCTAACCAAACATACTCTGAGGCCAAAAACATAATCATAGAGGTTATTTAGTACCCCAACATTATGTAAATGCTATTTTTTATCCATAAGGGCCTATCGTGGAGATCTCCAACTATGACTTGAATGTTGACAACATTTTTTGTCAATATTTATTGACATTGAAATATTGCAAAAACACATATCCACATGCATTCAGAGTTCTTGGTGGTGGGTAAATATGTAATTTACATATCCATATGTATTCTAAGTGATGTATTTCAAATTAAAGGTCCCTAAAGTGGAATTGTCTATTGGAGGCAAAAAACCTCTCTTAACTACATAAAAATATCATTTCAGGACTAATTACTAAATCGTCTACCATAAATTTGTCTCTTATTTTTATCCAAGTTATCCATGGTGAAATTATAGGGATTTTACATGCATGTGATGGCTCTTTATATTTATTTTGATGACTTATGGTTTTTGTATGGCTCATGTCTAAAGCTTTCCTTTAAAACTACAATTTTAACATATAAGGAAGGACCTTCTTCATGCCAAAATGTTTTCTTTGTCTCCTAATAGGGTGTACTATGAGGTCAAGAATGTATTCCTAAAGGTTATTCATCACCCTCTATGTGGAATCGATGGGTTTATAAGCATATCCGCCATTGTTGATGACCTAGGTTATATAGCTATTTTTAAGGAAATTCTTGAACTCTTTGAGAGTGAGGTTGTTGTGTTTAAATAATGAGTGGAATTAATTTATTATTATTATTTATGCAACTTAATTTAAAATTCCCTTATTCTATTGGGTTTTTTTAGTTATTGGTTATTTAGAGTATTAGATTATATGAGGTATCCGGAAATGAGGAAGGTCCTTATGTTTATCTACAAATAAGTCCCTCTAATCAAAGTATTTTTTAAGTGATTCATATCAATGTATTACTTAATACTTTATTTTCTATGGGTATGATGGTTTCATACTAGTGGCATGTTAATTTTTATTGATAAATTTGTGTTTTGGTGGATGAAGTGGAATCTTCTTTTATTTTGTTGTGGTAATTTCTCAGTATGCATAATTCCATACTTTTCTTCATTTCATTTGATTGAATATACATCTAAGATATTTTTATTCTTGGGTGATATTTCAAAGTGTGATATCATTTAAGAGTTATATGTATTAAATTTGTGAATTATGTTTCCATTTTAGAAAATATAGTAAGGAGGGGGATGAGAGAGTGGGGGTTGGATTGGTGTCAAGAGGCCCTTATATATATTTTCCAAGCAAAGGACGTAGAAATTTTCTAAATTTATTCAACAAACTTGAGACATGTTTCATATTATGTCATTAAAATATGAATGTGTAAGTATGTAATGCCTTTCCATAAAAGCCATAAAACCATAAAAGAAACATGAACATAATAGAATATCCATAAAATGTGTAAAAGCCATAAAATATCCATATATATAATATCCATAAAAGCCATAAATACAAGTTTTAAGGTGAAAATTTTTCAATATATACAATATCCATAAAATCCTTACAGGTGTACAAAATATGAACATAATAAAATATCTCAGGACAATGTTGTATAGGTATTTAATGCCAAACAACTATACATCAATCAATATATAGGCATACAAAAAAATGTCCTAAGACACGATCCTAATCATCAAAATGCATCACTCTCTTTTCCTTTCTTATAGAAGTATCTCCCACGGATTCCTTGCTCACAAATGGATGTCTCTAAGATGAATGACTATGGGTCTTATTCCACTCAAAACTTGCATGTAGCTCAACCTATTCATATATAAATATTATCTGAAAATTTACATCATGGAATAAGATACTTTAAAAATTAATAAGTTACTTTTAAAATGATATAAAAATTATGTAAAGGTGTACTTACCATAATCTAGTGGTCATGATCAATTTTCATCTGGCACTCAATAAGGTCAATGGTAGGTTGAGGCTGGTAAACAAGTGTGTGAAATAGAGAACCAACAGGAGTCGATGCCCTACTCCTGATAAGGGAAGGGGTAGGACCTTACACACTTATAGATACAAAATAGAAATTCAATATTAGCTCATAAAAATTTAAATCAACTAGCTAAACCATTGAAATATATTAGCTAAATTCAAAAATTAAATTATCTTGTTTCATGTCATGCCCACTAATCATTTGAATATGGCTAGAAGACATCAAAGGAGGAATATGCATAGATAATTGTTTCATGTGTCAGTTAATTACATAATTACATAGGAAAATTACAAAATATAAATCCATATTTACACTTAAACATTACAATAACTCTCATACCATGGTGAGTTGTTGTGCAGATGAAATCATAGCAATAATGGCTACATTTGCTCTTGCCTAAATACATGGTGGAGTGTCTAGTGTGCTCATCAAATGAACAAACAAAATATCATTATTAGTCACTTAAGTATATATATACAAGTAATACATGTAATGAACCATAACATTAATAAATCCTTAAAAAATACCTTTGTATATGTATATATGGGTACAATAGGAGAAACATATGTGCTCATGTAGCATCCATAATCCTGATGCAACATAAAAAAAATACATACATATTATGAAATTTATATGAAAAATAATTATTACCTTTTTAATTTTATAAATACTTGAAATTTAATAGGGCTAACAATTTTATTCAACATGTAAAATATATAAGATACCTATCAAGTTGTAGTCGAGGTGTCTAGACCAAATGTAGACAACTAAAACACATATGTGAGATCAATATCATATAGCCACCCAAAAATATCTCTATGGGTAGGTTACATGAAATCCTCCTTGTCTTCCTAAGTTTGAGGGCATATACCACCATATGAACTGAAATGGTGAGGTCAGGAATCAATGTTAGATGAAGCCTCCCCATGTCCACCCTTGCTGGCTATAGTATGAGAAACATAGATCATATGTTGAACAAGGGTGTCAATAAACAACTTAATTGAATTCAAAGTATCAATCTATATAGTCTCCTTAACTATATAGGGTATTTCCTTAGGTGGATATGGTTTTTGGACATGTGCTCTTGTAGTCTGATTAGGTGCATGACGTGTACCCGAACTATCCTACAGAGTGCCTTTTACTCTACCTTGAGAGGTTGAGAAATAAAAATAATTTAGAACTTCATTAATGATAAACTCATAATAAAATTTCTCAAAAAATACACAGGGACCTCATTATTATTTCAAGGTGAGTGATCAAATACCATCCACCATCAGTCTCAAAAAAATTGTTTGACTAACTCGTGGGTGCACCACTGGATTGTAATATGTTTGGTTCACACATATAGTGGTGCATCACCTTTTCCATCATTGAATAGTCACAAATTTGGGATTAAGTTATCTTTTATCTCACAGCAGTTGAATACATATTCATAGAATAATATGCTCTACATCTATCTCTATAATTAACCCACGTATCAATTTAACCTATTGAGTCAATTTAACCTATTAATGTCTCTAATGTATTTTCTAGAGAAGTTTGATGGGGTTTATTTGAACAAGGATCCTAAGTTGCCTTAGTTAAATTCTCAATTTTGATTTTGTTTTCTATTATGTGGGATGCTAATTCCTTCTAAATACCTTGGGGGGATTGAAGAACTATAGAAGGGTTAGGAGGGTTTTTTAGGCTAAGAGGGTTATGAGGGTTTTACAAGCTACTAGGGTTAGGAGGGTTAGGTTGTTCATTTTCAATTTATACAATTCCCTCTACATGTGAAAGTGTATGATTTAATTTAAAACAAAACAAAAAAAAATGATTGTAAAAAAGAAATGTAAATGCAATAAAATTCATTATATTTATTTTTAATTCAACTCAAATTCATTTTCATACCTTTCCTCTTACATGTCATTGTTAATTTTGAGCTAAAATTTTGTTTTTATAAAATGTAAGTTAATATTTTTGCTTGTCTAGTTATAATTTTATATTGATGACAAATGAAAGTAATCAACATTTTTTTAAATTTATAAGAATAATACGACATACACAGTTGTAAAAACTAAAACTGTGTATACAGTTATATAAATTAAAACTATGTATGTAATTCTAAAAACTAAAACCATGTACATAGTTTTATCTTGGTAATCACCAAGGCTATGAACCAAGACTGAATACACACTTTTAAAAACCATGTACATATAAATGTTGAAATTAAGTTAAATGCAAAAAGTGTCCAATTTTTGGCCCCTAACTTTGTGTACCTACTCAATAATGGATCATCACTTGTGTTCTAATTTTTGTAGTGGAGGTTAATGTTAAGTTACCTAATTTTGATGTGATGGCTAATCTCATATATAGTCCTCTTCCCAATAAATTAAAAACCACTATAAGATTCACTTCAAATCCATCAAGAGACTATTTTTTAGAAATTTTTGAGGTAAAAGTCAATAAGAATGAAAAGGATACGATTATGGATGAATCTAGTCTGAAAAGGGTACCATTGAGAATGGAAACTCTAGAGAGTGAAGTTCACAATATTTGGGAAATGATAGCACCGATGATCAAAATATTAAATCAAGATGAGCTCTTATAGGATCAATTAAATGATCAAGTTAAAAAGTTTATGGGGTATGTCAATTATCTTCTTAATTTGATTGGAACATTGACAACTCCCAATGTAGAGTCTCCTACCCAAATTCCTTGTATCAGAAAATAAGTAATAAAAACCAAATATGGTATAACGGTTATGGGAAAACTCTTAAAGCCTAGGTTGAGTAATTGCTATTGGATGGCATGAAATATATTGAAGATATGATCACATTGAATGGAATGATTAATTTAGATCATGTCAAAATTCATCAATACATCTAGTGCCATGATAAGGAATTAAATTTATGGTTAAGTGTTAAAGGAGATGTAAAACAAATAACTACTATTGACATAGAATTAATGGTCAAAGCAAGGATTTTTGATAGTATCAAAGATGATGTCTCTTTTAAATGGTTGGAATGCATTCTTTAGAAGAATGAAATTGTGAAAATATCTATAGGGGAGCTTAGAGAACAAGATCATATTGGGAGGGAGAAAATGGCAAAAATATATTCTAATATAGGGGACTTGCATTATGATATATTGAAACTAGATGGGGCTAGTCAATATACTATACAAAATATCAAATAACAATTCAAAAAATTAATTAAGTAGGAATTATTGAAGGAAAATTCCTTCAATGTGTCCTCAATGATAGTACTCAACAAGATCCATGCTCACTTGAGGATATGAACAACCAACTAACTGAATTCATAGAAATCCCAAATACAATATTCCTAATATCTGATAAATGGCTAAAATGTTGTATACATGTAGTAGTTCATAAGGGAAATATAAGCTTTGAAGCAGTGAAAAGGTTTAGAATATTGAAAGCAACCAAATACAATGAAAAGATAGGAGCTCAACATCTCCTCCAACTCTAAGTTCATCAAAAGCAAATTTTACTCCAAGGAAAGCTTCCTAAGGTGTTCAAGACTACTTTTCTATTTTTATCTATTTTATATTTTTGGAAAGTCATATTTTTATTTTATGTAAATTTGAAAATTAGTGAAAATAGAATAGGACAAAAATATGAATACCAAAGGTCACAATGTAATGTGAAGGGTTAGCACATTCCCTCCTATCTCTATAAATAGGATAAATGGAAATTATACAAGGTTTATTTGATGCTCATTTTAATTTTGATTGAATGGAAGGAGAAAGAAACTTTGTGTTTGTTCTTCAAAAAAATAACACAGGGTAAATTCCAAAACTTTGTGTCTAATGTTTTATTTATGGATGTGTATTTTTATTAATTATAAAACATATCTCTCAGTTCAAGCAATACTTGTATTAATTCAAACAAGCATGTTACTTTTTAGACACCCTTCCTATCATGCATAGGATGAAATCTAAATATGATTATTCATGTGTGATCCTTCATCTTTTTCACTTTTATTTTTATTTTTGGTTAAAAATAGAAAAACACAATACTCCATTCAACCTATAAATATTATAAATAAGTTTATTTTAGTTATTAATAAAGGGAACCTACCCTCTAAATAAAGGAGATACTTTTATCTCCTTCACTATTGTGAAATTTCAAATTTGTTAAAGTGCCAAATATTTCACCAACATTTTTTGGTGCCCACCATTGGGCATGAATGAATTTTTATTTTCTAACCATTCTCTTTATCAACTAGTGTGACAAGTGATGATTTTATGTCAATTTAGAGTTGATATAGAAAAACTCTTTTGTTGATTGTGATAAAATATTTTGTCATCCTTGGTAGAATAAGGTACATAGGTCAATAGAAATAAGGGTATTCCCAATCCTTTCTTTGACCTACAATAATAATCCAATTTTAGGCTCTCCCTAGAATAGATTAAGTACGTGCAACCTTTGAGCATATTATTGTATTTACCTAATGTCATGGTCCCAAGGTAAATAGACTTATGAAACATGGCTACAATTGTACCACAGGGTCTTTGTATTGGTTCATTGGTCGTAGGTGCTCAAATTCACAAAATACCCAAGGGTTAAAGGAATAATTTTCATAAGTTTATTGGTGATAGTAAAAACATTTTGATGAGCACATAAAAGCTTTATTTTCTACCTATGATATTTTGGATTTGGAGCAGGAAGATGTATAAATTAGATTATTCATGGAAACATTGGCCAATCGAGCATCAAAATGGTTTCACCATCTACCAACTATTTATATTCCAGACTGGCAGAACATGAGAAATTAATTTGAAAAAATATTCAAACCAATTAATGACAAAAATTCCCTCTTATCTGAATTGTCTTAGATAAATAAATAACCTCATGAATCTATGAGAGAATTCATAGCTTGATTTAATAATCTAATACACAAGATTCTTGTGATTGTTATGCTTATAGTATAAAATTAGAAGTGTTTCTTCTTGAATGCATAAGTACCTAAAGTAATTTTCTTCTACTAAAGAAACCATCCAAAAAATCTAGAAATAACACAAACCTAGGCTATAGAAATTGAAGATGATATTATCATGGATAGAAAGCTAAAAAAGGATTCATTCAAAATCAAGTAAATTTTTTAGAAAATACTCTAGTTCAAAATATGGAAAATGATATATTGGCCTTAAACCATAAAATCAGTAGGTTGCCCCATATAAATATGTGTTGAGAATACCATTTATTCCATATCATAGGAATGGTCATCCTATATTCCCTGCTCTAACTCCTCAACTCATTATTTAAGAAGCTCTTATGACAATTCACTATTCATGTATGTTTCATGTTATAAATTATCATGATGGTTTTAACTGCTTCTAAATGTTGAGTATGTTACAATTATGAACCATTGAAGAACCACTAAAAGAAGGTGTTTTGGGCACCTTTGATCCTAAAATTCAAGAACCAAATGATGATTCCACTGTGTGATATCTTAAATATGACCCTGATTGTGATGAGTATGATGATATAGTGGACGATATCCTATATGAACAATAATTCATATATTGTATTCATTAGAGTTCAAAAATTAGTTTAAATTCATACAAAATAATAAAGAGTCTAACAAGTAAAAGGATAAAGAAATTCCTAAAGCCACAACTAATCCTAAGTTTATCCTTAATCAAGGCACTCATTTGTCAAATATTTCAAAATATAAGCAACCTAATAAGATGGGAAATTCTCTACTTCTTCCTAATGTATCCATTAATGAAGAATAAAATTATACCTATTTGAATAAGACAAAATTTCATATTTATCAAACTAAATACCTTAGGTTGAACCCTGAGTAGTTTGATAGATTGATCATATTTATTGAATGTGGAGGCCCTAGCACACCTGTTCATGGAAATCATATCATATTGGTTGATTTTTATTTTCAAAATAATATAATTATTTTCATTTAAATTAATGAAAGACCTAATCCTTTAATATGTTTTGCTCTTCATAGGAGGCTTTGAATTTAACAATGTATAATCGATTTAGGAACTTCAGATAATGTGATGGCATACAAATTAACACATGCCCTAGGGATAACATGCACCAAAAATTTCAGACATTGTATCAATATGGAAGTAAAATAAGTTCCTTTGATTGGACAAATAAAATATGCGTAGATAGCACTAGCTGCATTAACTCAGAAGAGAGTTAAGATGACTATCCTAGTGTAAAATATCCATCCAAGCTATGAAATTTTAATTATTATAACCTTATGTAAAGACCTTGGAGGTGAGATATGATTAGACTAGACACAGGCTATCATCCATATAAAAGGAGTCAATGAAAAGATGCTACCAAAACTAAAAGATAAGCATTTGGTAAAAAAATCCAATGATCCCCAAATAGATATTCTATATGAATAAACTCACCCTGAGACCTACATTATGATTATTGATAAATATATTGAACTTAATGAACTAATTAAAAGTGATACAAATTATGTTTAGACTTTGAAATCTGATGGAAATTGTTCAAATATAAGTATAGGTGCTAGAGTGGTGTTGATTTCTCCTCAAAAAGGGTCATTTTTTTTTATATATGAACATCAATTTGGATGCACTAAAAATGCAGTCAATTATGAAGCTTTACTTCTCAGACTATAAGTAGTAGAAGAAATGAGGATTTAAAATTGCAATCCTAGGGAGATGATGAGATGATTTTGAAGCAGATACGAGGTGAAAATAAAGTAAATAATGATAGACTAAAGTATTACATACATAGGGTTTGGTACTACATTGAAGTTTTTAAATCTTTTGCCATTAATTTTGTTCAAAGACCAAGAAATTCTAAATTTTATGCTCTAGTTATATTTGCATCCTTTTTAATTCCTCATGCAGAGTTCAATAAAGATAAATATTATATTGAAATGGTATATCACCAAAGTGTTCCAAATAACTTAGAACATTGAAAAATAATCATTAATGATGAACAAATCATTGATTTCTTAGAATAAAGAGATAATTTCAAAATTTTGTATTTGAAGGGAAGCCCAACAACATATAGAGATTCTTCCATGTCAGAATAGAAAGATATAAATCACAAAACCATATGATGTTGAAGCTAATCAATTGAATGGTAAAATCATTTAGTTGAAGGGAAATAATATTTGTAAAGGTTTAGTCTCTCTATAATAAATGTTAGATAAACATGAAAGGTATATAATAAGGAAATTATAATATTATCCTCTAGAGTCGCTTGAATATGAAATATAAGATATTGGTATGGAGGAGGAGCCACAATATGTCAACATCATCAAATGTTGTTCCAATTAAGAACATAGGATGTTTATAGATCTTTATATAGGCTTTTTTTGGTGCTATGCTGATCTAAAGTCCTTTAAACCTAAGACTATGTGGCATAATATTCCATTAAATCTAGGTGTCAATCCATTTAGGCAAAATTTCTAGCACTACAATCCCAATATTGTAGGGACCATCGATGAAGAAATAAATCAAATTTTGGATGAAATAATTATATTTCATATCCATCATTCTACATGAGTATCCAATATTGTGCATGTAAGGAAGAAGAATGAAGTTAGGATTTGTGTATATTTTTGAAACTTGATTCAAACCTCACTTAAGGACAACTACCTTATGTCAATAATAGATCATGTCCTATAAGTTATCATGGGAATCAAAATGTGTTTATTGTAGATGGGTTTTTATAGATATAATTAAGTTAAAGTTTCTCCAAAAGACCAATATAAGACAACATCACCAATCTATGGAAGAAATTTGCATATAGAATAATGCCCCTGGTCTGATTAGTGTGGGAGATATATTTCAAAGTAATGGATCTAATATTCAATTATTCAAGAATAAAATCATATTAATCTATCTTGATGACCTCACCATGTTCTCAACAAAAAGGGAAAGTCACTATGAACACCTAAAGATGGTTTTTGAGAGGTGTCGTGCTCATTGCATATCATTAAATCCAAAAAAGTCCATATTTGCAGTGATGGAAGGTAAACTTCTAGGACACTTGGTTTCTAAATAAGGTGTTGAGATTGATCTCGAAACGGTAAAATCAATTTATCACTTGCATTTACCTACAAACAAACATGGCATGCATCCATTATTTGGCAATAAACTTTCTAAGGAGATTTGTTTTATATTTTTATAAACTAACAAGGCATATTGTTCAAATTATGTGAGGAAAGAATTGTTTCATACAGAATGTAAATGTCAAGAAACATTTCAATGAGATCAAGGAATCCAATACCAAAGCACTTGTCTTGACTATTCTATATTTTTAGAAATATTTCATTGCATATTGTTATTATTTTGAATATACACTATCATCCATCGTAGTGTATAAAAATGAATAAGTCATTCAGTCCCCAATTTATTTCATGAGTTTTGGACTAAAATCTCATGAGCTCAAATATTCCTTGATCTAAAAACATGAATATGTTTTGGTCAAGGTTGTGGAACATTTTAGGTTTTATATATTGAACTCCCTATGATGGTCTCAGATCCAGCTACTAAATCATTTTTGACTCAAAAAGAACTTAGATCAAATAAATGAGGATGGATCACTAAGGTGCAAGAATAATATCTAGATATCAAACCCACCAAGTTGATGAGAGGATAGTTTCTTTGTCAGTTGATCACTAAAGGTGTTGATTCATAAAGAGAACATAAGAAAGAGAAACTATAGCTTATATTCTTTGTTGACTCTCTTGATGAATGGTATTCTAACATTGCATATTTCATTTAATATTAAGAATATACTACCCATTTAAGTCCCAAAAAAAATAGTCACTCAAACTAAGGGCAACCAAATATGTGAATTGGGGAAATACTCTTTTCAAAAAAATCCTTAGATGATGCACTCTTGAGATGTGCAAATAAAAGGGAAAATATATATTTTTGGAATTTTTACATGACCAAGCCTATGGTGGAAACTTTTCATTATTATTACACATTTTAAGATCCTAAAGTCTCATTACTTTTGGCCAACATTATTCAAAGATGCTCATGTGTGGGTTTCAAAATGTCAAGCTTGCCAATACTTTTTTAGATGACCCAAATTTGTGGTATTACCCCTCCATCTCATACCCATCCAATACTTTTCTAGATTTCATAGGTACTTTGAATCCACACTTTAGCATGGGACATACTCATGTTATAAAAGCAACTAGTTACTTCGCCAAGCAGGCAGAGGCAACTCCAGTAAGATCTACCACCTCTGAGGTCATTTGTAATTTTATCAAAGAAAACATATTGGTTAGATTTGGGGTTCCACAAAATATTTTCATGGATAATGCTTTGATATTTTATTTAGTTGAACTTATAATATTCTATTATGATTACCAAATCTTAGTAGTACACTCTTTTGATTATTACCCTAAGGGTAAGTGTCTCACATAATCCAACAATAATAACATCACTACCATCATTCATAAATTGGTCAATAAGAATAAGAGATATTGGCACAAGAATATTTATGACACTATATGGTAGATTAGATAACTCCTAAAATATCCATGGGAATGTATCATTTATAATTATTGTAAGACATAGATGTAATGATTTCCATCTCTTTAGAGATGTATGATTTTTTACTATCCCAAGCTTTAGAGGATGACTAATTAAAAGATGCATTATAAAAAATGATCATGTAATTGACCCTATTTGAGAAAGATAACATAATGGTGATTAAAAATATCATGTCTTACCAAGAAAAATTCAATAAGTGTTTGATCAGAAATCAAGAAAATAGGATTTCCAATTTGGAGACTTGGTCTTACTTTGGGATAAAATAAGAAAACCTAGGGGCAGTCATGGAAAGTTTGAATCCATATGGATGAGACCTTTAAAAATCCATAATTTTTGTGGTGATAAAACATACTAATTTTCATATCAATATGTAACTCACCTTTTACTACCATACCCTAAATAATATTTGAATAACTATAAACAATAAAGGTAGGTTGTCATCTACTATTCTCCATAGGTGATTAAGGTGTTGTGTGTTTCAATTTTTGTTATGTGTTTTATTTTCTATTATGTGTTTCTTATTCACTAGTATTTTATATTTATTTTCTCATTTTAGTTATTTTGAGTAGACTTCTTATCCCAATGGATAAAGCACTAGGTTTTAAAACTAAATATTATGAGGTTTTATCCTATGTAATTTTTCATGTCCATGTCCCCATCCTCAACCAACTGTTGTTCCAAAAACTTGTCAAGTCAAAATTTCCCCCCAAGTCTAGTAATAATAAATAAGTTTGAGTTGGATCAAGGTCAAATTTTAAAAATTTAAATATCCAAGTCATCATAGAAATCATGTGACAGGTGAAAAAGTTTGAAAAAATATATAAGTATTGAATCATATTTGTGTGTTGTACGTGCCCAAGAGGTCGAGCTTACTCAACCTCCATGGAGCAAAAAAATGTGGAGGTCTCATGGATCATGTTTTGAAGCCACATATGTAGTTTTTATAGATGCAACTTTGCATCCGTTACACTCGCAAGGCCAAGTGGATATTATTGATTAGTCATGTCTCATCCATGTGGGGGAAAAATTGATGGACCAAAGCATGCTGACCATTCCACCAAAACTCTTTATAAATGAATAGTGCAATTCATTCTCAACATGAATTCCACTCAATTATAGAGCACCTCAAAAGTTTCAACTTATAACCAGTTCCTCCTATGACTATGGATTTTTATGAAATGATAGTCAAAATATCTAGATCTTTGGTATTTTTTTCCACTCTAAAAGTGGTAAACTTGAAGTGGCTAATTTTCACATTTTAGTACAATGTTCAAACTTGGTATTCATTTGTGCTCAATACTATGACCTTGAAACCAAATAAATAAAATTAAACGATGGATCATTAATGGCTAAAGTGGATGGTATAACTATGGGAATGACTCTACATATCCCAATCAGGGAGACCGATGCAAAAATGAGTGTAAAAGTCAAATAATAATGTTTGGACAACACATATATAAACATATCCTTGATACCAATGAAGAATTGTTGAAGCACAAGATAAGGGGTCTCTCTAAGCTCCAAATTAACTTTTTCAAATCAAATTTTAAGGAAGAAATATCTGACATGATAAATCTCCTCAATTGTGTGGTCAGTAAAAAGAACGCCATGGATTTTCACCTATGGATATTCATGAAAATAATCATCATATGCACTGAGAAGAAATACATTAATTAGGGTGATTTGATTAACAACGCTCTACACCAACAACTAATTAATTTGAAAGCAACCAAGTAGTTTTAAATTATTTCTTATTTGTTATTTTCATTGGCTTCTCAAAGAGTGTACCTTGGTCTCACTTAGTTGGCCAACATTGATTTATCCACCAAATTACATGACTTATATTCTCCATTAACCCAAAAATAAAACAAAAAACATATTGGAAAGGTTAATGTCACCTTCAAAATGAGAGTTGTATAAGATTTGGATGAGGATTTAGGAAGGGGGATCTCAAATGAATTAACTAACCTGCTTTCATAATATGGGGGCTACTTCATTCAATTTCAAAATTTATCATACTTAATATTTGGAGGATATGAGGGTTTTCCTATGTTGTTGCCTAGATTGGCAAACAACAAAATAATTTTGATTGAGCTATGTAGATAGTTGGGTGCAATACATAAACATTGTTGAGAGAAGCATATTTTTGGTGTTTATTTTCCTATATCTTTGGGTCATTTCACATGTAATAATTCCACATATACCCAAAACATTGACTCTTCAATTATTCAATTTATAATGCATCCCTATACCAATAAGGCTTATTTTGATAGTAAGAGTTTTTAAAGACTCACCTCAAAATTAGATCCTCCTACAAACATGAACCACATTTGGAGGACTATTGAGTAGATTATTCTAATGAATATGAGCTAGTGAAACATGATTTGGGTAGAATTAGATTAGATCAAATCAAGGCTTTCACCAATATATGGGTACCATATAGAATCATTTATGATGGGAGTGATCTACTTGATCTAATCTATATTAATGGAGTCATGGATGCTCCATTATTGACAATTAACTGGTACACTAGAGAACTATAATATTTTAAAATAAGGACCAAAATTATATTGGATCGATCCATGTGATGGTTCAATACTAAACTTGCATAATTCATTGGATTAAATCACACAAAAAGATCAAAGACGTCAGCACCATCTAAATAAGTCCTTATTGTAACGCTTAGAACGCATGAAAAAGATGGTTCTAGTATTGTAGTTCAGCCATCATCTACTTCAAGAGGTGATTGAGATGATGAAGACCCCAAGCAACCTAAAAACTAAACAAGACTTGTGGAGAAGGATATGGGTTGAAAAGAAGTTACAAGATAAAAATTCAGTAATGTGACAATCATCCTATCCTTCTAGAGACACGTCCCTACTAATCGATAATAATAATAATAATCGATAATATTTTCCCTCTACTCAAGGAACACCTCAACATGCATCTAGTAGTGATGTTGACTCTCCCTTTCCAAATATCCTTTTACCACTACTTACCCATCAATTCCAACCCCTCCATAACCTTTGCCTCTAAGGCAACCTACACCACCACCTTAAATATCCCAATCAAAAAGTTTTAGTCAAATATTAATCCAATGGATGTAACCCATGCTAAGAAAAAATAAGAGGGTGGTTGAATTTGAGTTACTTGATTCTGATGTGGTGTCTAATCTCCTCAATAATCCTCCTAATAAATAAAAAACCACATCAAGATTGGTTTTAGATCTATTAGGAGCCTAGTTTATATAAATTATTGACCCAAATGTTGTCAAAAATGAAGAGGAGATGATTATAGATAACTATACTTTTAAAATAGTACCATTAGGAATGGAAACCTGGGAGAGTGAAGCTCATAATATTTTGGAAATGATAGAGTGGATGATCAAGAGATCAGAGCAAGTGGAATTCACACAGTAGCAATTTAGGATCAAGTTTGAAAGTTGGCAAGTATGTCAACTATCTCTAGAATCCAATTAAAACATCAATAGCTCTCGAAGTAGAGGATCCTATCAAAGTTCTTGGTATCAACAAGGAGGAAATAACAACCATAAGCATGCATAACTATAATGGGAAAACTCTCTAAGCTTGGGTTGAGTATTTTTTTGATTGGATGGCATGAAATATATTGGACATATGTTCAAGTTGAATGGAATGATTAATTTAAATCATGTCAAAATTGATCAATAAATCCAATGTCATTATAAGGAACTAAAATTATGGGAAAGTGTGAAAGGAGATGTAGAATAAATGACTATCATTGATACAAAATTAATGGTCAAAGTAGGGATTTTTTATAAAATCAAAGATGACGCCTCTTATAAATTATTGGAATGCACTCTTTAGAAGAAGGAATTTTGAAAAAATATATAGGGGAGATAAAATAATAAGTCCATATTATGATGGAGAAAAAGGCATAAATCTCTTGTAATCTAGGGTAATTGCATCGTGATCTATTAAAATAAGATGGGACTAGGTAGTATAATGTACAAGAGATCAAAGAACAATTCAAAAAATTGATTAAAGAGGAATTAATCAAGGAAAATTCCTTTAATGTTTCTTCAATAATAGTACTTAGTCATATTGATGTCTCACTTGAGTAGATGAATAATGAATTGAATGAGTTCATGGATGTCCCAAATATAATGTTGCTAATATATGATAAATTGCTGACACACTATAGACATGCAGTAGTTCTTATGGGAAATATAATATCTAAAATAGTAAAAAGGTTCAAAACATTCAAAACAACTAAATAAAAAGAGCAAGCCAGTAACTTAGTAACTTCTCCACCTTTAATTTCATTGTATGCTTCTTCTACTCCAGAGAAATCTTCTTAAGGTGTTTGTGGCTACTTTTCCATTTTTGTCTATTTTCTATTTTGAGAATTTTGAATTTTTTTTTGTAAATTTGAAAATTAGTGAAAATAGAATAGGACAAAAGTATGAATATTAATTGTCACAATGTAATGCAAAGGGTTAGCCCATTATATCCTATCTCTATAAATATAAGAAATGGCAATCGTACAAGGGCTATTTGATGTTCATTATAATTTTGCTCGAAAGGAAGGAGAAAGAAACTTTGTGTTCATTCTTCAAATAAAGAACACAGGTGGTATTCCATAACTTTGTGTTTAGCATTTTATTTGTGGATGTGTGTTTTTCTATTGTTAATACATATCTATCAATTCAAGCAATACTTATATTAAACTCAAAAAATCATGTTACTTTTTATAAACCCTCTTTATCATACATAAGATGGAATATGTGTTTGCTCGTTCATATGCTACCCTTCATCTCTCTTCCTTTTATTTTTATTTTTGGTTGAAATTAGTAAAGCTCAATACTCCATTATACATGTAAATATTATAAATAAGTTTATTTCATGTTTTATTTTTTTAAATAAAGGTAACCTCCCCTCCGAATAGAGGAAAGACTTTTTATCCTTCATTGTTGTGAAATTCCAATTTGTTAAAGTGCTAAATATTTCACCCGCAAATCCTACATGTTCATTATTTCCCAAGATGGGTAACGTGGATATGCCTTGGTCCTTAGTTTTACTGACATGATTTACTTCAATGTATTTAATATGTGTTGTACTATATTTTTTTTCATGTACCCCTAGTTATTCCACTTTTAAGTTAATTGCAATATGATAAAATTATTCCATAAAGTAATTTTATCCTAAATCATCACATAGGGATAGTTACCTCCTTTGAAAAACTTAGGATGCTTTCAACAACATCAACATCTATGAGTTTTCACTAACATCATGATTGCCATATTTCCCTATGATAAAAGATTTACCACATTCTATGTCTTTATGCAATGCATCTAGATTACATATCTAGATACTTGTTCATCTAAATATAACCCGGATATTTTCAAGGGACATGGCTTTAATTAGAGTTTTAATAGTGAATTAAATGAAGTATGAACATTTAAATTCCTAGTCCCTATTTTTGGACATCCAATATGACTTTCTAGTTCTAAATTAGGTTTAAAATAGATAAAATACACTAATTATTCACTTAGATTTACACCCTTTGAGGATATGGAAAATATCTCCTCATCTAAGTGGTAAAATTGAAATAACTCTAAGCTTGTGGGCAGCGTAAAGAATGAGGTGAATATCTAGATAGGGCTAGCTCCCTTGATGTACCACTTTGGATTATAACTACTACTAAACTTGGTGGATGAAAAGGGAGATAGATAACTAAAAACAAACTATTTTGAATGGGGGTGATACGCCAAATATATCTATTACTTTTAACCATATGCATATTACACTTGAAATCAAAGGACAAACTAAACATACACTTCTCCAATCTTCATCTTCTCACATCAATGTTACATTGTGAGGTTATGGATGAATGTGTAAATCTAAGAGGACTAGACAAGAGAATTATGAGGGTACTAATGAATAAAATAACTCACTAAATCTTATACATTTCCTATAACACTTCACATGCCCTTCAAGAATAAACTTTATAATTGCAAATAGATGATAGAATGAAATAACATGCTAAGGAATCCATAGTCTTCACTTATGCAAAATCAAACATTCCAAATGAACACACTAAGAAAATTTATGGATGATTTAAACATCAGTATTCTTATTTATCAAAAGGTATACATTTGATCAAGGCTTCACCATACTCAGGTGGAGCATTCAATACAATGTTAAAATGGCTAGTTCTTATAGAACTTGAGAGAGAGAAGAGAAGAGAGAAGTCTAGGGTCAAAAAGACACTTGTCAATATGATAAAATTAGTTACTTGTGCATGATAATATTATGTGGGATCAACCATGCAAGGTCAAAATATAAAAGTGTCAATCTAAGTCATAAACCTCATGAAAAGTGGCAAGAAACTCCTCATTTTGGCTTAGAAAATTTGTCTAAATGATTAGCCCTATTTGAACACATTATAACTAATTAAGACACATTATGATGATTTAAATTAAGTTTAATGACATCAAAAATGACTCTCCATGTATTTTTTGTAGGCTTGATCACCTAGAATCACCTAGAAAGGAGCAATCATCATCTACAGTCCAAAAAACACTCCTTTCATGCACCCTACACACTTAGCTTCCAAAAAGATATTAATTTCTCATGAACATACATATAAGGTATTGAATTAAATGTTTCAAGTCCCTCCATGGAATTATAATCATCAAGGACACCTTAAAAATCCACCCACTTGAAGTTTTCACACTTATCCCTAGTTTGTCCATTAGGCCAGTTTTGATTGGTTGAGTTGAAGCACTTGGTTTTGACACTTAGAAGTTTATTAAAGGCATTAAATGACCATATGGAGTTATAAAAATTCTAGAGATTCCTCCCAAACTTGAATGCATCTTAAAATTCTTCCTATAGCCTACATAATATAAAAAATTCTCAAAAGTATCATGTTTCTCACCCCATTCATATAGGTCCATACAGATAATTGACATTTGAATTATATTTAGTGAGTCCTATACAATTTAAAATAGTTTTCATCAACAAAATATTCCATTATATCATCTTTCTAGCTCCAGCTCCATCAACGGGTCTTTGAAAGGGTTTAATAAGGGTTTTAGGCTTGTTTTCCCTCTTAAGCTTCATTCATAAAATTTTGACATCTAAGCTACAAAAAAAATTCACTAATTTTATGTTAAATGACCTTAATAACTTTCCCAAAATCCTTTGGCTCCCAGGCATATCCTCTAGGAAGATATAAGCATTTGAAGTTGCCTATTCGAGCTTGTTTTCCTGTTTCTTACAGGTCTGAATAAGATTTTTAGCCAAAAATGGATTCTTTTGTGTTTCCCCTACATCTAAATAGATTTATAACCTATGTATCTACCCCATAACCATACTCCATCATCTTTAAATTCATATCTCATGCCGTAAATATGACTGACTCCTCATTTGGCCACTAGGTCTAGACCTTGCCCAGTAGGTCTAAGTGTAACTTAAGCCCAAATTAGCCTTTTATGGCTTTCCTTGCCTCCTAATAGATTAATCATTCCTATATTCATCCCTTTCACATGTTTATGAAGATGACTTCCTCATCTAGTATTAAGTTTCACCATTCCTCATATCCCTGACTACAACATTTATGGTTTAGATCATTCCATTGAGCTTCACCATAGATATCTTGGTTATTCATGTTTATATATGTGTAATAAATCTTTTAAAACCTTATTTAAAGGTTTTTATGTATATTTTATTCACCCTATTACTTATTTTCTAAACATGCCAATGTTTGTGTATGAGGAAGTACCCCCTGTCTAAGACAAAATAGGGGTACTTCCTCTATTATCTCAGTCAAATTGAGTATTGAAGATTATTCCTTAAGTCATGAGGGTCCCCCAAATTAAAATTTATCCCATGATGACTTCATTTACACTATCAAATCCTAAAAATCCCAAATAGACTATATGTAAGAACATTATGTGTAGGGCCCTTTATGTATGAGAGTGTTGTTATCATGAATGAGGTGTTATAATTTTCAATCTTCCTTTAAACCTTTTATATATTCCACATACTTTCATTGTACCCTTATCTAACCTATACTGAGCATGACATAACCCTGACTATGTTTTCCCTGTAGGGTTTATTGTAGGTATTCATATCCTTAGTTGAGGTGTAATGAAAAAAACCTTCTTGAGTTCAATTTTAAATCATACACCATTCTTGATCACGTTTTACTCACCCTAGATGGCCAAAAAAAAAAAAAAAACTCGTGCCTATACCATTTTTTGCATCAACTCACCTGTCTGACTTGTAGGTGTCAATTTTAGGCTTGAAGGGTGCCATGCAGGTAGTCATAGAGGTCTACAAGGCCTTTCTAAGCTCTAGGTTTCTTGACACTTCATTGATTTCAACTCTTATCATTTTCATCTCCTCTAATGCATTCTAACTTCAAAGACTAAGTCTTTTCTCCTTAACTGAGAAACTTCACTATTAACTCTACTTGTAGGTGTGTATTTAACTTCTTGGGCTTGGAAGATGATAATAAAAAAGGTTATTCATGAAATAATGAGACACATTTGATAACCACCAATTAGTTTATTCACCTTGATATTCATTCAAGATTGAAACCTTTACTTTCCAAACCTTCATTCTTGATATTTGGGATACCCCTATTGTAGGGCAACATCTACATAGTGTATGGACTGGAAGTGTCCATGCAAGGCAAATAAAAGTCCATCTATTCCTTTTTAGATATTTTTAAGTCATGAGTGTCCCTTGAATAATTTTAAACCAATACCAAAGTTTGTATGATCTAGGATGGTCAAACTAGAGCATAAGGTCACTTTTGGGTTTAGGCTTGTAGATATATATGCCTAAATTTAGTAGTTTTGTAGGCAACTTTAGGCCTCTGAATGACTAATCTCCATTTGCTTTATGCCCTTAAAATTTGGAATGGATCATATCTATACTAGGGCTTAAAAATTAAGGTCATTGTATGAATCAAAAAACTTTTTATATTTTCTATAATCCATTCTCAAAATCTCATGGGCCTCTATTTTTATTGTTTTAAGGAAAGTTTCCTAAACCCAACTTCATATCTTTCCATCATGGTTTCACACTCCCTTTTACATTTTTAACACCTTATATGATATTTTCATGGAATAAATACCCTATAAAAACCTTAATTACATATCTAATTATTTCCATCTCTCCATGAAATCATTTTGGTAACCTACTCAACCACTTGTAGCTGGTGATTCTTAGTATACATGCAGATTTAGCTTGGACAATGGTCATGGAATGAACCATATGCATTAGCATAAGCCTCTATAGGTCCAAGGTCTCTCTAAAAACCTTAAAATTATCCTTTCACCTCTCATAAATATTTAAACCCACACTAAGGCTCTGATGACATCATCATGGTTCATGTATGTGTGCTTTGGTTGTATGTATGGGTAGTGATTGTCTAGAATAGAGCAACAAATATGGGCAAAGGGACTAATTGGAATCAAAACTCAAAATAAACCTTAAAATTCATTATTCCCATAAAAAACATCTTGAAACAAGACACAATGCATCTTCTCCAATGTAAAAATCACTTGTAACCAAGAACTACATGGCAAGCCATGATGTAATGGTTGTTTGTGTGACATGTGAGCTTGAAAACCATGAGAATTTCCTTGGAGAATGAATATAAAAGGTGAAAATGGGGTTAATATTACCTTTAAAACATATAAAATACACTAACACAACCCCATGAATCCATGAACAAGTGTGAAAATCTTGGACATGGTGAAAAATTGTTTGTAACCATCATAGTGCACCCTCTTGTAACTTAAGGCAAATTTTCTTATCCAAACATCATGAAAAATGAAAAAAAAAATGGAGAGAATCTGAGGATTAATTTATAATCATATTTAATCATCATAACCAACTGGATTGTATGGATTCCACCAAAATAAGGCAAAACCTATAGGGTGCACGGAACAGCTGATAAATTTACATAGTCAACTTCATGAGGGTGGTTCATGAAGCATAGGACACCATTATTTGAAATTATTATATTTAAATTAATGTATAATATTTTAAAATAACATACCAAAATAATTTTACCTTAAACATCCTGAGCTATATGTACCAAGCATAAACCTAAAAGTCACTTTTGCTTGCCAAGGAAAGTGAAAAGAGAGATGGATGATTTTTGAAGAAGAAATGAAACTTTAAAAAAAAAAAAAAAGTGTGTAATTTAGTGTGTGGAAGCTTAATATTCACTTCTTGACCATTTCCCACATGACACACTTCCCAAGGAGGTCATACAAGTGCCAAACTCTTTTTTTCCTTTAAGAAAACTACCTTTTCTTCTATATAACCTATCATCTTTCAGTTTTGTCAGTTAATTAAGACTTATATGGACACATGGGGCATGACATAATATTTTTTAACCTTCACACTTCCCAAAAAACTTTTACAACTCATTAAATGGACCTTTTTGACCCCTAAAATGACTCAAAAGGACATGTTGGCTAATGAAATTTATGACCAAGGCTAATATATCATTGAATAACAATAAATGACCTATGAAACACCTCATGACAATATATTATTCCACACAAAACATATATAAACCAATTTTTTACCTAAGGTTTCCCCAATTTGACCTAAAAGTTAAATTTGGTCAACACTAACTTCTAATCGCTACAACCCATGTGTAGTATGTGTTGGGAGTGTTAAGAGATCAATCCCCAATCATCTACCCTCTTTTCAAGTATATAATTCCATATGGATTACATGTCCATAAAAAATAATTAGATTCCTATTTTCAATGGAGATAACTCTAAGTACTAACTTGTTAAAATGATACATCCAACTCATGAATAACTCCTTGGTCATCCTAGAACTAGGTTGAGCCACCATGCAAACATCATGATCATATCCCTTATTTAAGTTATTTGATATATTTTGACCTTTAAATGTGTATAAATAAATGATATACTTCCCTGTAGAATTTACACAACATGTAATTTTTAGCCATTCTCTGCTATGGGGAATGATATTGACACATTCTTACAACCGTTCAGGAAAACATCCTCATGCCACATTTTCTCCCTACTTGGATTCCTATCTCAAAATAATTTTATATTCTACCTAGACCATAATAAAAAAATTTATACATACTATAAATATTTTCTTAGAATTTGTTAACCACCTCTAGTTGCAACCCTATTTCATGATCTCTTTTCAATCTATAAACCCATTTAGCATGTACTATAGCTTATTGCTTAATTCTTCCTTTCATTATCTTTAAGGGAACACACATAATTTTGAATTCTTTCCTCTTTAACTCTGCAACACTAAAAGGATGTTACTCAACAATGTCTTGAAGACCACATGAAATAGTATAAGATTCATAAGATACACCAACACAATAGTCTTTATTACTTACTGCAAACTATATACAACTTCATTTTTGTCACTTTTTGGTCCTTCCAAGATAATACAAATGATATTATCCTAACTTCATACTTCCTTTCCTTTATGTACCTCTGTTATAGTTATACTAACTTCCTATTACAACCTTATACCTCTCCTCTCTCCTAAACCCCATACTATTCCTCTTTAGCATGCATCATTTCCTTCTTTCTGGCTAGTTACTTGTATGAAGGTAGCTACAAACTACTTGCGTAAAGAAGTTACATTGTGTTTATACATTAGACCACCATTAGGACTCTCTTAAGACAACTAGAACCTTAAGGACCTATTATAAACATTACATTTCATATCACATAATAAAAACACTTCCCAAAGCTAAAACTTAGTTCAAATTGGAATTTTGGCAGGAAACTCTCCCAAGCCCAAGAACATCTAATACAAAGACACCTAATGACTCTAACACCTTCCTCGGGTCCTTATAGGTCTTCTGACACCAATCTAAACCAAAATGATAACAAAACACACTTAAATATATTGGATTTTCATAGTGCCAAATGATGCCCTACATTAATGCCCTACCTATTTAAGTCCCAAAAACATAGGCACTCAAACTAAGGGCAACCAAATATGTAATTTGGGAAAATACTCTTTTCAAAAAAATCCTTGGATGATATATATTTTAGGAAATTTTTCATGACCAAGCCTATGCTGGAAAATTTTCATTATTTGTTACACATTTCAAGATCATGCAGGCTCGTTACTATTGGCCAACATTGTTTAAAAATGCTCATGTGTGGGTTTTAAAATTTTAAGCTTGCCAATACTTTTTTGGATGATCCAAAATCATGATATTTTCCCTCCATCTTGTGGTCATTGAGGAACCATTTTAGTAATGGATTTGGATTACAAATGTACTTTGAATCCACAATTCAGCATGGGACATACTCATGTTATAAAAACAACTTATGACTTCACCAAGTCGGCAGAGGTAATTCAAGTAACATCTACCACCTCTGAGGTCATTTTTTATTTTATTAAATAAAACATATTGGTTAGATTTGGGCTTACAAAAAATATTTTCATGGATAATGTTTTGAGATTTTATTCAATTAAACTTATTATTTTCTATTATGGTTACCAAATCTTAGTAGCACACTCTTTTGATTATTACCCTAAGGGTAATTATCTCACAGAATCCAATAATAATAACATCACTACCATCATTCGTAATCTGGTCAATAAGAATAAGATATATTGGCACAAGAAGATTTATGACACTATATGGGTAAATCAAATAACTCCTAAAAGAGCCATTGGAATGTATCCTTTATAATTATTGTAAGACATAGATGAATTGATTCCCATATCTATAGATTTGTAGGATTTGTGACTATCCCAATATTTAGAGGATGACCAATTGAAGGATGCATTATAAAAAATGATCATGTAATTAACCTGATTAGAGGAAGAGCAATTGATGGTGATTAACAATATCATGTCTCACAAAGAAAAATTTAAATAATTGTTTGATTAGAAATCAAGAAAATGAGATTTTCATGTTGGATACATGGTCCTACATTGGGATAAAAGAAGAGAAACTAGGGGAAGTCATGGAAAGTTTGAATCCCTATGGATGGGGCCTTTCAAAATCCATCATTTTTGTGGTGAGAAAACATACTACTTGGCATATCAATATGGAACTCACCTTTTACTACCATACAATGAATAATATTTAAATAACTATAAATAATAAAGGTAGGTTATCATCTACTATTCCCCATAGGTGATTAAGGTGTTGTGTGTTTTAATTTTTTTATGTGTTTTCTTTTCTATTGTGTGTTTGATATTCACTAGTATTTTCTATTTCTTTTCTCATTTTAGTTATTTTGAGTAGACTCCTTATCCCAATGGATAAGGCACTAGGTTTCAAAACTAAATATTATTAGGGTTTCTCCTATTTACTTTTTCATGTCCATGTCCCAACCTCAATCGACTATTACTCCCAAAATTTCCCTCCAAGTCTGGTAACAATAAAGAAGGCTGATTTGGATCAGGGTCAAATTTAAAAAATTCAAATATTGAAGACATCATATAAATCATGTGTTATAGGTGAAAATTCTAGGTGAAAAAGATTGAAAATTTTTCTAAGAGTATTAAATTGTATTTTCATGTTGCACATACCCAAGAGGTCAAGCTTGCTCAACCTCTATGGAACACAATAATGTGGAGGTCTATTGGATCATGTTTTCTACCATATAAACCCAAGTGTTCAAGTGTACCACATATGTGGTTTTTACAGATGTAACTTTGTATCTATTACACTTGCAAGGACAAGTGGATGTTATTGATTGGGCATGTCCCATACACATGGGGGAAAAATCGATGGACCAAAGTGCACTGACCATTCCACCAAAACTCTTTATAAATGACTTGTGCAAGTCATTCTAAACATGAATTCCACTCAATCATAGAGCACCTCAAAAAATTTGGCTTGCAACCAGTTCCTCCTATGACTATGGATTTTTATGAAATGATATTCAAAATATATAGATCTTTGATGATTTTTTGCAACTCTAAAAGTGGTAAACCTGAAGTGGCCAATTTTCACATTTTGGTACAATGTTCAGACTTGGTATTCATTTGTGCTCAAAATTATGACCCTGAAACCAAATAAATAAAATTAATCAATGGATCGTTAATGGCTAAAATGGATGGTATAACTATGGGAATGACTCTACATATCCTAATTAGGGAGACCTATGCAAGAATTATTATGAAATTTAGAAAACAATATTTAGACATAACATATATAAGAATATGCTTGCTACCAATGAAAAATTGTTGAAGCACAAGAGAAGGGGTCTCTCTAAGATCCCAAATAACTTCTTCCAATCAAATTTCAAGTAAGAAATATCTGGCATGATAAATCTCCTCAATTATGTGGTTAGCAAAAAGAACACCATGGATTTTCATCTATGGATGTTCACAAAAATGAACATCATAAGCACTAGTAATCAATATATTAATTAGGTTGATTTGATCAATGACACTCTACACCAACAACTGATTAATGTGGAAACAACTAAGCAGTTATACATTACTTCTTATTTGATATTTTCATTGGCTTCTTAGAAAGTGTACCCTGGTCTCACTTAGTTGGCCAACATTGATTTATCCATCAAATTACATGAATTATATTCTTAGTTAACCCTGGAACAAAACAATAAACATTTTAAAAAGGTTAATTTCATCTTCACAATGAGAGTTGTACAAGTTTTGGATGAGGATTTGGGAAGGAGGATCTCAAATAAATCAGCTAACCTAATTTCATAATATGAGAGTTACTTCATTCAATTTTAAAAGTTATCATACATAATATGTGGAGGATTTGAGTGTTCTCCTCTACGGTTGCCTAGATTGGCAAACAATAAAATAATTTTGATTGAGCTATGTAGACAAGGGTGTAGTACATAAGCATTATCAACAGAAGCATATTTTTGGAGTTGTTTTTCCTATATCGTTGGGTCACTTCACATGTAATAATTCCACATATTCCCAAAACATTGAGTCTTTAATTATTCATTTTATGATGCATCCCTTCACTAATAAGGCTTCTTTTGATAGAAAGAGTTTGTAAAGACTCACCTCAGAATTGGTACCTCCTATGAATATGAACCACATTTGGAGGACTATTAAGTAAATTGTTCTAATGAATATGATCTAGTGAGATATGATTAGGGAAGAATGAGCTTATATCAAATCAATTCTTTCATTGATACATGGGTACTAGATGTTAAAATTGATTATGGAAGTGATTTACTTAATCCACTCAACATTAAAAGAGTCATGGATGCTTCATTGTTGATAATTAATTAATACACTAGAGAACGATCATATTTTAAAATAAGGACCAAAATTATATTGGATCGATCCATGAGATGGTTCCTTACTAAATTTTTAGAATTCATTGGATCAAGTAACATAAAAAGATCAAAGACTTTAGCACCATCAAAATAAGCCCTTATTGTAACTCCTAGAACACACAAAAAAGGTGGTGCTAGTATTGTAGTTTAGAAATTAGCTACTTCAAGAGGTGATTGAGATAATGAAGGCCCCAAGAAACCTAAAAACTAAACAAAAAATATGGAGAAGGATATGTGATTGGAAACAAGTTACAAGCCAAAAATTTAGTAATGCAACAATCATCATATCCTCTCGAAGACACATCCCTAATAATTGACAATACTAATCATTAGTATCTTCCCTCTATTCAAGGAACACTTCAAAATGTAACTACTAGTGATGTTGACTCTCCAATTTCCAAATCTCCTTCTCTCACTAGTTCCCCATCAATTCCACCTCCTCCATATTCTTGCCTCTAAGCCAACCTACACCACCACCTTTAATATCCCAATTGAAAAGTTTCAGTCAAATATATTCCAATGGATGTAACCCATGACGAGAAAAAAGAAGAGGGTGGTTGAATTTGAGTTCTTTGATTCTAATGCGGTGTCTAATCTCCTTAATACTCCTCCTCCTAATAAAGAAAAAACCACATCAAGGTTGGTTTCAGATCCATTAGGAGCCCAATTTATATAAATTTTTGAGCTAAATGTCATCAAAAATGAAGAGGATATGATTGTCATTCAAATGGAAATTTGGGTGAGTGATTCTCATAATATTTTGGAAATGACAGAGTAAATGATCAAAAGATCAAAGCAAGTGGACCTCACATAGTAGCAATTGAAGGATCAAGTTTGAAAGTTGGCAAGTATGTCAACTATCTCCAGAATCTAGTTGAAGCACTAATAGCTCCCCAATTAAAGGTTCATATCCAAGTTCTTGGTATCAAAAAAGAATCAATAACAACCATAATCATGCATAATAGTAATGGGAAAACTCTCTAAGCTTGGGTTGAGTAATTTTTATATTAGATGGCATGAAATATATTAAACATATAATCAAGTTTAATGGAATGATTGATATAAAGCATGCCAAAATTGATCAATATATATAATGTCATGACAAGGAACTGAAATTATGGGAAAGTGTGAAAGGAGATGTAGAACAAATGACTTCCATTGATATAAAATTGATGGTCAAAGTGGGGATTTTGATGAAATCAAAGATGATGCCTCTTATAAATTGTTGGAATGCACTCTTTATAATAATGATTTTTTAACAAATATATAGGGAAGATAAAAGAACAAGTCCATATTGGGAGGGATAAAAAGGCATAAATCTCTACTAATATGGGTTAATTACATCATGATCTATTAAAACAAGATGTGACCAATTAGTATACTATACATGAAATCAAAGAAAATTTCAAAAAAAATAATTAAAGAAGAATTATTCAAGGAAAATGCCTTCAATATTGCTTCAAAAATAGTACTCAACGAGATTGATGTCTCACTTGAGGAGATAAATAATGAACTGACTGAGTTCATGGATTTCCCAAATACAATGTTCCTAATATATGATAAATGGATGACACATTATAGACATGCAGTAGTTATTATGGGAAATATAATCTCTAAAATAGTAAAAAAGGTTGATAACATTCAAAGAAACTAAAGACAAAGAGCAATATAGTAACTCAGTAACTTCTCCACCTCCAATTTCATCATAAGCACCTTCTACTCCAAGGAAATCTTCCTAGGATGTTCATGACTACTTTGCCATTTTTGTCTATTTTCTATTTCAAGAATTTTGAATTTTTATTTTATGTAAATTTGAAAATTAGTTAAAATAGACCAGGACAAAATTTTGAATATTAAAGGTCACAATGAAATGCAATGGGTAAGCCCATTCCATCTTATCTCTATAAATAGGAGAAATGGCAATTATACAAGAGCTATTTGATGCTCATTATAATTTTGATTGAAAAGAAGGAGAAAGAAAATTTGTGTTTTTTCTTCAAATAAAAAACACAAGGGGTTATTTTGTAACTGTGTTTAGCATTTTCTTTACAAATGTTTGTTTTTCTTATATTAATACATAAATATTAGTTCAATCAATACTTGTATTAATCTCAAAAATTCATGTTACTTTTTATAAACCCTCCTTATCATACATAATATGGAATATGTGTTTGCTCATTCATGTGTTACCTTTCATCTCTCTTCCTTTTATTTTTATTTTTGGTTGAAATTAGTAAATCTCAATACTTTATTCTACCTTTAAATATTATAAATAAATATATTTCATGTTTAATTTTTTTCAATAAAGGGAACCTCCCATCTAAATAGAGGAGAGACTTTTGTCTCCATTATTATGAAATTCTGAATTTTTCAAAGTGATAAATATTTCACCAATAAATCTTACATGTTCGTTATTTCCCAATAGGTAACGTGGGTAGGCCTTGGTCCTCAATTTTCATGACATGATTTACTTTAATGTATTTGATATGTATTGTACTATATTTTCCTACATCTACCCCTAGTCATTCTACTTTTAAGTTAATTGTAATAGATCAACTTCTTCCATAAAGTAATTTTATCCTAAATCATCACAAACATGTATAGTTACCTCTTTTTAAAAACTTAGTATGTTTTCAATAATATCAACATCTATGATGTTTTCATAAGCATCATGATTATCATCTTTCCCTATGATAAAAGCTTTACTACATTCCTTGTCTTTATATAATGCATCTAGATTATGTATATAGATACTTGTTCATCTAAATATAACCTAGATATTTATAGGGGACATGGCTTTGGTTAGTGATTTACTATAAAATTATACCAAGTATGAACATTTTAATTCCTAGTACTTATTTTTTAAACATCCAATGTGACTTATCACTTCTGAATTAGGTTTAAAAAGGATAAAATACACTAACTTCTAGTGACTACAGCCCATGTGTATTGTGTGTTAGGAGTGTTAATAGATCAAACCCCAATCACCTAGCCTCTTTTTAAGTATATAATTCCAAATGGCTTACATGGCCATAAAAAATAAGTAGATTCCTATTTTCAATGGAGATACCTCTAAGTATTAACTTGCTAAAATGATACATCCAACTCATGAATAACTCCTTAGTCATGGTAGAATTAGGTTGAGCCATCATGCAAGAATCATGATCATATCCCTTATTTAAGTTCTTTGATACCTTTTGAAATTCAAATGAGTATATATAAATGATGGATTTCATTGTAGCATTTACATAACATATAATTTTTACCCATTCTTTGTTATGGGGGATGATATTGACACATTCCTAAAACTCTTCATGAAAAGCAACCTCATGACACATTTTCTCTCTTCTTGGATTCCTATATCAAAATAAATTTATATTCTACCTGGACCACAATAAATGTTGTTATGCATACTAGAAAAAATTTCATAAAACTTGTTAACCACCTCTAGTTGCAACCTTATTTCATGATTTCTTTCCAATCATTTAATAATCCTTAGATTGTTAGGAACAATTATGTGGATATTTTTTTAAATCTTTCCCACCATGATTTATTTTGGATATTTTTCCCAAAATGAAGTGAATTTTAGATTCAAAAATTATGTAACACTTGAATTTAATTATATAATTTTCAAACCATGCCCCAACCTTGTCATTTTTGTATACCATTGAAAAATATCTCTCTTCTTCTTCACTCAAAACAATTGTAGAATCCCTCTTTTTTGTAATAGTTTGTCCATTTATCAAATAATTAACATATACAATAGGTATTTTTATGTTTAAATTTATAACACTAATTAAATAATTATTAAATTCCATATCGTCTCTGGCCTTTCCAATATTTTATTCTAACTAATTTATAGTAATCATAATTTTACTGATTGAATATATCCTTCAACCACAATTTCCTCCATTTCATTCCCAAAAACTTTATTTCCAAAAATTTTGATTTATAGTTCTTTGATTGTGATTGTACCTTGATTTACTACATTTCCTATACTTTTACATAATCATTACCCCATCCTTTTGAAACCTTTTTCTCTTTATATTCTCAAGGTTTTGTATTAGTAAATAATAAAAAATATTAAAAACATTTCAAAAGCAAACATCATAGAAAATAATAGAACATATTAAAAACATTTCAAGAGTAAACACCAAAGCACAATGTATATGGAATGAGAAATCCTTCTTATGTAAGAAAACACCATTTTATAGGGTATGGTGATGCAACAAAGTGTTATGTAGAATTGAAGACACATGAAATGACTCCCATTAATAATGTGATGTGATTTTTCAACAAATGTGATTTGTTTGATTAAATATGGTTTAGATGATTAGCATTAAAGGCTTAGAATTTTAATTTGTTTATCGATTTAAATACATATTACAGTAAACATGTTATTTATTAAAACTTTTGATATAATAATTTACACTTTTATTTGAAAACTAGTAGCCTCTTATCAAAATTATTATATTTTTGACACTTATTATTATTATTATTATTATTATTATATATATATATATATATATATATATATATATATATATATATATATATAAGTTGATATATAAAAAAATAATTAAATAAAAACTGTAAGTTAACAAGATTATAAGCTTCATGTTAATGTAATTTTTTTCTTCTTACATAGCATCTACATGGTAATGTAATTCTCCAAACTTTAAGTACACCACTACTAGCTCTCTTCCTCTAATTAACTAATACCAAGTGTAATTTATAACATCAATAATTGATAGAATTATTATTTCTATCTAAAATTATTAATTATGAAGGAGTAATTACAACATCAATTAATGCACAACATTATGATGTTGATTTTATATATATATATATATATATATATATATATATATATAAATATATAATATCAATATATATTGTGTATGTATATGTGTTTATGTGTATATAAATATAAATATTTATCTTACCCTTTAGTTAAAGTTGTATCTTTCTATTTATATATATTTTCAAAAAAATTAAGAGATATTATTTTTATTTTTATAATTTTAATATTTTATAAAACAATTATTATAATAATTAAAAAAAATTCTTACTTTTCCAAATTTTATTAAAGTAATTTTCCATACATTTATAACATTTCAAATATGAACTCTATTGAGTCCTTTTAAATCTTAAGTCTGGAGGAAAATCCCTCAATAATTATTGCTTCTAGAAACCCCCAAATATATATGTGCCCATGAATAATTGTCTATTAAGTGATTTAAAAAAAAATCTTAGGCACATAAATGAATTGTATAAGTTTCACAAATTTATAAAAAAAAATTAAGTTGGGTATTTATTGTATAGAGATTAAGGTTCTAATTTTGTAGATATGTTTTTGATTAGTTTATATATATGTTATTTAATTTGAGTCATTTTAAGGTCAATAATTATATAAAATTTATGCATTCTATAAATTAAATTTTATTCTTAAAGTATTTGTCAAATAGTTATCGTGTAATATTTCATGGATGTGTATATTCAAACAAAGATCGTGTAGTAGTTAGTCTTTATGTTTGTATTAAATAGTCTATTATATTTAATTATGTGTTGTTGAAATCAAAGTAATAATATGAAATTGATAAAAATAATTTTTTAACAGTGAATATGACAAAATACCAGTATTGAAACAAATTTAAGAACTGAAACTAGAACTAAACATTAATATAAATGATAAATTTAAATTAAAAATGATAATTAACCTATTTAGAGTATTAAAATATAATTTTAATTGGATATTATTTGTTAACAAAAATAAAATATAAAAATATAAAAAGTAATTTTTTTTGCTAACAAATATAAAATAATATAATTACAAAGTGATGGTTGTATTTGGTAACAAAAAAATAAATAAAGTGTAAGTCTAAGATACAATTCCTTAAGTAGTAAGATATATAACTAAACACTATTGATAAGTAAAAAGTATTGAAGTTTAGACCATATTCATAAAATCCATTCACATTTTTTAACATAGAAAAAAAAAATGGTCTATGAGATGTAAGTTCTCCATAGGTAGTACTGTTAGTAGCTGTTTGTCTTATCTGTATAGGAAAGTGAGGTTTTTATTACTGTAAGTCTTAGATGTGAGTAATCCATAGGCATAAAAAGTGTTTATCTATATAGTGAGAGACAATGAGTATAAATTAGTTAGTAGTTTGTATTTTCAACACTAGAAATATATATATATATATATATATATATATATATATATATATATATAGAAACAGATTATATACCTTAATTTTTGTTCAATGCCTCAACATGTAAAATGATTTTTTGTTTATCAAGATTAAATTTTCCTTACAATGAAATTCCTCATAGCAAGTAGATGTTAGATTGCACCATTATCAACTAAATATTGAAGCATGCATGAAAAACTTGTAGAGTGAAATCTCATAATGTAAAAGAAAAAAAGTCTTACAAAAGGAAAGTTGTGAAAAAGAACATTTAACATTTTCTCATTAAGCATTAGCCAAAAAGTAATAGGAAAGGTACATATATAGGTGAAATATAAACATGTCCCAACATCTCATACATGTAGGATTATTTTTCACTCATGACATAGAATAAACCTAAGCAAGCTAAATAAAATTACATAGGTAAAACCACATCATGGGAAAAAAACTTACACCAATACCTGGGCCCTTAAGTGTAGCTTAGGTGGGTAGAAGAATCGGGTCTCGATTACAAGGCCTAATGAGGTATCTATTGAAGCATTGTCAATGATATCATAGTGATGTCATGGATGTGTTCAAGTGAGTGGATGAAATGCTTTGATAGCCTAAGTAATAATCATAAAGTGTGTAATGTGCTTGTCTTAGTGTGTTTGAAGTTAGCTTGGTTGATCTTCAATTTTGGCATGATTAGAGATGGTCAAGGATGAGTATCGATATTTGAGCATGTACAAAGGGTATTATTAATGTTCAAATATGATTGGAGAACTTGTGTGCATAAATGGATTTCATCTAGTAGTTCATAGTTTTTATCGAGACACTTTGGGTCCAGTGGTAGAAAATCTGAGTAGACAGTTTGATGACATCACCATTACCACATATGGATGAGTCAAGAGGAAATAGTCACATGGATTTATTCAATATTGTTCCTAGTTCTTATGTGCTAAATTTTTCATCATACAACTAAGTGAGTGAAAGTTATACAAGAGCAAAATTGGCCTCATAGGCAAGTTTCAAGCATAGTTGGCTTTGTGACAGAAGATTTTGAGAGGGCATTTTAATGGAGATATATCTCACTCATACAAGGGTTCTAGGATCAGTTTTTCACATGGTTGAATTTTCCTATGTGAGGAGATAATATGGTCCAAATTTGAGATCATGCAAGTGAGTAAAGCAAAAGTTATTTTGGTCTAAACTTGGCCTTCTAGGCAAATTGCAATGGTCCCCATACTTAGTCAATTTTACACAAGATAATGTTTGAGTAACTCTCAAAGATATCAATGATGCACATTTGTTCCAAGATGTCAGGAATCAGTGAGATAGTAGGAAGTGCTTGAGGTTTAACGTTAAGTAGAGATAAAGATTGAACTTCTTCCAAGGATCAATGGTGGGTGAGAGATTGTACAGATAAAGATAAAGTGAGAGATTATAAATATAAATATCAATTATGTGTATTAAAGTCAAGAGGTAAATGTGATATTTTTTTAGCATTGATAAATACCTAACTGATCTATAGATATTGATGAAGTGCATTGAGTCAAAGTTTCTAGATTGCATGAGATGAGATCAAGATGTTTAAGGTTTAACATTTGGCATTATCTCTCTATGCATTAAAGTTCAGAGAAGATTGATGATGAATGTTTAATCTAAGTAATGAGGACACAAGATGCGAGCATAGTGTTTGATGTTTAGCTATGATCATTGACATTTAAATATTTAAATTTGTGAAGGAAAAACTAGTGCTTTGTATTTTGGATATATCTTTCAATGTATGAAGAATGTGTTCATGGTGTAAAAATTATACATAAAGAGGACTCCAAGGAATATCTATAAATATAGATTTGAAGATTTTAAAGGGTATACAATCATAGTTATGAAGGTTCAATGTTGACAATGTGTTCATACTTGTTCTGCAAGTGACCCAAGAAGAGTAATTGAGCTTGTGTAGATGTTGTTTTGATGTTTCATGATGAATTAGCTATTGGAAAGTGTTTTAGATTCCATGAGGATCATTTGTATGCATTATTAATGTTTGATCAATCATATAAAGTATGAATAAAGGTTTAAAAGTTGACTATATATCCATTCATGGTGACTATGTCCACATAATGTTGATTAAGCTTGCACAAAAAAGTGCAATGATAACTGTATTTATTTGAGGATGATTAAGGGGTCATGTAGTGTGAACCTATGCTTTTGGAAGTGGTCCTATGTTCTTTTTTTGCTTGATGATGTGCTAAATGGGTGAATAGGTCTTCGTGAGACCTATAAAAACTACAAGGGCCTTATTAAAAGGTGTAGCTACTTAAGAGTGATCCATAGATGTTATGACCAACCTATGAAGTTTTTATTAAGCTATTTCTTCATGTGAGAGATGATTTAAGTGCTAAATCATGATTAATGACTGACCAAGGTGTTGATTATCAAGTAAAATAGTGGAACCAAAGATGATGGTTTCTAGATCTGGAGTGAGAGACTTGGGAGAGATTATGAGAGAGACTTGGGAGATATTTGAGAGAAGCTTGTGTGTGTAAACTATGGAAAGAAGGAGGGTTAGAGTGCCTTGTGGATGAGTTAAAGAATATAAAAAATAAGGACTATTTGTATGACCTATAGTCATAATTCTATTAGCAAAATAGTGTTCTTATAGATTGAGTATGAGCGAATGTGAAGAGTGATTATAAAAGGTCCATCATTAGGTGTTGAATACATCAATGCAAAGGTGGATGTGTTCATAGGTGTTTTTATGTCATCTCAGCATTTAAGAGGGTTACAACCTCATTACAAGGTAAAACTTGCTAAAAGTCTGATTATTATTGCAGCTCAGCTAGATAGGTGTTGTAGCACCTTGTGGGATTGTAGTCTCACTAAATAGGGATTATAGTTCCTTGATTAGTTTTAGATGGTCTAAATTTGTTCTTGTTATTATAGGATAGTATTATAATCATAGGTTTCAATGGATTTTCTCCCCCAACATGGTTTCCCACATATGTCATGTGTTATGTGATTGATCTTGCATTGTCTCTCTTGCTCATTGATATAAATGATGTTTATACTTCATGAATGATTATTGTAATTGATTAAGAACTTTAATGTGATTTAAATTTAATTTGTATTATTTGGCCTCACTAATTAACCCCCCTCTCAGTGATTATACCTATAATAATTCGTATCAGAGCAGGTGCTTTGGTAAAGGCTTAACATCTTGAAGGTGATCAAAGGTATAATGGTTGACAAAGAGGTTATGGCTTATTTTCAATACAATCTAGTTTGTGATTTTTCAAAAGTTAATAGTTTGAAGACACAAGTGCAAAATCTAGAGGCAACAGTCAAGAATTTGTGGGTCATGATGAATAAAGATCTCAATCAAAGAATAAAATAATTGGAAAGTAAAGACATGACTTACTCAGATGTTCTCTTATCCAAGGACAAAAGGGATTCCATCTCCACCAAAAGGATCAAGAATGAAAATTCATGGATCAGTAATGATCAAAAAAAAGGGAGGTCAAATATGAAAAATGTCTTCAATGGGTATTGCTTCTCTGCAGTCATTTTGGTCATAGATATAGAGACTACAATCTCTCACCAAAAATCAAAAAGGATCTTATATAATACAACTCTAACCAACAAGGTCATGTAGCTAAAAACTATAAATAATATTTTTGAAAAAAGGATATACAAGTCATTGACACTATCAAATGGTTTAAGGAGACCAAGTCTAAATAAGAAAAGAAGTAAAATCCAATCAAATCACCAAAGGAAAAATCATTGTTTGTTCAAGTGGCTTTGCATACTCAAGAAGATGAGAACAAGAGATGGTTCATAGATATTGGATACTCAAATCATATGACAAGGAATAAGATCAACTTTATCTCAATCAAAAAGACTAACGTAGGTGCAGTTAGATTTGGTGATAACAAATCTTCCAACATAGTCGACAAAGGTACAGTGAGTTTGGACAATGGTCATACTAGGACTGAAAATGTCTTATATGTAGAAGGTTTGAAAAATAATATTTTAAGAGTGAGCCAAATGTGTAAGCAAGGAAATCTTGTAACTTTTCATGATGATGTATGTGAAATAAGAAAGGAAAAATCTAGGAGATTAATTACAAATGTTCATAAAATAGATAACATGTATATATTCCATGAATCCAAGAAGGAAGCGTGCTTCATAAGTTAATTAGAAGAAATTTGGCTTTGGCATAGAAGAATTGGACATATAAATATTGATAATATGATCAAAATTAGTTCAAATGGGTTGGTAAGGCATATGCCTAATATTTCTAAGATTCCTCATTCTCTTTACAAGGCATGTCTTCATGGGAAGAAAACCAAGAGAAGATACAAAATCAAGGAATTCTTCACTATAGAGCCATTGGATTTGATCCACACTGATCTATGTGGACCTATGAGAACTCAAATTATTCAAGTAAATAGCTAATTCATGATTCTCATTGATAATTTTATTGGGATGATTTGGATATTCTTTCTTAAAGAAAAATTAGAAGCTTTTGCAAAATTTGTGGCATTCAAAGCTCTTGTGGAAAATGATAAAGGTTCAAATATTAAGTGTGTGAGATCAGATAGAGAAGGTGAGTTTTGGTCACATGAGTTTGATAATTTTTTTGAATAACATGGAATAAGAAGACAATATTCTACTTTTAGAACACCACAACATAATGGTGTGGTTGAAAGGAAGAATAGGACTGTTGTGGAGATGGATAAAACCATGCTTCAAGATGAAAAATTGTTAGATGGCTATTGGGAAGAGGTACCCAACACTTATGTTTACATCTTAAATAGGTGTTAAATAAAATTAAATGGTAATAATGCTCCTTATGAGTTATGGAAGAATAGAGTAGCTAATTTCAAATATATCATAATGTTTGGGAGCAGGTGCTTCATTAAAAGAGATGAAGAGAATCCTATCAAATTTGATTCAAGGTCTAATGAGGGCATCTTCCTAGGTTACTCTTTTATCAGTACTATCTATAGGTACTTCAACAAGAGACTTCACAAGATTGTTGAAATTTTAAATGAAAGAATAGATTAGACAAGTAGAGTTAAGAAGACAAAAGTGCAGGTAAGTGACTCAATTCAAAATTCTATTACAAAAAATGATGAGTTATCCATTCAAACATATGATGAAGATGAATAGGAGGAAGAAAGAAAAGATTTTAAAGCTCAATCTAGAATAATTTAGAAAGATCCTCCAATCTCTTAGACTATTGAAAATGTTGGTGCAAGGTTATAAACTAGAAAGAGAATGTTGATCAATCAAAATCAACAAGACTCAGCTTTGTTATCCATGATCAAACCCAAAACATTTATGAAATATAGTAAAGATGAAAGTTGGAATGATGTAATGGATGAATAAATTAGTCAAATAGAAAGGAATGAAACACGAGACTTATCCCCCAGGCTAAAATATAAAAATGTGATAGGTACTAAATGGGTTTTCAAAAACAAAATGAATGAGAAAGGAGAACTCACAAGGAACAAGGCTAGATTGGTGTATAAAGGATATGCTCATGTCAAAGGATTAGATTTTGATGATTCTTTTGCTCCTATGGGAAGGATGAAAGCAATTAGACTCTTTTTGGCATATGCATGTTTCAAAGGTTTTAAGGTATATCAAGTGGATGTAAAATCTACATTCTTAAATGGCAACTTAGAAGAAGTCAACATTGAGTTACCTGAAGGATACTTCATGTCAAGTAATCAAGATTTTGCGTAAATTGAAGAAGGATCTGTATGGTCTTAAACAAGCTCCTAGAGCTTGGCATGATAGGATAGATAAGTATCTTTTGATTCAAGACTTTAAAAGTGGGGTAGTTGATACTAATTTATACATTGTGACAAAAGGTAATCATCAATTGATAGTTGTATATGTTGATGACATAGTTTTTGGATCTGACAATGATAAAATGAGTAAAAATTTGCAAATACAATGAAGATTGAGTTTGAAATGTCAATGTTGTAAGAACTATCTTTATTCTTAAGATCATAGATTAATCAACTTGATGCAAGGATATTCATTTCACAAGCTAAATACATCAAGGATATGCTAAGAAAGTTTAGTATGATGGATTGTAAGCCAATGGGTACTCCAATGATCATAAGATGCAAGTTAAGTAAACTGGATGACTTACTAAAAGTTAATCAAACTTTGTATAGATCCATGATTGGAATACTTTTGTACTCTAATACATTTAGGCCTGACATCATACAAGTAGTAGGTCTTATAGTAAGGTTTCAAGGTGATCCTAGAGAATCTCACTTGAAAGCAGTCAAAAGGATCTTGAGATATTTCAAAGTCATCATAGACTATGGTTTATCGTATACCAAGAGTAAATAATTCTCTCTGAAATCATATACTAAAATTTATTGGGTAGGATGTGTGGATGATAGGAGAAGTACCATTGGTGGGGTCTTCTTCATGGGAAAACGCTTGGTGTCTTGGCTAAACAATAAGCAAGCCTCCATATCTCCATCAACTACAGAAGATAAATATATAGTATTTGCCTCTTGTTGATCACAAATCATGTAAATGAAACATGTGCCTACAAAAGAGTAGCTTGAAGATATTATGACCAAACCATTATCAAAAGCTATTTTTAAGTATCTAAGACAAAGCTTGGGTGTCATTTCCTTCTCTGTGAATCAATATAAGGTCTTTGTTTAAGGGGGAACAACAAGTTCATGAACTTGTCCCATAGGTTAATGAAGGAGTTATAGTATAGGGTCAAAATGGATGTTTTTAGGTTGGTTGACAGCATGTTTCATGTTTGGTGAGTGGCATGAAGTTATGTTGGTTGTCCTTATGGTATCTCGAGAGATAAGGCTAGTAAGTATGTGTGGTAGTTATTCATGGTGTGTGGAGATCTGAAGATGCTCAAGAAGGTGAAATTTCTTAGATTTATTAGGGGGAGTCCCTCTTAGATGATTATTGGTGTGTTTCATTAGATTTTTGAGGTTTTGTGTATTATTTTTTCATTGGTTATAGTGCTTGGTTGAAGAAGAGTGTTGGAATGGAGCAAGAGGAAGTTGTCAAGGAAAAAAGAGGTAAGCTCAAGGTAAGGGGTAGTTTGTATCATCTTTTTAAGATGGTCCTTTTCTATTAATAGTCTTTTCAAGTCCTCTAGATCAGTTTGTTCCCACTTTGTCATTGTGTCAAATGAGAAGAAAGTTCATATTATGAGAGTGCTTGAAGAGAGAGAAGAAGGTGAGTTGTATATTTCTATATGATGGTTGTTGACATCAATGAAAAAGGGGAGATTATTGGATCATTTTATATGATGTAATAGTGATGTCATGGAGTTGTTACAGTGAATGGATGAAGTGCTTTGATAGCCTAAGTAATAATGACAAAGTTTGTAATGTGCTTGTCCTAGTGTGCTTGAAGTTGGCTTGATTGATCTTCAGTTTTGGCATGATTAGAGATGTTCAAAGATAAGTATGGTGATTTGATCATGTGAAATGGATCTTATTAATGGTCAAAGATGATCAGAGAGCTTGTGTGTATAAGTGGAATTCATCTAATAGTCCATAGTTTTCATCTAGACACCTTGGGTCTAGTGGAAAAAAATCTAAGTAGGTAGTTTGATGACTTCGCCATTACCATGTATGGATGGGTCAAGAGGAAATGGTCACATGGGTTTGTTCAGTATTGTGCCTAGTTTTTATGCACTAGATTTTAGATAATGTAACTAAGTGCAATGAAAGTTATGCAAGAGCAAAGTTAGCCTCACAAGAAATTTTAAGCATAGTTGGCTCTATGATAGAAGATTTTGAGAAGGCATTTTAATGATGATATATCTCACTCATATGAGGGCTTCAAGTGTAGTTTATTACATGGTTATATTCTCCTATGTGAGGAGATCATATGGTCTAAATTTGAGATCATGCAATCAAGACAAGAAAAATTTATTACAGTCTAAAGTTGGGCTTCTAGGCAGATTTCAATGGTCCCAATAGTCAATTTTACACAAGGTAATGTTCAAGAAACTCTCAAAGAGATCGACGATACAATTTTTCTCCAAGATGTTAGGAAGTAGTGAGATGGTAGGAATTGCTTGAGGTTTAACATTAAGCAAAGATAAAGATCAAGCTTCTTCCAAGGATCAATGGTGAGTAGGAAATTGTACATATAAAGATCAATGGTGTGTATTAAAGTCAAGAGGTCAAAGTGATAGTTTTTTAGCATTGATAAAGACCTAACTGATCTACAGAGATTGACAAAGCATGTTGAGTTAAAGTTTTCAGATTGCATGATATGAGGTCAGCATGTTCAAGGTTTAATGTTTGGCATTAGCACTCTATGTATTAAATTTTGGAGATGATTGATGGTGCATGTTTAATCTAAGTAGCAAGGACATAAGATTCAAGTATAGCATTTGATGTTTAGTTGTGACCATTGACATTTAAATATTTGAATTTGTAAAGGAAAAACCAGTACTCTATATTTTAGATATATCTTTTGATCTATGTAGAATTTTCTCATGCTGTAAAAATCAAACTTGTAGAGGACTCCAAAGTGCATTTGGAAATATAGATTTGAATATTTTAAAGAGTGTAAAACCATAGTTATGAAGGTTCAAAGTTGACTATGTGTTTGTGCTTATTCTGCAAGTGATCTGAGAAGAGTAATTGAGCTTGTGTAGATGTTTTTTTGATGTTTCATGATGAATTGGATATTGGAGAGTGTTGTAGATTCCATGAGGATAATTTGTGTGTGTTATGAAGGTTTGGATAACCATATGCAATATGAACAAAGGTTTAGAAGTTGACTATGTATTCATTCATGGTGACTGTGTGCACAAAATGTTGATTGAGCTTGAACACAAAAGTGTAATGATGATTGTAAGCATTTGAGGATGATTAAGGGGTCATGTAGTGTGAACCTATGCTTTTGTAAGTGGTATTATGTTCATTTTTTAATTTTTGATGTGTTAAATGGGTAAATAGGTCTCCATGAGACTTATAAGAGCTATAAGGGCCTTATTAAAAGGTGTAGCTTCTTAAGGGTGACCCATAGAATCTATGGCCAACCTATGAAGTTTATATTGAGATATGTATTCATGTGAAATATTCCTTAAGGGATAAGGAATGACTAATGGCCAACCAAGGTGTTGATTATCAAGTATGCTCTATAAATAGTGGAACTAAAGATGATGGTTTCTAGATTTGGAGTGAGAGACTTGGGAGAGATTATGAGAGAGACTGGGAGAGATTTGAGAGAGGCTTATGTGTGTGAATTATGAATCAAAGGAGGGATAGAGTTCCATGTGGATGATTTGAATATCAAAATAAATTGAGGACTATTTTTATGACCTATAGGTCATAATTATGTTGGTAGAGTAGTGCTCTTATAGATTGCGTATGTGTGAAGGTAAAAAGTGATTATCAGAGATCCATCATCAAGTATTGAATACATAGTGAAAAGGTGGATGTGTTCATAGGTGTTTTGTGGCATCTTATCATATAAGGGGGTTGTAACCTCCTTGCAAGGTGAAACTTGCTAAAATCCTAGTTGTTGTTGTAGATTAGCTAGACAGTGGTTGTAGCACCTTGTGGGATTATAGTCTCACTAAATAGGGATTGTAGTTCCTTGATTAGTTTCATATATTATAAATTGGCTCTTGTTATTATAATATATTATTCTAATTTTAGGTTCTAGTGGGTTTTCTTCCCCAAGAGGGTTTCCCACATATGCCATGTGTTATGTGATTGATCTTGCATTGTCTCTCTTGATCATTGATATGAATGATGTGTATACTTCATGAATGCTTATTATAAGTGATTAAGAATTTTAAATTGATTAAAAAAAAAATTAGATTATTTGGTCTCACTAATTCACCCCGCTTCCCCCCCCCCGCCCTCTCAATGATTGTACCTCTAATAGTACCTAAGCATAATATAACTCCCATAAAGTAGAGAAAGGGATAAAACCATAGAAACAAAATCCCTACCCTAAAAGATATTAAAGAAGAATATAAGGATAAAAATTCCCCACTATTGTATACAACTTCCTACAGCCACCCTATTTCTTATAAAGGAGTGCCCTGGAGTGACTGTAGATTAGAAGTAGATGCAATGAAGAGTGGATCAACCTAGAATAGTGAATTTATCCACCATGTGCCCAATAGATCTAGGTGTGATTCTTATATTAGAAAGTATTCTCTTAATTCAAGATAGATGGGAAAAAATTTCTATGTAATGATGGTGCAATAGAATTAGAGGTAATAAAGAACTGTTGATTGCCCTAAAACTATGGGATAGACTACCTGATGTTTGATGTGTCATTGACCAGTATACATGTTCCCTGTAATGTATGAATTGGACCAAGGTTAGGTTGATAAATAACTAATTCCTCAATATTTTTAAGGTGATGAGGATATGGTGAAGGTGGTTCCCCATCACTACTTTAGTCATTTTTATTATAAGAAGAGTCATCAATATCAGAAGTGTGCTTAGGTTCAGAAGTGTCACCAAGTGTAGGTGAGTCTAAAGATGAATAATTTGAAGGAGAGTCAAGATAAAAGTGTGAGAAGTTATATAGTCAATTATGATGATCAACCATTCCTATTTATAAAATAGTATCAATGTACAACTCTCTAAAATACACTAAATCTGAAGTGAACTCAACTCGCATGCATTGACCAAGATGAGTGATCTGATAAATTGATATGAGATTAGTTGAAATTGAGGGAAAACTTAGAGCATTATTGAATGTTCCACCACTAAATTCAATAGACCCTCTCTCGAGAAACTTTTTAGAAGTGTCATCACCCATTTATATAGAGGACATGTCACATGGTTCCAAGGAATTGAACTTAATCTATGAAGAGGCCATGTGATGTGAAGCACCAGAGTTAATGACCCATGTTGGAATCTAAGATACAATAGCAAGTAGGGCCTTGCCATTTACTTTCCCATTACTATTCTCTTTTGCCTTTTCTTTACCATGGTCATTTGCCTTAGAAGATTCATCAGTTGATGAATTTTGATTGGTATAATTAGGAACAATGATGTTATGCTTCAAAAGCACCTTATTCAATTAGTCAATCTACTTATTTAAATATTTGATTTTAACATGCTTTCCTGAACAAAGCCCACATTTGATCCAGTCTTTCTTAGGCTTATAATTGGAAGAATAGGAGTCATGGTTGGATTTGATGGTGCAAGGATTTACATCCTTCTCTTGATCCATTTTATTTTGTTTCTTCTTTCTATGGTTTGAAGCCTTCTCTTTCTTTGTAAAAAGTGCATGGGATTTTGAGGAATTCATTGTGCCCATTTGTATCAAATTATATTGATCTCAAATCAAGTCAATAATAAAGGTATATAAAGCATCTTACATGTGCCTCCAAGATCACCTTTTGTGGAATGAAAAGTGGATACAAATACAAAATAATTTAGATCTAGTTTGGAGAATATTGATAGAATAAGTTGTTCGTATTTATTATCAATTCCACATTATTTCAACTACAACCTCATAAGTCTAAAATTGGCAAAGAAGTCATGTAGAGTGTTATTCATCTGGACTCAAGATGGTGATCTTGTTATCCAACCCTTGGCTTCTCATCACATCCTACATTTCAAAGAGTGTTCCCATAGTAGACCACACTTGAGTAGGTGTTTTGGTAAATTCTATGTGAAAGAGTAGATCAAGAAAGATACAAAGACACAGTAGTCCATGGAATTTAACATAATTATTAAACCATTTGATTTTTTATTCTACTACTACAAGTTCAGTCTCAGTTCCCATTATAATTTGATGGTAACTCTTGGATTTAAAAATAATTTCCATCCATGATAATTAAATGGTGTGAGTGGACTTATTGAACTTGAATACATAGCATAGAAGGAAAAGTTGTTACAAAAAGTAAATAAGAAATGTAAAAAAATAAACTTAAAGCACCACATAATACCTCCTTAGCACTATCAAAGTGACCCCCTAAGAATTTAAAAATACAACCATGTTCGTATAGATGTTAGATAGCTGAAAATGTGTCTTGAGCAATGCAATCATACATAAGTATTAAATAATTAGAGGGACATCAGTCTCAGATGATAATATGTCTAAAAGTGTACAATATTTAGTTTTAAGAGAGATTTAAAGGGCCCAAAAACACCAACAATATGTAGATCATGAAAAACTAGGCACTTTGAAGAAGATGACAGTAAAAAAGGAGATGCTGATAAAAAATTATAGGCATTTTAAGATTTGCTTGCATGAAAATTTAGGTGGAAAATAGTGATGGAAAAAATAAGATGGACAAATTTGAGAAAATTTTGGGTGTACAAATACTTAGAAATAATTTTCCAAGGAAAATTTAAGCCCCTTTAGGTTGGACATGACCAAGGGATAATTTACCATATGACTAGGGGATAAGTTATGTGAAATGCACAATAGGCCATGTTGTGTATTCTACAAGGTTGGGATGAGTAGATGACCTATGTAGGCACAGGCACACAGAGGTGCATATCACGTGTCTATGTATGGTCAAGACTTTAATATAGCCCCTAAAGACACAATCATGCATAGATGCAAGCACATAGATCTACACATCGTATGTGCATGTGGGGTCAAGATGGCCAAACAAACCATGCATATATGTTTGATTAATTTACAACAAGACCAATCAATCAACCTGTAAAATCACAAAGGCTAGGGTGACCATGTTAGTACTCAATGAAAGGCTAGGTGGTTGGGCCCATTTTAACATGAAGGCAAAGAGCATGCACTAGTATGGATGCAAGACAATGGCAAAAGGGTTTTCAAAAAAAAACTTAAGTGTTCATATTCTTGTTGGAATGTCCAAGAAGGGTGAAAACCCTATACAAAAAACCTCAAATCTGTAACAAACTATTTGTATTCTTTAAAAAATGATAACAACCCATAGAGTTTTTTAGAAAACCCAATAAAACCCAGAAAGTGTTTTCTGATTAAAGACTCTAGTGGTACATATATGTGCAAAAACTAAGAAAAATACATGAAACCTTCTAAAAATGGCCAAATATAAGTATCATGAAACTAGGTCATATTTATAGTGAATCCTAAGGTTTTAGTAGCCTCTAAATCCAATGGCATTGTTCATTTTTCATCTAGAGACTCCAACTTTAAAGATACGCAAACAATTCTTGGATAAACTTTTTAGCTTTCAATGGTGTGATGAATGTTGACTAAGTGGTTTTGAAAGTGATTTTAGGGCCAAAATGTGTGATGAGATTTTTGAAAAAGTATATTGGAAATTATTTAGCCTATATTTTTTATTGAATTGCGCAGAATAGAGACTCAAAAGTTCCATATAGGTAAAGTTGCAAAGTCAAGACAATAGTTTAAATTTTCCAATGTAACAATAGATATTCAAGAATGTGAAGTATATGCAAGCGTATAAGCATACCTTTGCAGTGTCATGTTCTATATTTCCATATTTTATTTCTAAAATTAGTTGCATTATATTTTTTTGACTGCATGTGATAATTGTGATGATTGTGGTAGTTGCATAGGCATCGATGTTAGTTTCCAGTTGGTGGATTATAGAATTTGGGATGAACTTATATTCTGCATAGACAATGGTATGTTCTCTAATAAACCGTACTCATTGATTAATACTATTGTATCACAATATCTATCATCATAATTTATTTTGAAAAAAATAGAAAAATGAAAAATACATATTGTTTTTCTAGGGCAATTTTTTTGTTTGTGTATGTAGATAATGATATCAGACATGTTAAGAGTAATAGTCATTTCACCTTTGACATCTATGAGATCTACACATAGTAATTTCTTTTTATGTTGTCTTTATAGTAATGTTTTTTAGGTGACAAGGACATCACCTTCAAAAACATCTCCTATTTTACAAATATTCAGATCATTGATCGATATCAAATCAGATGAAGTTAGTTTGTCACTGTAAAAAAAAAGGTGTGATATTAGTGCATATAGGTATAAAAAGAGATGGAGTTTGGAAAAACATACAATTTTTTTAGTGCTTAATTTTTATTTCTCCTACTAGTCTTTGATTATCTTCAATGCTTTCATATTTCTTCTTCATGTTGCATGTGATTGTGTAATGAAATTAGAAGAAGAAAGATAGTGGTAAGATATTTAGGTATATGAAAATGTATGTTGATATGGAAAATATGATTAAGCAATTTGTGAAAGGATGCTATTACATAATTTTTTTGTTTTTTATTTAGATTAGTGTAGACATGTGTTACATAAGGCCAAACAAACAATGTCATAATCACCAATAATAATTTAAAATAAAAAATATGTTGTTTTTGTATTTCAACATTTGATCATACGTGATCAATAATCAATGTGAACAACACATCTTGTGTTTTTAGAATAAATTGCATTTTATGGGTTGGTGATTTTGAATTTATATGTTGCTTTGTAATGTTGATATTGAAGTCACTAATATAATTGTATTTCGTATTTTATGTGCACCTATGAATACATCATCCATAACAACTATGATATTTGAGATTATTGCATTTAACACTGCATAAAAACTGATAATTATAGTTTGGTAAATACCATTTACGATAATTACTTTCATTATTTTAATATTTTTCCCCCTGTATTACACTGTTGTTTTATTATAAATGTTTTTTTTCTTTTTTTTAATGTAAATCATTATTCCATGAACATGATGCATTGAAATGAAATGGAAATGTTCTAGTAAATTGCTTGATATAATGTTTTTAATGTCTGTCTCTTACAAACTAAATATGTCCAAATGTATTATGTCATGATCACTGCACATGTCTTTCATATATGATTATAAAGTTCTTGTATTCAGTGATGAGATGAGAATATGATTACTAGTATTTAAATCATGTAAAAAAAATTCTAGTTTCTAGTTTGCATTGGTTTGTAGGCGTAATATTTATATAGTTAGCTTTTCCTTGCCACTAAAATTTGTCATTGTTAAAGGGGATAACAAGTAAAATGACTCAATCACTTTTACGCATGATAATTTTATATATGCTCACTCACTATGTGATTCTAGATGGTTCCAATGTAACACCATCCATCATGATCCCTTGATATTTATGTATTGTTAATGAACATGCAAGTTATATTAGAATTTTTTTTCAAATTATTTGGACATATTATTGCATGTGTTTTGTATAGGTTTAGCAATATGTAAGATGGGTGTCCAATCCTATGGAATGAAATTATGATATAAGTGAGCTAACTTCATGCATTGGTGATTATTGATACACCTATCATTGAATTTGATCCATAGTACATCCATATCATTTACAATAGTGTGGGTTTTAAATGTCCAGTCCAAGCCATTGACAAGCCCATCTTGAATGTCATAAATGCTAGCATAGATTTCAACTAGTATATTAGGCTTCAAGATGATGATAGGAAGAAGTGTCAATGAGCGATGACACAGTTGCTTTCCTTCATATCTAGTTTCCTATTCATCAATGGTGTGGACAATGATACTATTCCCTAAAATAATTGATAGAATTCATGTATTTTGTTTCTTTACATCATCATTTTTAAAAAAGATATGTGAGAAATTTAAATTGTTAAGTGCTGGTCATAAATAATTCTAATTGGTATAGTCTATGACATCATTTGTTTGAGATGTTGTGCAAAAATGGTTAAGAACTATTATGAAATTCTTGTTACTTTGTCATATTGTTAAATGTAGTTCATAGATTTTTACATGTTTTTGCCAAAATTCATATGGAATCATTTCATCATTTATTTTTTGGACATTTAAAGATCAGAATCATGTACTAGTTGCACTTGGTAAAAGTCTCCAAATTAAATCATATCAAAATTTAAAATTAGGTTTTTGGAATATACATTATATCTTTGATCCTTTTATCTATTTAATATAAGAACTGTGAACCTACAATGATATCTCATCTACGAAAAAGATCCGTATCTTAATGTAGTGATTTGATAATATGTCAAGTATTTTAGAAGTAGGTGGATATTTTTTTTATTTGTTAAAAGGCAAGAGGAATGCAAAATGCAATGTGACTCCTTCTGTATTGTATGTTGCTTTTCTAGTGTATGCTAGTATCAATCATTTTATCTTAAGTTAGCCACTATCAATGAACTTGTTATATAAACGAATCAACATATCATATATCAATTTTATTGTGAAGGTCTTGCCCATGCCTACAGCTCCTATTAAAAATAAGTGAATTGGTGTTGATGTATTTTTCTATTTTCCATTGCTATGTTTTTTATGATTGTATGTTGTTTGTTGTTCAAAGATATTCTTCTTTTGTAATAGTCATTAGTATCATAAATAAATGGGTGTTTGCCTATTTCAAATGGCTTCATATCATATTTATTTTTACCTAATTCTTGGAAAAATTGTGAATCATATTTTATAACAAAGTCTTTGTGAGAAAATTCATTATCTTGAGCATTTAAATTTGTTGGTTGGACATTGTTATTGTCTAAATTAACATTTTAAACAAATTTGTCGATGTTTCCTGAAGTAAATTTCATGCAATAAGTATATCTAGCTTCATTTTTCAAGATATCTTTTTCATGGAAAGCATATGTAAAATTCCATGTTTCAAAATTATGATTCGTATTATTTTTATTTTATGTGAAAGGAATATATAATAATAGTTTTTATATATAATGATTTTCAATATCAAGATGTTTATTATAATTGATGTATATTATAAAAAGGATTTATTTTTTGCATAGATTTTTTTATCATTTTCTTCTATTCAAATACAAATTCAGTGAGTCAAACTTGGGCCAATGATTATCGCTATTGAACATGATAATTTATTATAAATTTGCATACAATATCTTATGATTCATCAAGTTCATGGACTAAAAGTGTTGAAGGATTTAGAATGAATATGTGCTCGTATGATGGACTTGTGTTTATAATACACATTTTCTAGAGTAACTATTCAATGGAAATGATAAAACTATGTGAACAACCTATTAAGAGGACATTTGTTGTCTATTAATTAATATATTTCCAAGGTTACGAATCATTTGATTAACATCTATATTTGCAAGTTGGTTTTGTTTACATATTTTTTCAAATAGTTTTGTCATTGATGTATCGATTTTTATCATGGAGGACATACAATAAGATGTTGCATCATAAGCATTGAGAACAATATATGCATTTGTATGTTCTTTCCACAAGTGTGGCATTTTTTTTCAAAAGCTATTTGTATATGCATGTGATGGCTTTCATTTTTAAAAAAATTGATGCTTGCTTAAGCATGCTTTGTATCATTTTTATGTATTCATATTCATCTATTTGTAGTTTTGCTAAAACATTTATAGAATGTTCATAGTATACATTTTCAAAATTAGCATAGATATACGTATAATTTCTTATGGTCAAGTTATTTTCCTTTGTACATGGTTCAAGGATAATTGTGTTTGGAATGTGTTTTGAAATATTTCTTACAGGTTATAGAATGGTGGTGTTAGTGTATTTTGGAAATCAATTATTCTTGCATCACAAGTTATGTAGTTATCAACAAAACTTTTAACATTTTATTTTTTATCCTTTCCATAAACCAGTACAAATTCTATCCACAACATAAAATGTGTGTGTTGACTTCCTTGATTTTGTAATTCTATGACTAAGAAATGATCTCTTAGTCACCCAAAAAAATATTCATATTTGTATATCATTTTCAGCATTTGCTTTATTCTATGTGTATAGTATCGTGTACATGTAACATGATAATTTGTAATTAATCAAACATGATCATTTATATTAAAGATTCTGCATTTTTTGTTTCATGTTATTTTAGATGGCTATTATGTAATTCAAAAATTGCATTTGTAAGTGATTCCCAATAATGTTCAACACTTGAGAATGTAACAAAAATGTTGGTAGTCCTAACTGATGAATCATTTCAAACATATTTTTTCTTTGTTGTAAATAATTTGTCAATATTCATATTTTTTGAAATCAATATCTCTGATATCAAATTCCAATCATTTTTATAGATTTGGTCTATAATTGACATCTTTGTCTATAAGCTTTCTTCCTTTTAATTCCCATATTCTAATTCTCACCCACATTATTTCCATCACCTGGTCAATTATTATTTTCATTGCCTTGAAAAAATGATTTGTGATATGATATTCAAATGCACGATCCATGTCTAGAATTCCCATTGAATAATTTTAGCATATGAAAATCTAGTTTTTAATTTTTCATTAAGTGGCTCACCATAAAAAAGGGTCGGAAATTTCATTTCCTCTACATACTTGTATTTAAAAATTCCAAGTGGTTACTAGCACTATGTTGGCGTAACTTAGATAATTTTATCTTGTAAATCATGAATGCATGTCGACTTTGTGAATCCATGTAGTATGGTCAAAGTGGGAACATTATCTTCTTCACTTATTGTTTTGCTACTTTCCAAAGTCTCTATTATGTGTTATTTCATGCTATCATTAGTATGTAATAATTGTTTCCAATCTTTTACAATATTGACATTTTGTGATTCAATACAATTTTCTCTTATACAATTATTTTAAACAAAGCATGATTATGTTTGGATGAATCCTTCCTTTTTGGTATGCATTTTTATATTCTAATTTTCTCTCTGGCTCAATATAAACTTTTGATGTTTCATTTATCAAGCGTGGCAATGATTTTTATATTATGTCAGTGTTCGATGGCACATTGATGATTGCACCAGTCAATTCAATATGATTTTTTTGTATCTTAGTTTCCTGATTTGTGCAAAATTAATTTATAATGAAAAAATATGCTCTTCAAGATCTGTTAGCATTTTTACATATGTCAAAGGCATGTTCAACTAGATGTGTGCAAGAAATGGAAATTTTGGAACAATCCCATTTTTCAATGAATTATTACATCTAATGTATATTTTCTCTCTCACTATTTCATTTGTCTATGTCAATATCACATATGTTTATTTTTATGATTAATTGAAATCTTAAATGTTATAATTGAATAATTGGTTGCATATCAAACATGTAGTTTTCATGTCTCCTATGTATTTTATGAATTTATTTGTTGTTTTACTCTATTTGTTCTGTGCAATCTATTTCAAGACATAAAAAAATGTTACCGATGTCTTGCTCAATGCACTATGTATGTTCTCTTGAATGTCTTGTATAGATTTTCTTCTTGTATTTTTTTCCATATTTTGTTTAATTTGTTTGAAAGTGAGAGAAGGTGTTTTCCCTGTGATACTCAATGTTATTTTTTTCCTATTGTAATTGGGAACAACTATTTTAGTATGTTAATTTTTTGTCAATGGCTCATAGTGAATATGGTTTGTATATGTTTCGAATAAGATTATGTTATAATTATTTATGGGTTGCAAAGAGTTGATGTACATCTTCACTATACATATACTGATAGCTGACCAAAGATGAATCTCTTCATTTATAACTATGGATATCCACTCAAATAAAAAATCACCTCCTTTGGTTTTGCTTTCATTGAAGGGATTTCCCAAGTTTAAAACATATGTCTACCAACTTGAAATACTACTCATCTTTTGTATTAATTTGGGTCCTAATTTTGTTTCTATGCAACATAAAACTTTTTAACTTTTTCACAATATTGTATTGCAAAATGACTATATAAGATAGCATCATAGACATTGCATGTTCAATTCCAAATCTATCATTTGGCAAATCAAATTGAACAAGCTCTCACCACACTCAAAACTACACAAAGTAAGCCTATACAAGTTATTGGTTTCTAGTTTTAGAAAAATGGTTATCCAATATGGCTCCAATTGTTTGCACATATCCAACACATGTTAGTTACATAGCATATTAACTATTTTTTTTATAGTAGAACAACTCATAATGGCAACAAATATGATTTTTATCATAAAAACATTGAGTATGGAAGTTTTTGACATTCTTCATTGAATTGAAGGTAGTTGTTTTTCCTTGTAGAAGACCATATGCATATTTGTATATTGATCCATCTAGTTAGCCAATGTATACAGAAGATGTCTCTCCATAAACTAGGTTCATCACCAAGGAAAGCAAGGTATGCAAATAATCACATTATATAAAAATATGTTTCAGTAGCATGTATTCCATGCAAAATGTATAATTCACAAGGAGCTAATTCTAGTTCATATGATTTAATTGCAATTGGATCACAAATATATAATTGATTTAATAAATGGTTGATGATCCTATTTCTTAGTTTTAAGGGTGTATTAAAAATGTAATATCACATGGAATGTATCAAGTAGACAATCACCAACACTATAGTTGAATGGTACATCATAGAAAAGATGGTGTTTGGTCAATGTTATTGTAGTGTGTCTTTTTTTCTAGTTCATATCTCTCTTCAATTATCAGTTTCTTCAACGTTTCATTATTTATCCTATTTTGTTTTTAAGATTCAATTTCATTGGTTTTATGAACAAAAAAACTATAGATATATGACAATGTGCATACCTATTGTAAAGTCTTGTATCCATTAACAACACATTTTTTTTCAGTATTCACATGCTCTATGACTATTGAAAAATAACATAGCTATATATTTTTTATATAATTTAGACTATAATTGATTTGATGTATTTATAAAAAATTGGTAGACATTATATGGAACTAGTTATAATTACTGACTTCTTTGCACTCATTATGCGTAGGCTGAATTATTCGAAGAAATAATAAGGTGAAAATTAATTTGACAAAGAGATTACTTTCATAGAGAGATGAAAGTAAAGTTCAAGAAGCAATATCCAAATAAATGAATTAAACATAATTAAATAGTAACAAAGAAAACTATAAAGTAGTTCTTAAGTACATGGATTTATTTACGATGTGGGAGAAAAATAAATGGTGCAAATGCATTAATTTATTTCATGTACAAGGTCATAACAATGATGTCTCGATGATATCAAATGCAGTATTTTACTTGAAAATGTATATAATTTTAAGTACACTCAGTACATACGAATAGATTTCATGTGATTGTATCATATATTATTAGTCTCTACACCAATTAATATGCTAATTAATAAGGTAGATGAAATTATATGTGTATTAGATTAAACGTGACAATAATAATTATTTTAGAAATGGTTACAACAATTTTTGAAACAAAGAGAAGATATATTAAAAATTATTGGACAATCATTGCATGGTAGGGACGTAGGTGATGTTAACTAGATATTTATGTTGCTTATTTTCCTTGACATCTAGTTAATGTACTAGAGTGACATTCAATCATGTTTATAATTGCATTGATCATTAAATTAATTTTTGGTGAAATATAATTTATGTAATTATAAAAATGGTATTTTATATGTAAAAAGAAAATAAATATGACATTCAAATATTGTACCCAATCTTTATAAGGACTAAAAACAAAGCACATGTATTTTTTTTAGAAATGAACCTTTTAAAGATAACTTGAACCTAAAATTTAAGCATAACCTAACTTCAAATATAACTCATAAATATTATAGTGTAATAAGAGAAGTAAATGAATATAAGGAATGGCTATCTTTTTGGCCTCCTTAGGGCTTAAATATGATTATATTTTAACATAAACTAGTTCTAATCTTACTCCAATCAATTATAGAATTAATTAATTAAAAGTGAATCGATAATCTATATTTTTTAACAAAGTTAAAAATAAATTACATAACTAACTTAGAAAAATAATCCAATTAGCAAAAAGGATATCTACCATATTTAACCTAAAAAATTAGATTTAAGTATTTGACATGTGCATCATAATAAATAAGTAATTGACATGTGCATCACAATAAGTAAATAAGTAATAGACATGTGCATCATAAATAAGGAAACATAATATAAGTTACTTGATTATGAGCTTTAAATTTTTATATAGGTTATGTGAGAGATTTTAATTATGAGTTGAAATGTACAGACAACATAATTATAGTAAACTCAAATTTTTGATCGAGATACCTGCTATAGGAAGTCATATTTAATAATATAGCCATTATGGTATACTAAATGAATCAATTTTCTTTAACCATCTATTAAACTTTTACTTTTGGGCCAATCAAAATTTATTGTTTTCCATGCTTATAAAAATTTGTAGTTTTACAATAGTTAAGTTGTGTATTTTATTAAAAATAAGAAAAAAGGCATTTACCTATGTTTAATTGGTCAAAATAGTAAACATGTTATTCAAGGGTAGATCAGTGTCATCATTAATAGCAAACCCATGCATGCAAAGGCATCGGAGTAGTGGTAAATTAATATGTGTCAATATCTGCTAGAAGATACGAAATTCTACAAAACTATTTCAAGGGTTACATGACATAATGGCTTGAGTATGAGTCACATGCATTCCTAATAAAATTACAAATAAAATCATTCAATGCATCTACATAATCTGATTCAAAGTAAAAAATATGTTCAATTGAAATAAACTATGAATTGACATCTAATAGTTTTGAGGCCTTGAGGGCTCGAGAAGTCACCACATGTGATTTCCTAAGAACTAAGAGCCCAATTCGATGGAGGCTCCAATAAAATTTAAAATTCACATGGCCTTGAGGGCCTAAGAGGTTACCATGTGTGACACCTCAAGAGATTGGTACCATAGGGAACTTCAGGTAAGCCAATAGTCCCATCGCCCTATGGCCCTAAGAGGTTGCCACATGGGATGTCCTATGAGCCTGTAAAAATATAATAGTCCTCAGGCCCTGAGGCCCTAAGAGGTCACCACATGATAGCATCTTGAGAGCTTGGGACCATGAGGGACTTTGGGTAATCCAATAGTCCTTTGGACCTGAGGCCCTAAGAGGTCATCATGTATTGAGATCTTGGGAGCCCAGGAAAATTTAATAGCCTCTTGTCCTTAAGGCCCTAAGAGGTCACCACACGGTGATGTCCTAAAAGATCAACAGCATGGGGGGCTTTGAGTAATCCAATAATATTATGGTCCCAAATCCCAAAGAATTCAACACATGGTGACATATTCAGATCTCAAGAACATGAGGGACATTGGTTAAGGTAATAGTCTCATGGCCCTCAGGTCTCGAGAGGTTACCACATGGCAACATTTCAAAAGCTTGAGACCACAGGGGACTTCAGGTAAGCCAATATTCCCATGTTCCTAAGCTCCTAAGATATTTCCATGTGTCCACTTCTTGGGAGCCTAAAAAAATCAAATAACCCCATGGCCACAAAGCCCCAAGAGGTCACCATGTGGCAATCTCCTGGGAGCCCAAGACCCCAAGTCAATGGAGGCTCTAACAAATTCTAATAGTATTATATCCCTAAGGACCTGATAGGTCACCACGTGGTGAAATCCCAAGATCCTAGGACTATAGGGGACTTAGATTAATCCATTACTATCATGGCCCTAAGGCCCTGAGAGGTCACCACATGGTGACATCCCAAGAACCTGGGACCATAAGGGACTTCAAATAATCCAATAACCTCATGGGCCCAAGATACTACCATATAGCAGCATCTTGGGAACTTGGGGGCTGAAAAGGACTGATCACTCACAAAAGTCCTTGAGCCTTGAGATGCTACTACATGGTAGCATCCCAGGCATTTGGGGGCCAAAAGGTCTCCATGTAACTGACTTGATCTCCACTGCTCTGTGCCCTCAAGATGTCACCATGTGGCATAATATTTAGGTTATGGAGACTATAAAATAAGGCTTTGTATTATATTATTCCATGTGGCACTATCACAACCTTGTAGCTATACTATCAATAGTAGCCCAGGGATGTGGATCCTTTGAAACTATTTTAACTTTGTACCTCACTACCAATAACAATCATTGTCAAAATAAAAAATCAGCACTATCCAAATAAATGCAAACATCTTTTTTAATATCCACATATTTTAAAATGTACGTCAAATTCATATGGATCTTATGAATTTTTATATATGTCTAGCATCATCAATCTAAAAATGATTATGATCCATTCTATTTTATTTAATTATCACCACATAATTGCATTGATTTTTATGGAATATTCTTAAATAACTCCCAAAAGAATATGCTAATATTTATGTCTAAACTTTAGGTAAAAAATTTTAATATTATCGTAATATGTATTTCAAGCTCTTTTAATGGTTAATAGATAAGCATGTAATTAAAAAGTGATTCTTATAGTCCCCTGCCTTGGTAGGGACTAATAAGTTTTAATGTAGCATAAAAGCAACAAAAATGTAGAATTAGGGTGATTTATATTATGATTTGATGTACTCTCATGTGCATTCCACATTTATTTTTTCACTATTCATGTAGATTGAAGTTCAAAAAATATTTAAAAATGTAAAGTCTACTGTAAAATATCAAACTTGAAAAATCATTGATTTGGTGTAATTTCTTGTACATTTTTCATTGTTTTATAGCCTTCCCATTTTTTTTAGATATTAGAGACATGTTGTCAAAAGGAAGGCATATATACCTATGAATATTATCATGGGGAATTAGATATCTTTTTTTATGAAGGTTGTATCGTTCTTAATTCAGTACAATTTGACATGGAAGAGGACTTCGATGAAGTTTATGAGCCACCTCAACGATCTTCCATGAGCAGATGTCCATCGACCTCTACACACCCACCATAGAGGTATAAGTGTATAATTTATTTTATAATAAAAAAATATTTGTTCTCATTAAAAAAATTAACTATACAATTTGATAATGACAAACCTATACACATCTACCATGGTCACAAAGTGTATAATTTATTTTAAAATTACAAAAAAATTGTTTGCATTGACAAATTATAACTATACAACTTAATAATGACATGTTTACTATTTATAGGGACATACATAACTCAGACAATAGAGATTAAAGGGTACGTATGAGTGGATGTCCCTTGACCTTTAGACATAAAAGTTTTTAAGTTATTTTTCAATTAAAAAATATTTCTTTTCATTGAATAATTCTAATATAACTTGTGCATCATAGGTATAGTTCCCATATAGACTAGCAGAAGTATAATGGATCTAGGAGGAGTAGACACCCTTCATCAGCTGCCAGGGAGTCACCTACACAAAGGTATAAATTTAAATTTTATATTTTAGTTTAAAATATTTTTTATCATTGAAATTTTCTAATACAACTTGATTATGACAGGTCTACTTCCCATATCAATTAATGGGAGGATGAGGGCAATGGGCTGAGTAGACACCCTTTGTCTACTATGAAGGAATCACTTGCACAGAGGGACACATTTTATTTTGTTATTTAAATTTATTTTATAAAATTTTATTGTAGATTCTCATTAGACGTAGGACCCTCTTGTCCTCCTCATAAGAAAAAAAATTACAAAACTTAGATGACAAGATTTCCCCCAACTAGCATCAATGAGACACTCCCCATTGCATCAAGGGGATAGAATGACTATGAAGTATGGCCACACCTCCCAACATCAAGTGATGATATATCCTTTTATCTTGGATGCTTATAGACACTAAGTATCTTAGTTACTGAAAATGGAGATGTATGGACATGACAACATTTAGATATTAATAGATGCTAATACATTTAGATATTAATAGTGAACATGTAGATTAAGTGAATCTTAGTCAATAGATAATGCCATTGCATTACTAATAATGTGATCACATTATTAATAACACGATCGCATTCTTATTATTTATATTATTACATTTATTTCCTTATATTTTAAATTTATTTTAGTAAATATATGTAATTAGGATCACTCTACATATGATAGATTTAGTCTCACAATTACACACCTTATGATGTGGAAAATAGTTTTTCAAAATCTAATATGATCAGTAATTAGGCATTTTCAGGGTCTAGGTATTAAACCTAGGGATTTAAATACATAACTTTTGTAATTGATATCCATTTTGGTAAACATATAATCATTTTTTAGGTTTTTATGCCTTTCGAATTAATTCTTGGAATATATAGGAATCTTAGGTTTATCAAAATGCAAGTTTGAAAACTACTCACTTTGAAATTGATCCAAAGTGGTGTGATTGGAGTAGTGAAGGTCATATTGATGACCTACACACATAAATGACCACTTTGTGTTAATTTCACATGTTCATCATCCCTTTGTCATCCTTGATCACTTCCTACTTGTTCCTCATTACCCCTAATCACTCTCTCATCATTCCTAATTATCCCTATTCACTCCCTCATTGACCCTCATTATCCCTAGTCATCTCTAATCACTCCTCCATTGACCCTCACTATCCCTCATCATCCCTAATCACCCCCTCCCCATCCTTCATCATCCCTAATCACTATTTCCTCATTCCTCATCATCCCTAATCACTTCCTCATCCCTATTCATTTCCTCATCCCTAATCACTCCCTCATTGACCTTCACTATCTCTCATCATATCTAATCACTTGAGCTTATCATCCCTAATCACTCCTTCATTGCCTATCACCATCACTCATCATCCCTAATCACTCCCTCCTCATACCTCATAATCCTTAATTAATCTTTCCTCATCCCTCATCATCACTAATCCCTCCCTCATTGACCCTCACCATCTCTCATCACTCCATCATTAACCCTCACCATCCCTAATTGCTCCCTCATCATCTAATGTAAGTATATACTTTAAATATATCTTTGATTCCAATCATATTTTGTTTAATCCATTATAATATAAATTAACCCTTTTATAGGACTTGTTGTGTTGTCAATACCCATTTGTGATAGTCAATTTTATTATTGAATGAATTCAATGATCTTTCAAATTTATAGTCAAGTAACATAAGTACTAACACAAAATAGAGTCTAAATTTTAGTTCATTGAATTATAATTATTATGTAGCTGACTAGATGAAACTTTATTTAGTTCCACCTTTGGTAGCTTGGTTCAAAAGATAAAAAATTAAACACAAAGCTCTTGTATAATTTTCTAATTATGAGAATATTTGAATCAGATGCAAAGTTATCTAGTGTTTCCCATTCCTATATGACTTGAATCTTGGTCAAGTTCACACATACACTCCTTGTGTGTGTAATGCATCCCAAATATTTTATCTCTTACATGAAAAATGAATATTTATTCATGTTATCATAAAAATATGTTCCTAAAAAATGTGAAACACTAGTTCATCATGTGTAGATGTTCATCCCATGTTTCCTAACTATTAAGATGTCGTCAAGATAGATTAAAAAAATGACATAGGTAAAGGGCCTGAAGATGTCATTCAACATCTCAATGAATGAATTTGCTACATGAGTTAACCTAAAAGGCGTAATCGACTAGTCAATCCATACTTCCTTTATTTTTAAGAATATATTCCAAATGTCTAGAGGTTCAACATGAATATGATGATATCCAAAATTAAGATCAATTTTGGAAAAGACTTCTACACCATGGATAATGCAAAAAATGCCTTAATATTTAGATGAGGATAATAGTTCTTCACTTTAATCTTTTTAATATTTTTTTAATCAGTTCACAACTTTGACACAAGCATAATTAGGCTTTTGTAAGGCAATGATTTAGGCATGATGTGTCTATTATCCATGATTTCATGGATCTACCACTTGATCTATTCATTCTCTAGAAATGATATGTTGTATAAAGAGGTTTGTCTTTGTTATTGTTGGATAAACCACATTATGAAATGGTGACATAAGGATGTTATTACATTTACTTATTACCATCAAGAGTATACTTCTTACTAGAACTAACAAGATTATTTCACTTCCTAGCACTAATGATTAAAAGTTTATAAACTAACTATGATATATGGTATTTCAAATCATGACAATCTATCACAACATTTCAAGGATTTACTTCATACACTACATGTCAATGGTAAATATATGGTTGACCACATGTAAAACATCACATGACTCTAATGGTGAGATTTTAGAAAGGATTGCATCTCTTAAAAGTTTGATTTTGTACACCAAGTGACACTACTAGGTGATCCATTTCTCAAGGCCTACACTAGACCATACACTAGTGTTGGTTATGGATGATGTATAAATTTCAAGTTCAATTTTTGAAAATATGCTTTAGGATAAATTAAATTCTTATGACTTCAATTGGAAATGATGAAGTGTATTGGCTTACCATTGATCTACATTTTTTAATGAAACAATATTTTTAATTTATATAATTTCTTGTGGGGGAAAGTAGAGATATTTTTAGTATTGACCATATCATTGGGTTCATAATCTATTATATACCTACCTTTTTACAGTGATAGATAACTTGCACCCACTTCTTGAGATGTGCAAGTAGAGAGCTCATAGTGTGACATTTTTCATTGGATTGAATAATAAAGTTATGAATTAACCACCACTTTCCAATCTTAGACTATTTGTTCTAATCATTTGAAAATTATTTTCCACTCTCTGGTATGATGAATCAATAAATATACATACAAATAGAATTCCTTTAATGTAATTATTTGGATCACAAAATGTCCTCGTATGGAAAGCAATTAATTGGTTTCAAAAAGTCACATAGCTTAGTGATCCTCATGTATTTACTACCCATTTATGGTGCTATGGTGGTTTTACTTGCTTCTCTTTTTCTGGTGGATTTTCAATTGTGAATTACATCATTTCTAATAGGCCCATATTTTTTCATAGGTGTTAAATATTTATGTTTCAAATTTGCCTCCACATAATTTTGATCACTATGTCTTATATTTTATGCTAGCACTCAACTCTCCACTTGTAGCTCCTAGCATTGTTAAACCCTAACAAAACACCACCTTCAAGGTATTGGATGGAGTTATTAAGGATGAGGAGGAATTGAGTGGAGATGATGAGGGAGTCAATAAGGATGGTGAAGGATGGTGAGGGTCAATGAGGGAGTGATTAGGGATGATAAGGGATGGTGAGGGTTAATGAGAGAGTGATTAGGGGAGATTATGGATGAGGAATGAGTAATTAGAGATGATGAGGTATGATGAAGCAGTGATTAGGGATGATGAGATAGTGATTAGGGATGATGAGTGATGGTGAGAGCCAATGAGGGAGTGATTAGGGATGATGAGGGAGTGATTAAAGATGATGGAGTGATTAAAGATGATGAGGGATGGTGAGGGTCAATGAGGGAGTGATGAGGGATGATGAGGGACAAGGAGTGAATGATTAGGGATGACGAAGGATGGTGAGGGTCAATGAGAGTAATCAAAGATAATAAGGGAGTGATAAGAGCTAACTAGGGATAGTGAGGGTTAATGAGGGAGTGATTAGGGACAATGAGGAATGATGAGAGAGTGATTAGGGGTGATGAGGCATGAGTAGGAAGTGATTAGGGATGAGGAAGGGATGATGAATAATTAAAATTAATATAAAATTATTATTTGATGTGTGGAGGTCATCAATATGATTTATGCCACCCCAATCACACCACTTCGCATCAATTTCAAAGTGAGTGGTTTTTAAACTTCAATTTTGACAAACTTAGGACTCCTAGAAATGTCAAGAATCTATCTAAAAGACACAAAAACCTTAAAAATGACTATAAGTTTACTAAAAATGGACATCAATTGTAAAAAATATTCTTGAAATCTTTAGGTCTAATACTTAAACCTTGAAATTCTTAAGTATTGATGAGATTATATTTTGAAAAATTATTTTTCACATCGTAAGGCATGCAACTGTGAGACCAACTCTATTAGATGCAGAGTGACCCTGATTTCTTATATTTACTAAAATAAATTTAAAGTATAAAGTTATATTTGATATTTAGAGTAGTAAATATAAACTTCTGGCGAAAGTTGGCTTTATTTGCATGTCCACATGCTTCAATGTGTAAAATAGCATGAACATGATTGCATTATTATTAACACGATCATGTTATCTATTATCCAAGATTTACTCTATCTACTTGTTCACTGCTTTACTATATAAAACAACAATAACATGATCACATTATCTATTAACGTGATCATGTTATATATTAATGCGGTCGCATTATGGCTCGGTAATTATTGAGCCATAATTTAGATAATGCAATCACGTTATGTAATATGTCCACGAAATTATCCCCCAACTCTATCCACTTACCCATCTATAATTTTTAGTTTTGATACCAAGAAAACATTGATGAAGAGAGAAGAAATATTCGACCTCAAAGATTAAATAGAGATGAATGGAATAGTTTATATAACAAATAGCTACAAGATGACACCAATAGGGTTGTAGGTTAGTTAACCAAATTAATGATATGTAAAATTTATTTTTTTAATTAAATATTTTACAAATATTGAAATCAATAAAAAAAAGTAACTAGCTAAAGGATTATGAAACGAGAGTGGAAAAAGGATAATATGTGACTCACCACATGGGGCACTAAAACATAGAAGATCTTGCTAATAATTTTTTAAGTTTTATATAAGTTATTATACAATTATGTTTATATAATTTATTTAATATAAATTGTTAATATATATAATTTTATCAAATAACTATTTTTACAAAATGTGTGTTATGATAAACCCACAACAAAAAGAGTACACATGGCATTACAAAATATGAGATGGGACACATTTACCTTCAACAAGTGGATTCATAATAATGATTTTGTGACAATTAGATATGAGTTTTACAATTAGTTATGAATTATGTAAATTATAAACTAAAATATTTATATAATTTTATCATTATGTATTTACAATTCTAAAGCCCATCTATCATCAAGGAGGAAGATAAGGAGGATTACTTCTAGTACGATGAGGACAATGACCAAAGACATTTTGAATGTAATTATATATTATTCATTTGTTTTTTAATTTTGAAGGGACCTTTAGTTACCCCCTCAGAAACATTATTATATAAAAATTAATTTGAATTTAAATCTTATCGAGTTTGATTATTCAATAATAATATTTAGATATTATAAGTTTATTATTTTTCATTAATATTATAATTGTTTACATATTCTAAATCTAAAATATTATTATATAAATATAATATAATATACATTATTATATATGATAATGTAAAAAATTATAAAAACACATTAATTATATTTAATATAATTATTAACTATTAAAAATAAATATAACTTAATCAATTTTAACTATAGATAATGATTTATAATTACAAATAATTGCATTGTATTTATTTATTTTTAAATATTTTAAATTCAATTTGTACCATTTTTATATTGGTTGCAGATGGTGCAATGGTAGTGCTAATGTCACATAAAGATGGTGCAAATAAAAATATTTAGTTGCTTCATTTTTGCGTCATCTTTCTGCCACCAAAAAAATAACGTAAATTCTTCCAAGTTTCATTACAAAAAACATTAAAAATAGTTGATTTTTTTAAAATATAAGTAATTATTTTTAGATTAGAGTTTTGATCTCAAATAAAAGGTTCATATTTCCCTTACAATAATTATCAATGGTTACTACCAATCTTATTAACATTACTTAACAAAATGTTATCGCCAACAATACCAATATTGTTAGTAACTTTAATCATCTGAACATCTCCAACAACAATGACTAATTTAATATACTTTTTTTTTAAATTTAAAATTGGGTAACATTGAATACAACCAAGCCTCTTAACCACTCCACCCACATCTTATTGGGGGAAAAAAAAAATCTTTAAAAATAACATCACCATTACTAAGCTAGTTAAAAAGGCATATATGCCAACCAATAACTTAAGGTAATGATAAAAGAAGAATTAAACAAATTCAACTTGAAGTGAAGCAGTTGTTAGGTAATAAGAAAATACATGTTGGGCAAGGATTGAAAACTATGTTGTATAATGATTGATGGTTTGATATGCTTGTATAGTGGTTGAATTGTAATTATGCTTCTATATTAGTTTGTTGTCAACTACTTATTGTTGCTATTAGTTTTGCTTTCCAAAGGCTTCTTTTAACATATTTCTCTATGTAAACTATTTATTTTTAATATATAAAAAAATAATAGAAAAAGAATTGCATAAAAAAATGGACACTTATATAAAATAGATCAACTAACAAATGAATAAATGTGATACAAAATTAAAAAAATATAATTATAATTATATATATATATATATATATATATATATATATGAAAAACTATAATAATATAGAAATTTTAATTTTTGTTATAAATGTTATTTAGCGGTTTTATATGGAAACCATTCAATGTTTAATTTAATTAGAGAATAAAATTATTTGAGATCATTTTAATCAAAATAATAAAAATTAAAAAGATTAACACTATTTTAAATTATATTTTATTGAGACAATTAACACATTTTTATTCTATTTAAATAAAATTATTTAAACTATTTTATTTATTTGATATAATTAAAATTAGAAAGATTTTCCTTAAAGAAAATTTAGTTTGAGGGTTTCTTACAAGGAAAGTCTCAAGTTCAATTTTTGAAATGTTTAAAATAAATTTTATTTTCTAAACTTTCAAAGATCAATACATATTAAAAGAAAGTTAAATGTTATTGACACATATTAAGTACTCTTTCGACTTAGTAAAAATAAAGAGTTTAAATTATATCTACAAAACTTAATAATTTATACAATTATAAATTGTTATAATTTTTACAAATGTAAATTATATAATAATATTTTAATGATAAAATGTTTGATTTTTAAAAAAAATGTTAAAATATTTAATTAATTAAAAATATATAATTTAAAAGATAATAATATATTATAATTGTTACATCATTTATCAAAATATAAATTTTGAGAAATACATATCATTTATCAAATTACAAATCTTAAAAAATATATGTAATAAAATGAACACTCAATCCACTATTGTTAAGGCATTCACTAAAATATTAACTGTAAAAGTCATTTGAAATAAATACATCCAAAACTATTTGAAGAAATTAGAAACCCTCAACAAATACAAAGTGTCAATGTCTTTCACCAAGAGAAATATATTTTTAAACATGGATCACTGGATCTAATTCTCAACATGAGACGTGGCATTAAAAAAGAGTCAGGAAATATTTTTGTATATATGGTAAACTTAGGATATGACAGCGACAAGTCACTTTCTTTTACCTTGGCAAGGAGAATCAGGGTCCATATTTGAACCTATCACAGACCATCAAAGGGCTTCAAACCCATCCCAAAAGTCTTTTAAAAAATGGCTGTAAAAAAAAGCAAAATAAAAAATGTATGTGACAATAAAGAAGGGTTTAGTGATTATTAAAATGACAAAATAAGGGCTTAGTTTTAAAATGTCCATCACTGTCAGTTTGACATCGGTGGCAAAGGTGGAGTCATGGACTATGGTTTAAATGATAAATTTAATGAATTTGGTATTAAGCTACAGGTTTATGTGACCCAATCATGCCACGTCTTTAAAATTGGTACTACGTGGTGTTTTATTAATTTTGCACCACCACCTTCTTTTCATTCAAGATAATGTCAATTTATTACAAAACATAACTATCCATACTGATAGTTATCAGTGAAGTGATATAGCCATTGAACCGAATCATTAGCCATCCTATGCCATCCGGCATGAACTATCAAGCCCTGTTGATTGTCACAATTTTGAGTCATGTTGTGCGATCTACTTAACGCCATGGACCATGGTTGAATGCTAAAGTTGTATTGCTTGTTTTTTATTATTTCTTAACTTCTAAACTTGTGAAGTCCATTTCTCAGTTTGTCTATGTTTTAAAGCATATTTTATGTACGTCTTTAAACCCTTTTATTGTTTATGCCATCCAAATAAAATAAGTATATGCTCTTCAAAATTAATTTTCTGATTCTCATTTTTCTTAATTTTTGTATTGTTGTTGTACCCTGGCATTACTAGTCTTATTGCATAAATTTCAAGGAAACACGTATGAATTTGTGTTGGGTAAATTTTGCTTGCTGTTGGAATTTGTAACAAGCCCATTTTTAAGAATTTTCATGAGATTTTATTTTAGAACTATTTTATTTCATTCTGAGACAAAAAATTCTCTCAAAACATCAAAATTAAATTAGTGTTTGTTTCTTAGTTTAATTTTTGGATTTTTCTTTTCCACAGATCCCTGCAAGTAAAACAAAAAATAAGAAGGGTCGTGGCCCACAATTTTGACATTATTTTTAAGGTTGTGAACAACAGTCAAATTTGAAGAGCTGGTAGTGGCCTTCATTTCAAACTTCTCACAATCCACTGCTTTGAAACTCATCTTAAATACATGTAATTTGTAATGTGGGTTTTCTCTCATTCATCTCAATTTTTGCATATATTGATCTATAATGAGATTGTGAATATAAAAAATTTCATATATTGATCTACAGTGAAATGATGAATATATTAGATATTTTGATTTCACTGTAGTGTGTGTGTATATATACACACACACACTACAATGAAATCAAAATATCTAATATATTCATCATTTCACTGTAGATCAATATATGAAAAATATTATATTCACAATCTCATTATAGATCAATATATGCAAAAATTGAGATGGGTTTTCTCTCATTCATCTCAATTTTTGCATATATTGATCTATAATGAGATTGTGAATATAATATTTTTCATATATTGATCTACAGTGAAATGATGAATATATTAGATATTTTGATTTCATTGTAGTGTGTGTGTGTGTGTGTGTGTATATTTATATATATATATATATATATATATATATATATATATATATATATATATATATATATATATATATATTGTGTGTGTGTGTGTGTGTTTATATATATATAGTAACACATTGTGGATTAATATTATAAATATATAAAAAAAATGAAACAATATATATTCACAATTTCAAATGAAGACCGCTCCTAACCTTTCAAATTTGATTGTTGTCCATAACTTTTAGTATCATAAAATGAAATAATATTCACTACAGTATGCAGATTAGTATATATATATATATATATAGTTTCATTTTTATATATATTTATAATACTAAACTGCAGTGAATATATATATGTATGTATGTATGTATATTAATAATACTAATATGTAGACTACTATGTGTATGTGTGCGTATATATATTCATTTTTATGAGATCAATTTGAGTGTAAATTAATAATCTCAATTCTCACTATAAATTAGTAACATAAATATATAAAACCACTCATTAGAAAGATTTTATTTATATTATATATATAGTTTTGTTTTCATATATATTTATAATACTAATTTAGTATTATAAATATATAAAACCATTCACTGTAATTATCAATTTACCAATTTCACTGAGAATTAGTCTTATAAATATATATAAAAATGAAACAATATAAACTATTCTGTGTAGGGATGGTTGTCATTTTAATAATTACTGAGCCCTTTTTAATTGTCACGTACTTTTTTTTAGCATTAGCATTAGCATTTTCATTTATATTTGGTAATTACTTTATTTTTAACATTGAATATTTAAAATGTTTATAATCATTAATACAATATTTACATTTATAATTGTTTTATTATTGAACTATAAACAGATACTGTTAATTCCCTTCTTGTTGGATTGGGTGTAGATGTAATAGTAATGAGCTAGGTTGGTCTTAAAAATTTGTTTTGCACTAGCAAAGGTAGTTTATACAGGGAAAAACAAAAACATGATGTTATTTTACATCACATTTTTTATTTTAGTTGTATGCTCTAAGTTCACTATTGCATTCCTTCTTCCATCTCTAATCGATGGTTGGGGTGGGTAGGGATTGTATACCTACTTATGGATGGGCTCAAAAGGTGCATGGACTAGGTCTTGACATATGGAGAAATTATCATGAAATGAATCATTTAGATATAGAAGTTATGAATATTCGAGTTGATATTGTAAGTGTAACATTGCATAGTTAGATCTTATTCAATCTAGTTCTATGATTTAAATGTTTTCTTTTAACTCGTTATTAGAAAATGGAAGTACATTTGATTTGTATAAAGTAAGAAGTTATGAATTATGATTGTTGTACCCTTTTGGGTGAATGTTATAATTTCAATGAATAAATTTTGTAGGTTACATTTCCAAAATTTTATTAAGTATTTTATTTTTGTGTTTGAATCATTCCCCAACAAATTGAAATCAAAGTTTCTTTAGTTCATACTTCTAGTGACATGTGTACAAAATTTACTCTTGTCAATCGAATGACAACTAAATTTACTCTTGTCAATTGATGGGCATTTAAATTTACACTTGTCATTCAAAGGGCAACTATTTTTTACAATTTTTCATTACCGAAGGGCTAGATGCATAAATACCCTTCAGCTTGAATGAAGGCTAGCCCTTCAAATTTGATCGTTGAAGGAGATGAAAGTGAAACAGTTCCTAATAATATTAATAAATCTTATTGGAAAAATATATATATATATATATATATATATATATATATATATATATGAAATAAAATATTACTATTTATTAGGTAAATATTATTTTTTAATTTTTTAATAAGATTTCTAAAATGTTCATTGTTAAAGAATTTTGCTTATATTCATTTATTAAAGTATAAATCATTTTAGATAGTTGATACATAGAATTAAATAGTTAAAGTTAGGATCATATCTTGGATGAAATATCTGTAGAGATACTAACATTCTATATAATTTAGTGATTTTATGTAATGCCTTCATGCATACAATCAAACAAATTTAAAATTGTCTTTAAAAAAACATAAAGATTACTAGACAATTAAAATGTCTACAAATGTCCTTGAAATGGGTGAACGAAGTGGAGGGAGTGAGAATGGTTTGAATTTTGGTTCTAGGCAGGATTTTGTAGAAGAAGCTGGTGAGGAGGGAGATTCTGACTTGGACCTAGATGATATAGCCAAAGGAGGACCATTCTAGGTTGTTAGAAGATGAGATGAATTGGTAAAGGGTGGAGCATTCTGGATTACTCAGAATGCCCCTTTCTTTTTGTTTAGGGTCAGCTCTCCTCGGGGAGGAGAATATTGGTAAGGACAAAGAATCTATTTGTACGGTGTTTGTTATTTATTTACCATGGCTCTAGGCCAAAAGCCTTTTACTTGAAATGGTCTTCTTGTGAGGTGTGTTGAGACATGGACCAGCTAGGACTCAAACCTAAGGCCATCCATACATTGCTAGAGTGCTCTACCACTGAGCTACTGGTCCCTCTTGGACCAATCCATCTTCAGTCCAAGTGTGGCTTAACACCAACACCCCCCCTTAAGCCACACCTCTCGTGTGCTTGGGGCTCCTAGCCTGGACCTGGCTCTGATAACATGTTGAGACATGGACCAGCTAGGACTCAAACCTAGGACCATCCATACGCTGCTGGAGTGTTCTACCACTGAGCTACTAGTCCCTCTTGGACCAGTCCATCTTCGGTCTGAGTGTGGCTTAACACCAACAAGGTGTACAACCATCTTTCGAGAAGAGTTGCTCTGAGTCTGACCTTCAAAGCTATAGGGGTTGTCCTACGATACCCAGTTTTTAGTTATTTTCTTTAGGGATGTTCATTGACCTACTCTTTCCTTGCTTGGTGTGAGGTCCTTTGGTTCTACCTTGCTAGCTATGGGGCATCTCATGTGGCCTGGAGAGTTATTGGTGCTGTGAAATAGGAGTGTCTCCTACAGTCTTTGGGGTGCAAGAAGGGTTTTCCCTATTCTGTAGGCCCTTTATCAACATGTTGGATTGGCATACCTTAGATGATTCCTATATTTATAAAATTGTTATATTCTTGGGTTGGCATAGGAGCAAGCGAAGCAGGCATTGCCTTTGGCTCTCCCTATGTGCTATCACCTTGTTTTGCATGATCGTTCTTATGTTGATCATCTATGAGGTGGAAGTTGGAGGATCCCATCCCAAGTCTTCTTCTTAGGATCAGGCGGGTGTTAAAAGAGTCCATTCCCTTATTTCTTTGATTGGTATGGATGTTAGAAGATTCCATGCTTTATTTTCTTGGTTTTTTGGGATGATGGTAGAGTTCACATGTTTCATTCGAGCACTAAAAGTGATTTGTTATGTCTTGTTGCATCAATCTTTGATGGATGTCGACTTCTAGGCCTAGGATGGCTCTCTCTTACTAAGAACTTACTGAAAATCCCTTAGATAAGCTACCCTTGGTGGAAGATTTGTGGAAGACTACCCGACAGTAACGGGGTTGCTGAAGGTAGTTGTCTAATTGGCTATGGTTGTGGCATCCATAAATCCCTCTTGTTGTGTCTCCTATGGTTATAGGACCATAAACCCTCTCATTGTAATATGTTACAATTGAAGGATCCTCTAAACCCTCTTAGTTATGGGATTATTTTTCAAAACCCTCATTTACCCGGTTCATAGCTCTAATTTCAAAAGCGTTTCTAGTTTTAGCTCCAGGGAAAATCTCTTCTTTGTGGCTTTTTATTATTTATGGTGTTGTTTGGATGGTTAGAGCCACTGACGATGTTGTTGGCTATTATGTCCCGTCAATGTTGTTGATGTGAATGGTTGATGATATTGGTATTTTTGGTGATTTTTAGTGTTTGTGTTTGGGAGATCTGGTCCTCTCGATTGTGTCCACACTAGTCCTCACACTAATCGAAAGTGTTTTTTACCATATCAAATTAAAAAAAATGTCTATAGATATATTAAAAGTATTACAAATAAATATTTTTTTTATTTTTTTATTTTTTTATTAACTATAATATCATAATTATAATAACAATTAGATATTTTATGTTTTCAAGTTCATACAAAAGAGTATCATAATTTTTGAAATAACTATATTCCTCTACTTTTTATTTTAAAAACAATAATATTCATATAATAACAATGTCACAATTTAACTTTGTTGTAGATAATTTGTAAATGATATATTTTTACAGCATTTACGAAACCAAATAATTTCAAAGATCATATTATAATATTAAAAATGTTTTTATGTATATATATTTTTTTAATAAAATTTCTATATTATATTTATTTTACTTTAATATATATATAATATCTAAATAAAAATCAATTGATTTTTTAGAATCTTTCTTCCAACAAAACAATCAAAGGGTTAACTTTTAAACTAACATAATTCGAATGCAATTAATTTATATTTAATATAAAACATAAACATTTAAAAATAAAATAAAATTGTTTATTTTTTAAAAATTCTTATTAATATGTATGTCATATATCATTGATATATATTTGATATAAATAATAAATATTTTTAAAATTTAATAAGGCACTTGTCAAACTCTACTTTTCAAATCAATAATAAAAACTGTACCACCATGATTATAGAATGCTAGCAACATAATTATAGAATGTCAAACTCTATTTTTCAAATTAATAATAAAAACTCTATTATTGTAATTATAAAATAACAAACTTTCAAATTTGATTAAAAAATTGTTATATATCTATATAAAAGAAAGAATTTATTAGTTGAATGGGATCTAATACATAAGAGAATATATAAAAATAAAAAGAACTAATATTTATTATATAAAAATAAAAAATAAGTGTATAATTTATATATAATTATTATATATATAAGTTATCTTATTATAATATATAAGAAATTTTGTATAATTGTTGTTTGTTTTTTAAACACATATATAAAGTATAAATGTTTAATAAATTAAAAAAATGATTAAATTAAATAATTATTACATATAAATTAATTTTTAATAAAAAGAAATTTTTTTCAATATAAATTATTTAATTTTAAGATTCATAATTATAAAAAATAATTCAATAATAATTTATTATTTTATATAATTATTATTAAAATTTAATAAAATAATTTAATTTAAATATATAAATAATTTCATATAAACTTTTAAAAAACTGTAAGCGTCAAGAAAACATTTGAGAAACAAATAGAACATTTTATTTTAAATATATCATTGCATAACTCCATTCATTATTTTTATGAAAGTATATGGAAATGAGCATAATCAAAGAAGATATCAAAGAAATTGCACTTAATAAGACATCTATTTTTTTTAATTAATTAAATATTAATTTTAAAGTTTTTAGTTTGATAATATTTTAAATTTTTTTAATTTAAGCAATGATTATTTATAAAAGTTGTTTATCTAAATATGTTTTTTATTTATATAATAAATAAAATATTATTTTTTAATTTAAATTTTAATAAATAAATTTAAAATAAAATAATATCCAATTAAATTTAAATATATTATTTATTTATTTTCCAATTTTTATTGTTGATTTGATTATTAGACCTTCATTCAAACAATTTAAGTTATTTGTTAAATAATAATGTGATCTTAAATTTTGCTAATAATTTTCTTTTGATGCCATTTTTTTTATGAAGATGCTCATACAAAATTAATGTTTGCATCAAAATTTAGTGCTTAGTGTGATGAATTTTTATAAAAATGCATTGTACAATAATATTATTTTTACAAAATTACATATAAAATTTTGAAACAACACCATAAATATCTCGAGCTTATAATTATAAATCTTAATATTATTTATGAAATAATAACCTCGAGAGAAAACAAATTGAAGCTTGTTAAAACTTGCAGTGTAAGGTGCAAATCGAGATGGAACCTTGTGGTAGTTCATTGTTGCTCTGTGATTACTTTGAATCCTGCTTAAATAGTAAACAACTTTTTATTTTTCTTGTTGTCTATATTTTTAATAGATAGATATGGCCTCAGAAAATATCTTGGATTTAGTTTTGTTTTGTTTTTGCACCTATAAATATGAGTGTTTTGCTTTGGTTTATGCCCAAAAAAGTAGTCTTAGTTAGTTGTACGTGACAAAGCAATTATGTGGTTTTACTTATCAATTTGTTTGATAAGGTTCAATGTTTGATTGAATCATTGAATACTTGTTTAAAAAAATAAGTTTTGAATTGAGTAGATTTTCAATATTACATTTTTTAACGCTGATGACTTATGTAATGTTGTAGTGTTTTGAAAGTGGATGGATTTTTGTAGTTTTATGTGTTGAGATGAAGAATGACAATTTAAATGATATTTTTAAAATCATTGTTTGATATAACTTGTTTTTTTGTACATAAAGGCAAGAAAGTTGGTTTTCCGCCATATCGCTTCCTTTGCATTACATAAAAACAGATCCAGAGTTTTGTGTTCATGAAACAGAGTTCAGTTGGTCTCAAAAATTGTTTTTACGTATAGTTGTTTGATTAGAATTTATTTACTTATTTTCGAACTGTAGAAAAATGATGACAGTTTTAAGTGGCGAAATAAAAAACAAAAGATTCATTTTCTATCCTAAATAAATTTGGCGAAATAAATATCCCTCAATTTTCAACTCTATACTGAAAAAAATCAATTATTCGTACATTCAAAACTCTCACATAAATTAAGAGCACCAACATTTTCCCATAAAAGGAGTACAAATCCTTCCTGTGATGAACCACCATTCAACGTTGTTGCCCCTCAGAAGGAAGTGCAGTGGAAACTACAGACAGTGTCAGTCTTTCCCAACCAGAGGGGTTGCACAGAAAGCTTAAATGCCCATTGTTTCCAATAAAAGAAACCGCCCTCAAAAACAGCAAGCCTTAAAATAGCCACTTAATATGACCCTAAATTTATGGGCGCAGGACCTCGGGAAATATAGTACTAAACTTAGATCACTTGATCTGATCGTACGGACAAGATGAAACATAGCGAAATCCTGACCGTCCGTTTCTGGATGCGAGACGCCGCTTTAAAGAAGAGTCAGGGTTTCCGGCGTCCATGGCAAACCCTTACCTGACTGCCAGTGCCGTGCAGATTGTATTGTTTCCGTACAGTAACGTAAAATGGTAGATATGACAGTGTCAGGGTCATTTTTTCACACTGGCAGGGATAGGGATATGAAAGTGAGAGTTTTGGGAGTCATTGAATTTGAAGCGTTGGTCTTAATTTCAACGTGAAGGGTATATATTCGTCAACTTTTTCATGATAAAAAAATTAAATAAATATTTATAATTTTATGAGAAATGTCGATTTAAAAAGTTTTGGTAAAGTGATAATTCGATCGAAGCATTCACACTATATTATCATATATTTTGAAAATATCATTGCTCCTTTTTTTGATATATCTGAAAGCATTACATGGGATACCTGAACTACATAGAATATCGACATCTTTCAATGTATTTTGGAAATAAAAATATAGTAGATTTACAATACTAAGTGAGCATACATCTAAATTAGTGAGTTCCTTTGGTTAAGTAGCTACGAGTGGGGCATTCACATAGTCAAAATGACCCAATGCACGATCTTGGCCTTAACCGCTTGACTCTATGTGTCGAGTATCTAGAGGGATTTGTTCTTTAATAGATAGATATAAGCAACCATCATCTTCACCAGTGGAACTACAACCCTTTTGATGATAACACCATTGCTCTTATTTATACTTCATTTGAAAAAAACTAAACCCAATATACATTTCATAGAAAGAATGGCTATATAAAATATTTTCATTTTCATTTTCATTTTTAACAATTTAAACATTAAATAGTAAGTTTTGCTTTTTTAAAATGCAGTTTTTATAAAAATTTTACTTGAACAAACCCAGAAATAAACTTCCATCAACTCCGAAGATCAAACCCATAATTGCTTATAAATGCTCTTTTTCATTTAACCGCCTAATTTGACACATATTTAGGGAAATAATAACCTAACAACAAAATATTAAAACACTCTAGCACTAGGATGGCATTGGTCATGCTTTCATTTATTAAGCTTCAAAATCTCCATTGCATCAGAATGCATGCACCCTCTCCAATAAAATTGAAATCATTCTCGAACAAAAATAAATGCTAGAACATGTGTTGGAATTCCTTCTAACAATATTAATAACCCAAATAAAAGATAAATACCTCAAAAATTGATTGATTTTCATTGATTTATCTGATTAGATTATTTTCTCCAATTAGTTCATCTTGTTTGTTACTCATTGATTAGGGAGGCAAGCTGAGCAAGACAGTTACGCTGGTGTTGGGGAATTGTAAGGTGTTTTTAGGAAAGAAATATCAGGAAAACAAGAATCACCAATATAAATACTCTTGATGCATTAATATGTACTACAATTATTAAAATGCACATAAGTCTCAAAGGTAATACATCCTAAAATAATACATAACATAATCGATGTACCATAACACATCATGGACCCCTTTACCTATTCTCAATGTCATCTCAAGTCTCATTCCATATGTCTTACCACTTATCCATGCAAGGTATCTAAATGACTAGCATTAAGCTCAAAGAAGTGTGCGAAAAAGATAATAAGAACCAAGATTCAAAATTATGTCTATTGAAGTTAGGTAACACATTGAAGCCTTATGCTCAACATAGTTTACCGCCATGCTTCTGTAGTGATATACAGTGAGAAACAACTTCACCACAAGCCACTAAAAATTGACCCATCCAAGTATGACTGCAAAAATAAACTAGAACTTGCAATGACTCAAATAAGAATCCTGATGCTTATAATCATACCGGAGACCATTATAACAATGAAAGAATTCACTACAATTTATTATCAATGCTTAGCAATTTATTGATGCTTATTATGTTTTTGGTTGATGCAAGATTGTGCATGGATCTAGATGCTCTTGCATCAAGAAAGCACAAGCTAGTACAAGAAAAAATAAGGCAGTTCTAGAACTTCCCTTGGTAGTAAATTCAAAAAATCTAGATGACATAATTACAGATTAATATGACAATGATGACAATGATAATGACATGCAAGACAACATAGATATTCATTTTCATAAGCTAAATTTCAATCATGTTGATTCAGATGAGTTCTTCTCTCATAATATGTTTACACCTATTGTTGTAGGCAAGTATTGGGAAAATTCTTTTACAAAGAGCATGTATAATTCAAAAATTTCTACTCAAGCACAATTTATAGGGAGATAAACAAAAAGCAATAATGTTAAATCATTAATATATTCAAAATGCAAATAGTACTTGTAATGTCATTTCACACCATGATTCTCATATGTTAAAGGCATTATCAAGGAAGACTTTTGTACAATCAAACATGACAATGGCACAAGAAAAATTATACATTTCAAAATATAACAAAGGTTTTGAGCAAAATTCAGTGAATAACATGGAGTTTTTTAAGACAACTCTTGCTACCATATTACAACTAACAAATAATCAAAATAAACCAAACATAATCTTGAAATTATTACTTGATAACAACTTAATCGCATTACCAACTTCCAAACACAGAGCTATGAGACATTTATCACATGAGGAGGGCAAATGTTATTTTGATTACCGTAGAAACACTAGGCATAGAAGAGACGGTTGTATAACATTATAGCGAAAAATTCAAAAGTACAGGAATTAATGGATCATTAATGTCATCCTAATACAATGGGAATGCTCAACACTAAGTTCTAATAGAATCAATGCATCAATACAACATGAAAATGTCCTAAATGTCTACAAAAATATATTTTGACTATCACAACATATATCCTTTTTCATACACCTGCATTTCACAGTATAAATGAGTGGCATGCAAGACATACATAGACACATGATACAAGGATACATATATACTGAATATTACCATAACCAAGGGACACACCATTGTCGAGGGCATCATATTCTACATCTCACATTGATACAAGTATATCTTTCTATGACCTTCCTTTTTACCATGTTGAGATATTTTTTACACATGTATTGCTATTACTCATACTCTATACATTGCTAGATTTCATGGATATGTTACTTTACTATGTTGTAAATTTTATATCATTGGATGGCATAGATTAACTTTCTTGATCTATGCTTCACTGATGTTGTTTCACTTTCATAATAGGTTACTCATTGCTTGTATATTTTTTTCGACCTTTGGTCTTGTATGTGCAACATTTGTTGTCCATTATTTGTGGATATTGGCCTTGTGTGTACAACATTTATTTATCTCTTTTTTGGGGCCCTTGGCCTTCTTTATGACATTTATTATTCATCATGCGCAACCCTTCACCTTGTGTATGACACTGGGTGATATTATGTGTCCATATATTGTGTGCATCATGGCCATGACATTTTATGTTATGCTTATTGACTTTGTTGAGTTTCCAGGTGCCATAATCCAAATTACATACCTCCCTATTTGTGTGTGGTTCCTATAAGAGTTTGATCCTAGTCCAGATAAGGTGAATGCGAAGGTCGAATGGTCACACAAGATAAGAAGCGAGTGCACACCACCAAAGATCTATATCAAATTAAAATCACAAAGGAGAATTGTATGAGTTAAATTAAAATGAAGAAAGCCAAAATATTTATTAACTTTAGATACTGAATACAAAGCAAGAGAGGTACATATATATGTGGGACAGAGACTGAAACCCGACATTCTAGTGAATGTGGGTCTAATCTTCCCAAATGGCCCAAATGGTCTCTAAGACCCTAAGCAAGCATAATGAACCGTGTAGACAAAACCTGTAAGATAAAATTCTACACCACCAACCCCTTTTAAGCATAGCTTAGTTGGGATGGAGAATTGGGTCCCTAAAATAAAGCCTAATGAGGTAACCAAGTACATAGTAATTTCTCTTAAAATAGACAAAAGGAAAAAACCCATAGGAAAAATGCCCCAAAAAAAAGAGACATAGAAGAAGTGAAGAGGCTAGAAGGCCTCCCCTGAAGATAACATTGTTGTTGATGTAGACCACACCCCAAGAAGAGCTTGTAGATGAATAAACTTGCTCTTAGTGAATGGTTTGGTAAAGATATATGCAACCTGCACTGAAGAGTAGCAAAATCTCAAGTCGATGACTTGACCATGAATAAGCTCCTAAATAAAATGCAATCATTGATCTTTTTTATATATCCTTGAAATTATTATATGGATTCACTAAATTACATACAATATCAACATCTCTATGTGTAGACACCTAAAACTAGCCATCAATAACCTCCAATCAGGGTTTTGGCTAGTTTCCATCTAAAACGCACAATTTGGCCTAAAAACACTAAAACACACAAAATAATGTGAAAATGATATATTCAAATGCCAATTTTGACTAGGGTATCTCTAAATGGGACAATGCAATTTATGGGCCAACTAACTTTGATCAGTTCAATTCAAGTCAAAATGCCAAAATTGCCCCTGCATGCTCTAGACTGCTCTTTCCTATCAAATCTTTTGCACAAGGCTCATGCCTTTGTTATTTGTTATTAGCAACAACCTAAATGGGAACATGCATTCAATGCATCTGACAATGACTTCCAATTCCAATCCATTCAAATTTAATACCAATAACAAGGCATTCTGATCAATTTGGGTAATTTGTGCACAATGTGCTTAATCATGCCTAAGAGCTAATTAACCCAAATCAAGGCCTAATCAAAAAGCCCATGGAAACTTGTTGAATAATTTGTTTTGTAAATTAATATTGAATAATTGCATCATCAAGTGACCTCATTTTCGGGGAAGACATGTCTATGCCATAAATATTAGGATTCATGCCCTCCATGCCTCATCAATGCCTTCCATGATGCCCTCCATGCCTCTTAATTGCCCCTTCTTCCAATGCCATGATGAGGATAATTACAAAATTGATTCTAAAATTTGAATTAATCCTCAACCACACATCTCAATCTTGAGATGGATCGTTGAGGTTGATTCTGATCAAATCCAAAAATCTATAAATAAGAGGCCTCACAACACCATTTCTAAGCTTAATTTGTGCAAAGTTATAATGTAGGATTGGTTCCAAAAGCTTCATCAAACTAGTGTTATAATGCCAAATTGATTCCAAGCCAAGCCAAGCCACAAACCAAAGGTGCCAAGGAGAGATGGAGGTTTTCAAGCTTCCATTGCCAAGGACTTCATTAGCACAAGCCGAGCAAGCCACCACAACAAGCATTTTGGAGCATCCAAGAAAGGTAAAATAGTTTTCTTTTGCATTTTAGTTGTGTGTTTCATTCATGATTGTTAACTAAGCTCTCCCTAATGTCTAGGCCTAGAGATGTTATGCTATTAGTGTGTTTATTTCATTTTTTTTCATTTTAGAACTAACACAATACTAATCATCATCTCTTGAGTCAAATTCCTAGATCACATAATGGCATGCCTAGTGGGACTAGACGCATCCCACACCTAAAGGAGATCCTTTTGCAACTTTAAAAAATTCATTTGAGCTCTTAAAACTCTTGCAAATTGATTTTATAAGTTTATTTTTCCATTTTTGGTTGCCACGGTTTTTACACAATAATCGACGTCGACAGAAATACCAGCATCGATTACTTGGCATAACCAACATTGGTCAGTAGAACTGACATTGGTTAGATCTTTGTTGGTCGAAACTGACGTCAGTGGTATTGACCAACGTCAGTCACTGTGTTTTTCTAAAAACACAAACCCAAGACCTTTTTCAAAGTTTGTTGTTTCAAACTCTAAAGAGCTTCAAAGCTAAAGGACATGCTAATAATTTTGCTACAGGACCAAGCGGGATATTTTGTTCAAAACATGTTTAAATCACTTTTGCATGCTTAAATTTTGATTAAGAACTTTGTTTTGGTGTTTAACAAAGAATTTTAGGTGTTTTTGGTGAATGTTTTCAAAGTTTACAACTAAGACCAAGGGGTCAAATGAAGACCACCAAACATTTCATTTGGATTTAAAATTGAACACACTTGTTAATTTTTGCTTGCAATAGTTGTTTAATTAGATTTTGTTTGACAAAAAGAGGAATGTTGCGGGTATGCTCTTCCATTTGTCCCCTACAGGGAACCCTTTGAATCAAAAGCACCATTCATATTGCAAGTAGCCTAGTCCAAGGCTTAGAAAGAAATTTGTCTAAAGCACTCCCCAAAAACTCGTCAAAGTTTGGGTGAATTTGAAAATGACCCTAAATTCTTTCTATTTTCATGCTTTCTTTGTTTTTATGCATCTTGGCTTGCAAGGGGGACTTCATCATCTCCTACAAGTTCTTTAGGGAAGCTTTGACCTAGGGTTTCATCTCCCAGCATTGACTTCATTTGACTCGTTTAGAGTTATACACGGGACGTAGTAGCACTTTGGACATCGCACTACACTGAGCGAACAACAAGATGTAGTGGTTGCAAAAAAGACTAGACCTTTTTGCAACAAGCTAAGTGATACGAACCCAAAATCCATGCTTTTATTTTGCATTATTTGGCATGAAAGTCATTATGCAATTGATTCCCTTAGAATGATCAAAACCTTGCTAGTTTTAGTCAACCCCATTTTGCCATACCCTTGCTAGGATTTGGATGATTATACTTAGTGTATTTTGGTTATTTTTGATTGGTATGCTTTGAGACTAAAACTTGTTTGTTTGTTCATAAGCCATGTCAAAACAATGCCTTTGAATTGTGAAGGATAGTGTTATACTACCCAAATCATGTCAAACCATTTTGCCTTTGGGTCTTTGAAACATAATATTGACCACATCATTCGAGCATGCTTACGCCATTAGGCTGCTCAATTTATTTCAAGACTTATTTACCATTGTATTAGAAACCATTGTTTTAAACCATTTTCTATATACCATTTAGACCTCTATCTTGTGTTGTCATGATGTCCAATCTTGTCTAGCCTATTTCGTCAAATCTTAGTTTTCAATGTTGAGTTTTCAATTAGCCTTGTCAAATTTGGATCCAAACATTAATTGATTTCTGTTTAGGCCTCAATTCATGGGGCTAATACACAGATCTTTCTCTTTTGGGTTGCATAACTTTGGTTAATCGATTACCCAAATTTAAAAACTACTGATAATTTGTTTGTTTAGCACCTATCCTCATCATTATTTGTGCCTTTATTTGGAAAAACATGGTCTTTCTTCAAAAATCCTTTTGCTTTATGCCTTATGTCAATTGATCATGTTTATGTTTGATTCTATGTGCCAAGTCTATGTCAAAGTTGTTTCCAAACTTGTTATATTAAATCAAAACTTATCAGCATTTGTTTCAAGTCTAGCTTTTGATGTCATGCAGCCAAAAGTCCTAGCACATGCCTATTTGTTTGAGCCTAGATTTTAACTCCGTGTTTGGATAAAAGACCTAGTAACTCAATTTTCCCCTTTTCTAGTTTAGACCTTGTTTGGAACACTTTGACCTAGACCATTGACATGCCAATTTTTATTCAGATGCTTGACCTTTTATGTGTGTGACATTTGACATTAGACATTTGATGTTAGGTTGTTTTATGTCAAGTCTTAACACAAACTATTTTGGAAGATATAGCTCCACTTTCAGACCATATTGGAGATATAACTCCACCCTTTCAACCAAGTTAGACCAAGTTTGAATAATTTGTCCTTTGGATAGACTATTTTAGAGTTTGTACAACTCTTAAGTCTTTTTATTTTTGAATCTTTCATCATTTACACAGATATGTCTCACTACACTTATGGTGGAGTCATTTACAATCTGGCTTATGATAGAATGGCTACAAAAAATGAATTTTATGGATTTTTTCAAGACCCCAATGATGCTAATATTGTTTGTGAGACAAATTTATAGCTACCTCATATTAATCATTCATGGGAATAAAGTCACGAAGCAACTTACGATCTAAATCGAGACCTTGATTGGTATGAAGAGGCTTGTGAAAAGGAATTTGAAGACCCAACTATAGATATTTTTGTTTGGGATAAGAATCCATACCCTCTTTTCAAAAATCAATACATGGAACACATTCAAGAACTAGCTTATGATCCAACTCATGATTGGGATGATATGGTTTATGAGGAGGACTTGGATGCTTTTGCTTATGCAAGAAATCAAGTTTCACAATGTCCTTTTGTTATCCAATAATCAACTACCCCTAACCCTCCTCTGGATTATAGGATCTATCAATCTCCATTATATCTAAGGAATACCATTAGCATTCCTAGACCTAGTCGTTTGGCTTGTGCAAGTAACCAAGCTTCACAATGCCCAACCATTTTTATACCAAGACTTCATCCATTGGTTTGTATGAGCAATCAATCCCCACAATGCCCTATCATTACCATCTTAGGACTTTGTCTTTTGGCTTGTGCAAGCCATCATGCTCCCTAATACCCTACCATTATCCAATCACAAGTCATTCCTCATCTAGTACCAATCCCAACCAAACCTCAACCCATCCAATCATTCGAAGACCAAGTTGTGTTTAAGATTGGTATTTTCCAACTCATTGGAAACCAAAGCCAAGATAACCAACCAATCTAAGATGTTTTTGTTGAATCAACCATTTATGATAAGTCAACCTGTGATGAATCATCTATTGATCCTATACCAGTTGTTGAAAAGTCTCCTCTAATGAGCCATTCTTTGTTGAGTCACTTCTTAATGATTATAACCACGTTTGGACAAATCATTACCTCGACCATGTGCCTATTTTTCAAGAGCCTCCTATTGACAAACTAGTCTTTAAGGAGTTGTATCTTGACCTATTTCCCATCCTAGAGGAGTCTCACTTTGATAAACTAGTCTTTGTAGAGCGCATCATGCCATTACAAGTTGTTACTTATCCAATACCAAGCATTCAACAAGACATCATTATAATACCCATTAGATGAAGAATCAAAGTTAGAGTCAAGTTTTATTCTTGAATTGACATCAGATTTAGCATCAAAATCAAAATCAACATCAGTCTCAACATTAGATTTAGAGTCCCTTGAATTAGAATCAGATTCAAAAGAAGAATATGTTTGTGGTTGTTACAACATTGGTTACACATGCCTTGTAGATTAATTTGAATACATTTTTTATCATTCTACAGTTTTTAGGGATGAGTACTTCAGCTTTGACACAAGTTCTCCTAGTATCTTTTATGAGTATTTTGCAGCCTCTCCCCATTCCATTACCATTCCACATGCCATTACCATCAACCAAAATAGCCATATCATCAACATTTTATCTCCCACTAGTGTCGATTGGGACCGATAGAATCACACTTTGTTGAACTACATCCATGGTGACATAACAGTTAAAGAAGAGTAAGGGAGCCAAAACAACATTCATGTAGTAGAATATCACTCTCCTAGTGGGACCTTTTTGAAGGTGCTATGGGATAAGAAAAGATAAAACTCAACCTATTTTAGTGACACTTATTTAGAAGCAGTAGAAGACAATCAAATTCAAAAGCCAATGTTCATTAGTGAAACCTTCTTGAATGTGTTACGGGACAATCAAGACAACTTCATTAGTGAAAACCTCTTTGAGGTACCAATATCTAAGCACAAAAGTTCTTCACTACTTGATGAAGATAAAATCAAAATAGATTCCTATCTATAGCCTTCAGATGGTAGCTACTCTCAAGATCAAACAACATAAAAATTTGGTGGTCCTCTCGAGAGAACAAGTCTTTAGTCCCACCACAACCAAAGTTATGCTAAATTTGGCATCAGCAACATTATGTGTGACTGAAAGACCTAATCTTCATTTGTTTCCCCACCATTATACATTTTATTATCATTTGCCATTCCATTTCAAAATTAAACCTACCATCCATTGTTTTTCCTTGTTTACCATCCATGGTTGCACTTTCCTTTGCAGAGGATACAAGGATACCTTGTCTCGATGTTTGAAGGAATTAGAATCAACAACCAATGAAGATCATAAAATCAGTCTTGACAACCAAATATGCATCAAATTTTTGATAAAGTAGCTATTTTGATGAGGTGTGGGCTAAAAATTAACATGATCAAATATTTTGTTTGTATCATTTGTTAAGTAGGACGTGCATCTCCATCTCAACAAGAAAAATAGAATCAAAAACCATACCCAAGCCAAAAACATGTACCATACTATTTCATTGTCATGCCACTACCATTATTACATATCCATTTGCCATTATAAATCCCAACCATTTACCCATCACTTGGGGGCAGCCCTCCTAACATTTTAACCCAATTATCAAACCATCATTATCCTTAGCAATACCATGCCATCCTATCACTCCATTCTTATCTAGACCAAAGCCTATTTTTAGTCATCATATCTAATCATATTTTGATCTTGGTTAGTTTGGTTCTTCTCGCACCTTTTATGGGGGGCTTTTGATCAAGTTTCAACAATCAATCCAATCTATGTTTACAATGACAGTCTATGAAAGTAGTCTGACAATCATCCTATCCATGTTTGTTTATGTGAGCTTGATTATAACCGCCTATGGGAAAATCAGTGTCTCACTAGTCTTACTACTAATTATAACCACCTATGGGAAAATTAGTATCATTAACCTGTGACATTGTATCTTAGTTATAATCACCTATGGGCAAACTAGGGGCAACACTTATTTATCATGCATTACCACATCACTTTGCCATCATTGTTTTCATTTGATTGGCCATTTTCCAGATCTGAGAACTTGTTGGGACCTACTTGGTTTTTCCCTGCCTTTTGTGTGGATGAAATTACTATGACTTGAAGTCATTTTAGGACTATGTGGGTCATGCTCAAATCATGTTGAGGTCACCTCAATCCCCCTTTCCATACGTTCTCACTATTTTGTGAGAAACCTAAGCCAAATGCTCTCACCGTTTTGTGAGCATGTATCTTGTCATTCTCTAATGAGTTAATATACCCTCAAAATGCCAAAAACATTCAAATATTTAAAAAATAGAAAAATATTTATCCTATCTAAGCCTAGTCAGTTATCCTTGATCCACCTTACTAGGGCATTGTCATTGTTAGGATTATTTCTTTTGCTTTCAGGATTTTTGTTTGTTTATTTATTTTAGGTTGTTTGTTTATTTGTTTTATTTATATTGATTTATATACTTGCATGTTTGTTTGCTTTCAGTAATGTTACCTCAAATCAGTTTGTATGTGTTCATTAGGTGATTCCTTATGCACATTATTCTTGAGTCTATCCATATTCATACATCAACATTGTCATCATGATTTTTTATCATTGGTGCATTGTTTTCAAGTGTTTATTGGATCAGGAGTCAGTCCTTATGCATTTTTTGGCCAAGTCTTCATGGTGTTCTATCACGAAGCCTACCATCACATGCTACAACAAAAATTAGATTCACAAAGGTCTACTATCAATGGAGCCACAGAAGTTTCTCCTTGGTACCTTGGAAAATCCTTCTATCCCACCCTTGATCATATCAACCCAATGACCATTCTAGTTGTATCATTGTTAATCAAGATGAGCATCTCCTCATTGACAAGTATAATTGAATCATTCTATTGATCAATCTCGTTCCTTTATTCATCTCTTTCATCATTTTGTGCCCACTCATCTTTAATCTATATTCCAGGTTATATCCTTGAGTTATGCTTACTAATCAACCCTACCTAGGGCACAATCATCTTAAGCCAATTCAGGTCATCCTCATGATTATAACCACCTATGGGTAAATCATTATTTAAACTTTTATTCTTGATTATAATTGCATTTGGGCAAATTAGCATCATTTTTACATCAATGCATGCAAGCATTTTCTCATTTGGATTAATCTCAACCACGGGTTAATTCCACCTTTCTTCTTGTTTATTTTTGAGGGATCATCCATCAATAAATGTGATGACCACTCCCTCGAGGGGGCATCATAGGCTTCTCAAAAACCATTTAGAGCTTTGTTCTTCAATCATCATCTTTTTTTTTGGCATACAAGCCATTTCTCATTCCTTGAGAAGACATTGCTTTGCCTATGATTTGCAACACCTTCCCAAATAGGGGCAAACTATAGACACCTAAAACTAGCTACTGATAACGTCCGATTGGGGTTTTGGCTAGTTTTCATCTAAAACACATAATTTAGCCTAAAAACACTAAAACATGAAAAATAATGTGAAAATGATATATTCAAATGCCGATTTTGGCCAGGGTATCCCTAAATGGGACAATGCAATTTATGGGCTAGCTAACTTTGATCAGATCATTTCGAGTCAAAATGCCGAAATTGCACCTGCATGCTCTGGACTGCTCTTTCTTATCAAATCTTTTACACAAGACTCATGCCTTTGTTAGTTATTGTTGGCAACATCCTAAATGGGAATACACATCTGACAGTGACTTTCAATTCCAATCTAGTCAAATTTAGGACCAATAACAAGGCACTCTAATCAATTTGGGTAATTTGTGCATAATGTGATTAATCATGCCTAAGAGCTTATTAACTCAAATCAAGGCCTAATCAAAATGTTCATGGAAACTTGTTGAATAATTTGTTTTGGAAATTAATATTGAATATTTTCATCATCAAGTGACCTCATTTCTTGGGAAGACATCCCTAGGCCATAAATGCCACAAATCTCAAAATTGATGCCTCCCATGCCTCATCAATGCCTTCCATGATGCCCTCCATGCCTCTTAATTTCCCCTTCTTCCAATGTCATGATGAGGATAATTAAAAAAATAAATTCCAAAAATTGAATTAAACCTCAACCATCTCAATCTTGAGATGGATAGTTGAGGTTGATTATGTTCAAATTCAAAAAATCTATAAATAGGAGGCCTCACAACATCATTTTTAAGCTTAATTTGTGCAAAGTTATCATACAGGATTGGTTTGAAAAGCTTCATGCAACTAGTGTTATAATGCCAAATTGATTCCAAGCCAAGCCAAGCCACAAGCCAAAAGTGCCAAGAGGAGATGGAGGTAGCCACACTCCATTGAAGAATACCTCTTGAAGCACAAGCTGAGCAAGCCACCATTACAAAGCCATTTGGAGCATCAAAGGAAGGTGAACGAACTCTTGTATTTGATTCCTTGATTTTTAGTTGTGTTTGTCATTTATTTTTGTTAACTAAGCTCTCCCTATGTCCAGGCCTAGAGATGTTATGTTATTAGTGTGTTTATTTCATTTTGTTTTTCATTTTGGAACTAACACAATACTAACCATCCTCTCTTGATTCAAATTCTTAGATTACACTGTATATTTTGGAAATAAAAATATAACAGATTTACAATGTTGAGTAAGCACACATTTAAATGAGTGAGTTCCTTTGGTTAAGCAGCCATGAGTAAGGGGAATTCATGTCATCAAAATCATTTAAGATACGATCTTGAGCTTAACCATTTGACTCTCGGTGTTAAGTATCTAGAGGGATTTATCTCTTGATGGATGGATATAAGCAACCATCATCCTCACCACTCAGACTACAACCCTTTCAATAACACCATGTCTCTTATTTATACTTCATTTGAAAAAAACTAAACTAAATATACCTTTTATAGAAAGAATATTTATATCAAATATTTTCATTTTTAACAATTTAAAAATTAAGTAGTAAGTTTTGCTTTTTAAAAATGAAATTTATATAGAGTTTTTACTTGAATGAACCCTGAAATAAATAAAATTTCACTTTCCATCAAGTCCAAAGATCAAATCTAGAATCGTTTATAAATGCTCTTTTTCTTTTGGCCTCTTAATTTGGCACATATTTAGGTGCACAAAAGTGAAAGAAGTGAAATTACAGAAGTGCTCTAGTGCAAAGATGGCCTTGGTTGTGCTTTCATTTATTAAAATCCAAAATCTCAATTATTTCAAAATGCATGTAACCTCTCCAATAAAATTGAAATCATTCTCAAAAAAAAAATGCTACAACATGTGCTTGAACCCCTTCTAACAACATTAATAACCCAAATAAAAGATAAACACCTCAAAAATTGATCGATGTTCATCATTTTTTTTGATTAGATTATTTTCTCCAATTAGTTCATATTGTGTGTCACTCATTGGTCAGAGAGGCAAGCTAAGCAACACGAGTGCATTGGGATTGGTGAATTGTAAGGTGCTTTTAAGAAAGAATTACTAAGAAAAAAACATTCACCAACATCTCTCGTCAACACGTACTTGTCTCTCTCTCTTTGTCTGTGTAACAGGTTTTTCAATTACAAGCAAGGGTATTTGGCTAGTGGTTCATCAAATCAATTGCTAAATGGGAAGGAAAAGGTGCTAATGAGATTGAAACTTCTATTTTGGTTAATTCTTCTATTTGTTTGCTTCTTATGTTATGGTGATTTTATTTGCATTAAAAATGGATTTTATTGTATACACAATTTACCTATTTACATTATTTTTTTTTAACAATATATTAAGACCACAAAAATAAATTCTCTTGATACATCAAGATGTACTACAATTATTAAATGCACACAAGTCCCAATGGTAGTACATCCTAAAATAACACATTACATAATTGATGCACCATAACACATCATGGACCCCTTTACCTATTCTCAATGCCATCTCAAGTCTCATTCCAAACATGTTACCACTTATCCACGCAAGGTATCCAAATGACTAACATTAAGCTCAAAGAAATGAGAAAAAAGATATTAAGAACTAAGACCCAGAATTATGTCTGTTGAAGCTAGTTAACAAATTGAAGCCATATGTTCAACGTGTTTTACCGCCATGATTTTGTAGTGATATATGGTGAGAAACAACTTCACCAAAAGCCCCTAAAAATTGACCCATCCAAGTATGAATGTAGAAATGAACTAGAACTTGCAGTGACTCAAATAATAACCTTGATGCTTATAATCATACCATAGACCATCATAATATTGAAACACTTCACCATAATTTATTATCAATTAACTACTCATGTTTTTGGTTGATGTAAGATTATGCGTGGACTTGGATGCTCCTACATCAAGAAAGCATAAGCTAGTACAAGAAAAAATGAAATAATTCTAAAACAACCCTTGGTGGGAAATTCATAAAATATAGAAGACATAATCATAGAATGATAGTGATGATGATGATAATGACATGCAAGACAACATAGATGTTTGTTTTCATAAGCTAAATTTCAATCCTACTAATTCAGATGAGTTATTATCTCATAAGATGTGCACACCTATTGTGTAGGGAAATATTTGGAAAATTATTTTACAAAGAGCATGGATAATCTAAAAGTTTATACTCAAGCACAATTTACGAAGGCAAAGAAAAATCAATAATGTTAGATCATCAATATATTCAAAATGCAAATAGTACTTGTAATGCCATTTCACACCATGATTCTCATATGTTTTATTTATTGAGGTTAAAGGGGGGGAATTTTTAGAACTAGGGTCCCCAAACCCTAGGAGAAATACAAACAAAATTAAAACAATGATCTACCATAGACCAAGAGAGAAACTAAGACAAAACAGGGCCAAATACAGCTAAAATACAACCCAGATACAATAGAAGATACACAAAAATACAATGAAGGAGAAACCTGATCCTAATCCATGTCAAGGTTTCTTGAGACATCCTCCCAATATTTTTTCATCCTTTTGAGATTAGCATCAATTTGGAATAATATTTTTTCTTTTTCATTGTCTTTTTGGCACCCACCACATTGACCTTGTTTGCTTTTCCCTTTACCAGTAGTCTTTGCTTTGAATAACTCTCCAAGGTGTGCTCTGAGGTTCTCAACATTCTGAATCCCCTCATTCATGGTAGCCTTTTCATAGTTTACCAAGAAACTAATTTTATTTTTAAGCTTCTTACTCTCATTCTCCAACATATCCACCTTAAATTGGAGACTCTACAATTATTAATCATCCTCCTTGGTTGTTATGATTTGGTTTAATCTAATATTCTCCTGCTACAAACAATTGACCTTCCCTTTAAGATCAATGAGTTCCCTCATGAACCAATGCATGATGGACTTTTATATATCTAATTCTTCAACAATCTTGTCTATATTCTCCTTGCCCTTTAGGTAACTAACAAGATTATTGAAATTCTCATTAAGATCTTGTTGTTCCTTATCAGAGGGATTCTTACCTTTGTCTTTGGAATAATCTCTAGATGTTCCTTTCCCAGCTTCAGGAGGCTTTGGTTGAGCATACATATCACCCTAATCCTCATTATTACATTCATTTTTAGGCTCAATTTGTCATCTTCAACTATAATAGAATCTTCGTATAATGCCTTATTTTACCTTGCTTACCCTGCTTGCCCTATGATTCGATAGATATTCTGGTCACATTCCTCAGATATTTTTTGATATTGTCTAGCATCTTAGAGGGTTTCACCTTAGAAACTTTATATGCTTTCTCAATAAGGCTCTTGGATGAATTGGCCTCTGTATTCCTGCTAGTGCTCCTAGGTTATTTAATCCACACCTTTTATATTTTTCTAATATCCACTAGTAATTTCTCCATATATTTATTTTGAGATTGAGAGATATCTAGAGTGATATGATTCATACCCTTAAAGTATTTATGTATTAGATATATCACCCCTTCATGTCTAGGAGTTGGGTAATTATTTTTCTTATACTTTAGGACAAAGACTTCAAGTGAATTCAGGATAAAGAAAGGGAGGCTTAACGAAATGCCATGTCTAAGCTAATTCAAAATCATAAATAATGACCATCTAACAATGTTAAACATACATTCTTGAGTGACATATTGCATTAGATGATATCAACCTCACCATATGGTATGGGGAGTGATTCATGGTCAAACCCATTATGCAGCATTTCTAGAGTTTCCCCTTCCTCCTGAAATATCTCCTTATCTCTTTTATAGTTTTTGGTAGACTTGAAAATTTTTGTTTCCTCTATTTCCAAACTTGTTATATGTGCAATCAGCTCCTCCGTGATTTCTAAAGTGATTCCATTAATATTGATAGTTCTGTCTTCCCAAGAATTAACAAAAAGAGTCGATATATGTCTGTCATGTCCTATTTTTTCCATGAACCCTACAAATCCCCCAACTTATAGTGCCTTCTAAATTCTCTCATTATTCTTCACTTATTGTGGAATTTTAAGTTATATTCTATTCATTAATCCCATTATGCTCCCAGTAAATCCTACACAAAGGCAAAAGAGTCTTTCCCAAATTTAGACAATAGTCTCCCCAACACAAAACATATATGTCTTTTTTACTGCTTTTGGTAATCAAGTAGTCTAATAGATGCACTATCAAGTATAAAATCTTCTCAGGAATCCCAACAAAGGATAACCAAACCATTAAAAAGTAACGATTAATCTTAATAATAATTTCCCAATATCTCTTTCCGCTAGGTTTTAGAGGGTTTCACAATTCCTCATATGCAATGTTCATTAGATAAACCTTCACTTCTTATCCTTTGGATAAGGTCCCTAGGAAGCTCTTTAGAGTCCATCCAATAAGTTTTCCCCAATAAGGCCACACCCTTATTTTCAAACCAATCCACAATATATTTTCCCTCTCGATATATGTGTTGAATAAGGACTTGAGGCAAGGAGTCTAGAATTCCTATAGCTTCCTCTATTATTTGTTTAATGGTCTAGCTAGTGACATTTTTCAAGGACAAACAATTCAAGATATTAAGAGAATCTCACTCTATTATGAGTTTTTTCACTCCCAATTATTGCACCAATTTAAGCCCCAACAAAGCCACAAGTGCTTTAGCCCAATTGTTAGAGTTAACTCCCATGTCTCTAGCATACACTACAACCAATTTCCCTAATTATCTATTATGATACCACCTCCTCAAACTAGGCTTGGATTGCCTTTCAAAGATCCATCAAAGTTGAGATTTAGCTATCCTAAAGGAGGGGGTTTCCATTTAGTTATTTTTCTAATCTGATCTTTAAGATCAAGCTTACCCAACCCAGAAATATCAATTTGCCAATTATGAATAGGAATTTATTCAAATAGGAGGAGAATTTTACCTTTCTTATTAGGCTCAATGTTGTAGTTCTCCATAATGTTTTCAAATATCCTTTTGAATATTACTTTGATGTTACATTTCTTATCTCTAAAAATCCTATTGTTGCACTCTCCCCAAATGCCCCAAATGATATGAAGCAAATGAAGTTTACATATATTCTTGAGAACAATGTTATAAAAGAGGCACTCCCATGACTACCATAGTTCCAGCAAGGATCCTACTTACACCCAAGACATAAAATTTAATAATAAAATAGCTCCAAATTTCCTATGAGTAAGTGCAGTCCATGAGCAGATGGAATATAAATTCATTATCCTTTTCACAAAGGACACATCTATTAGTTAAAACACATCCTCTGCTTCTTAGATTTTCCATGGTAAGAATTATGTTATGAACTACCACCCAAAAAAAGAAAATTATTTTAGGTATAATCCATGTGTCCCATAAAATTTCCCAGTTGCAGATGTCATCAGGATTTTATTCTAGAAGATCATACCCTAATTTAACTTTATAGTGACCATTGAAAGATTCCTTCCATACAAGTTGATCCTCTCTATCAATTAAAGGTATATGAGAATTTCTCAGTAATTTATTTAGATTAGATAACCTCAAATAATTTTCTTGGTTAATGTTATCTAAGCTTAATATTTTCTAGATTTTGGTGCCTTTCACCACCTGTTAATACTCTTAAACTTTATACTCATACTTTTTCTAGATATCCTCTTGTAAATGTTGTCATATCTTATTTTAATTGAGGGGATGATCTAAGACCCAATAATCTTTCCAAAAGTCAACCTTGTGACCATTTCCAATCTACCATTTAGAACCAGTTTTAATCAATTTGTTATTAGAAATCAAAAAATTCTAGACATGGGAACCATGAACAAAATGATCTTTTACAAGAATGTTCAATGGATCACAACCCTCTGAGTATTTTAAAGAGATAATTTTATCCCATACCGTGTTAGTATTGATAAATCTCCACATAAACTTAGAAATAAGTGCTTTAATCATCATTTTCAAGTTCCTTAGGCCAAGACTGCCATTTTTTTTACCAAACTTTATTCCATGCAATGAGATGAAATTTATTTCTCTCTTCAGTACTAGCCCAAATAAAATTCCATTGTATCTTAGATAACTTATCCTCAATGCACTTAAGTAAACTAAAAAGTGAAAAAAGATAAACAAGAAGACTTTAAAACACTCTTTTGGTCAGCAAAGCCTTGTCTACATGAGATAAAATCTTACCTTTCCAGCCTGTGAGATTTCTTTGAAATCTCTTAATTAATAGATTCCATGCTATCATAGAGAGTTGATTACTGAAAAGAGGCATGATAAGATTGTCAGGATCTCTAGAACACACAGCTCTGATACCAGTTGTCAGGATCCTCTCCTTAAAGAGTACAATTGATTACCTTTGTATAAGCAACTAAACACAAAATTAAACCAAAAGTAATATGTAACTAGAATTTAGAAATAGCACAGAATATGAGAAACAATACAATCTATATTAACACTCTTCCAGAAGGAAATACAATAAAGAAATCACACTCTTCCCACACCTCTTGGGTGTACAGTAATTCTCCCTCAAGAGTTCCCTCTCTCAATCAATTACAATCACAACTCAATAACTAGTTGTTCCCTCCACCAGTCAATGACAATCAACCCAATGGTTGTTGTTGCCTACTGCCAGTCCACCAAGTAGATCTCCTTGATCTTGCACCCTTGCAGATCTAACTAATCTTACTTACCGTGTAGATCTCCCTGATCTTGCTACCTGCAGATCAACTGATCTTACACCCCTTGAGACAACCAACCCAATTGTTGTTCTTGCCTTCAAGTTGAGGATCTAATCCTTCTTAGTCCTTCAATTACAATACAGCCCCATGGGTCTCTTAAATAGATCCCAAAACAAACAATAATTAGAAACACAGACTCAAGACAAAAATTAGTCTTTACATGCAAACTAACTGTCCGTCTAAAATTAGACCAGTTCTGGAAACACACAGGTGACCGACGTCGGTTCCTGTCTAATCGATGCCGACCGACATAACCGATGTTGGTTACTGTGTACACTAAATATGACCGATGTCGGTTGGCCTGATCGACGTCGGTTACTTTGACACTCAGTAACCTCCACCATTTGCATAACAGTGAAGCTTTTAGCTCCACAACTTAACAAAGATAAGAGGAGGGTAAAACCTTAATTTGGCATCCTAAAAAAAGAGCTATTCTAGCTTGCCTAACAACCGACATATTGAAAAAATAAACTAAGATTTTGTCAAAGTTGGTTTTTTTATTAGAGGCTTGTTCATACATAATCAATAATTTTTTAATATTTATATCTTTCAAAATAAAATCTTCAACCAAAATAATGGTGTCATCCATAAATTGCTAATGAAAGGTAGGATCCATGAATCAGGTTGGTTTAAAACCTTTGAAATTTGAAGAGCCAATAGATTTAAAAATTAATCTACTAAGAGATTCAACCATGATGATGAATATAAAAGGGGATAGGGGATCCCCTTGTCTCACCCCTTTAGGACTCTTAAAAAATCCATGAGTAACGCCATTTACCAGCATAGAAAACATACAAAAGGTAATCTAATATCTAATGATTTAATGATTCTCATATGTCAAATCCATCATCGAGGAAAACCTTTGTATAGTTAAACATGACAATGGCATAAGAAAAATTATACATTTTAAAATATAACAAAGGTCTTGAGCAAAATTCAGTGAAAAACATGGAGCTTTTGGAGACAACACTTGCGACCATATTACAAGTAATGAATATTCAAAGTAAACCAAGCATAAATAACAACTTAATTGCATTATCAACTTCCAAACATAGAGTTATGAGATGCTTATCACATGATGGGGGCAAATGTTATTGTGATTACCATAGAAACACTAGGCATAGAAGAGACAATTGTATAACATTATAACAAAACATTCAAAATTACATGAATGAATGCATCATTAATGTCATCCAAATATAATAGGAATGTTCACCACTAAGTTATAAACTTAATTAATTAATACAACATGAAAATGTCCTAAATATCCATGGAAATATAATTTGACTATCCTAACATGTATCCTTTTTCATACACACATGCACTTCATAGTATAAATGAGTGGCATGCAAGATAGACATATATAGATGATATATGGATAAATATATATTGAATATTCATATACCCAAGGGCCATACCAATGCTGGGGGTATCTTATTTTGCATATCACATTGATACAAGTTATATCTTTCTATGACTTTTCCTTTTACCATGTTGAGATATACTTATTTTTTACACATATATTGTTATTAATCATACTCTATACACTATTAGATTTTACGGATGCATTACTTTACTATGTTATAACATTGATATACTTGGATGGGGTAGATTAACTTGCTTTTTCTATGCTTCATTGATGTTGTTTCTCTTTCATAATAGGCTACTCGTTGCTTGTATATTATTTTTGGCCCTTTGTCTTGTATGTGCAACATTTATCACCCATTATTTTTGGATATTGATCTTGTGTGTGTGACATTTATTTATCCCTTGTTTGGGCCCTTTTGACTAATTTATGATATTGATTATTCCTTCTATGTAACATTTGGCCTTGTGTGTGATATTGAGTGATATTATGTGTGTTTATATTATGTGCATCATGCCCATGACATTTTATGTTGAGCTTGCTGAATTTTTTGAGTTTTTAGGTGCCATAAACCAGATTATGTACCTCCCTATTTGTGTGTGGTGTCATGATACACACCATGCACATTTACTACATAGTATAATCTAGTGCCTCTATTAATAATATTTACTACTACTTTTTATATACATCTTGTCATGACACTTCTATGCCTTACACTACATATGTTTCATCCATTCTTTTCTGACATATTCATTACTATTTTGACATATTCTTCATATTTTAAATGATTCTACGTGATTATATGTTAGATTCCTTAAGGGTGAAGGCATGTATTGTGGCTGACAAGAAAAGTTTATGGAGTTGATACTTCATGAATGCTCTATAAAATGTGAAACCAATTGTGAGGGTTTCTAGATGTGGGAAAATATTTGAGAGACTTAAGCAAGGTTTGTTGGCAAAGAGGATAGGTAGCATGCTTGTTATATGTGTTGATGAGAAAAATAATTTTTTGACTATGTGTATGACCTATAGGTCATATTTCTAATGTCAGAATAGTGCTCTTGAAGTTTGAGGATATGTGAAGAGGTCTGAGTGTGTATATGACAATAGTTTGAGTAAAGAATGAGAGAGATTATGGCATGCCTATGTGAGAGACCTATATGAGATAGAGAGGGAGTTTGTGTAGGGGTTTGATAATCATAGATCCATCATCAGGTGTTGAAGACATCAGTTATAAGGTGGAGGTGTTCACTTAAAATGAGGGTCTAAAGGACTTGATATTCCTTAAGGACAGTTGCTCCTTGTGAAACAGGTGTTTCACTAAAGGCCCTTGGTTAGGAGGAGTTGATCAAGGTTTATGGTTTAAAGGATTTGATCACTCTCTTGTTTGTAATCTATTATAGGATAATTAGTCCATATGTTACAGGCTTGAGAGTGGGTTTTATTCTCCTTGAGGGTTTCCCACAGGAACTAAGTGTTGTGTGTTCAATCTTAGGTATTCTTTGAATGAATGAGCTCTCTGTTTAATGTTTTTTCATCAAATTTGATATATGCTAATTGTTTAATAGTTTTAAAGAATTAAAATTGAAATATTTGGGCTCACTAATTTAGCCCCCTTTCATTGATTTAACCTCTAACAAGAACTAGGTCAATAGGATTGATGAAGTTTTAAAACATACATATATAGTATGAAACTAGGGTGATAGTGTCGACGAAGTTAAAATATATATGGACAAAAAGTATAACTAGGTCAATATGCTTGATAAAGTTTAAAAACCTATGCACAAAGTATAAAATTGGATTGACAGGCTTGATCTGTTAACTATAAATTAAAATTAAAAATTACAAGGGTTAGATTCATGTCGAGTTCCCCAAAATGTATGCAAGCAAAATGAGATAGATATACAACTTGTCCTACTTAGTAATATCCATGCATAGAGAAGGTAATCAACTAACAATATGATAGCAATATTTTATTATATAATGGTCATGACCAATTATGGATCTACTAAACCTAACTAAAGAATATCTTACTACACAATACCAAAGGAGACATTTTCAAGGCCTTTAGTCAAATTACATTATGCAATAACTCTATCTAGGTCTCATAATGTAATAAAAGGAAATTAATTAATCTACTAAATGAATATACAAGTTAATCTAGTAAATGAACACACAAGCTACTTTAGTGCTCACCAAAGCTTGTGGCATAAAGGGGAGAAACAATAAACACATAACATGCAAATATAATTATATTCAAGTAATATATAATTAATATAATCAAGGAGAAATAAAATTTAATCCATTAGTTATGTAATATCTATCTATCAAAATGAAGAGCTAGGAATACTTACCTTATTGGAGTGAACCCATTGTGCCTCAATCTCTCCCTTGGCCAATGGTGTTTTGTAAGAGGTTGTTGTGGTTTGTAAGGATCATAAGGATAGATTATATCTAGGCTACAATACTTCTCTTATTCATCCAAGACCTCCATAAAATGAATGCTACTACTCTAAGGCAAAACCCTAAGCAATGAAATCCTCAAATGATAGTATAAGTAGATTTGTGAATTATAATGATGCATAAATGAATTATCCTCTCTTTATAAATGAAGTGAAGGCGGTATTTATAGCCAATTATTGACCTTAAACCCTCCCAGGAATTTCACCAACAAGGTTAGCCAGGTCAATCTTGTTTGGTAAGAAATATATATGTTAGGCCTTAAACTAGGTCAGCTGGGCTGATAGAGCTCCAACGTGCATTGAATTCCTAATAAGATCAACTATAATGACGTAATTATAAAATAAATAAATGGGATGTATGCTTAGGTAGGGGCTATTTATGAAGTTAAATTACTTATAGGAGTCTGTGAGTGGGTTATAATTGCTTAGGGGGTTTTATAAATGTAACTTATAGTGGTTTTAGGTAATGGTATAGGGACCAACAATCCTACAAAGCACCAAAGCTCTGCTAAAATTTTCTCAGTGCACCCTTTAAGGCATTCACTTAGAGAGACTAAGACTCAATAGGTTCCTTCAAGAGAGAAAGCATTGGTAAATGATAAAGTTAAAAATATTGTGTGTATACACATACTACTTATGTACTTTAAATGATTAATATATTCAACACTATGCTTACAATAAATATTACAAGTTTCAAGTTCTTTACATGATTCATACACTGCTTCAATGCTATATTCAATTACAATGATGTAATAAAATATCCAAGAAAAATAATATGTTTCAATGTTATATCTCTTAGATTCTAATCCAATTAAAATATTCATATTCTCTAACTTGATTACATATTTCACAAATGCTCTCACTTTTTATTTTCAGACAAGTGATTTACATGCAATTTCCATTGTCAAAAAAAGGGGGCATCGTAATGGGCTTATCCCCAATCTTTCACAAGCAATACATTTCAAATTTGATAGTTTACAATATTAAAAATGAGAAATTTTAGATTTTGGTGGAATTTAGCTTACTTATGCACTCCACTCTTACAGATACTCAAGCACATATACACTAGTATAAAGACAATTACAAGATTTCAAACAATTTTTAAAAGATCAAATTATCACTCTATACAATACATGGGGAATGATATGCATTCATGTCCAAGCTATTACTTTAAAAAAATTAGATTTCTATTTTTCAACTATCAAAGTTTTAATAATTTATATTTTGAATCTATATTTGTCTACATCAGTGTGATTTAATTTTTATATGTGGACCACATTTAAGCTTAGTGACACTCCACATCTTAGTTTCACTTTAGTGAGCCATGTATTGGTTCCCACCTCTTCTATTCAATTCATCATGTAAGCCACATTTGAGCTTAGTGACACTCCACATCTTGGTTGTACTTTAGCAAACCACTTTGTTAGTTCTCACATATTCAAAAGCATTATAGAGTACTCAATGAGGTTTGGATCTTATAATATTTTCAACTCAATAGTCTTTGTTGATTCTTCAAATTGAGACTTGATCACTCTCAATTTGTCAATAGTTCAACACTTCTCCACATGACTCAACAAGGGGGCATGCACATCTCCATGATAATGATAAAGTTTGTATATAGAATCAAGTATCATATTTTATTTACACTAATAATTTAATGTATCACTAGAATAAATGAGGGGAAAATGTAGACACTAAAATTTAATAAATAAATTTTTGACAATGCTTTTTCTTAACAACTTTAACTTGGTCAATTTACCATTCTGATAACCCGTAATCCCTAAAAAATCCTTCAAAATCTTGTAATTATTGTGCATATATCCTAGACTTCCCTATTTTATCTTTATTCATCCTTATTATACATATACTTCACTATCACTTTGGTTTCAAAAGTCTTTGTTCCTACTAGACAAGGGCACACTATGGCCTTGTCCAGTAGAGTGGCCTTGTCAATAGTGATTTAACGGTCATATTTTCAAAATGATATAGTTCCTAATAAATTTTATGTGTAAACCAATAGGTTGGTTATCATAAATATTTGAAATATTCTTCTATAAAATCACATCAAGGGTCACACTTGAACCTTAACTAGCTCTCACTAATAAAAACATCTCTTTTATGATTTCAAAAGCATCTATCTTATGAGTAAAGATTGTTATCATAATTATATTATAATACCACAAAACTTGGGCAAGTCTAACATTATTTTATTGTAGGTTAAGGTATCATTTGTAATCATTTTGATCAAAACTTACTAGTTGCATTCTTATGATCTACCCAAAATGGATAACTACATTAGCCTAAGGTCTTCGGGCTATGTAAGCAACATTTAGTCAACAAAGGTTTTTTTTATGATAGCTCGACCATTCCTACATCTCCCATTTTCCCTAATTTTATATTTGATCTCTTGTATGTATTTGTAAATGACTAAGGAATCACTTTTACAAGTCTTCTATGCATCAAATTGAGATCCACATGAAAACATGTCACATATATAGTAGAGGTGAAAAAGCCCATATTTTTAAATCCAGTGCACATTTTACTAAGACAAAGCCATAATAGCAAACAATAACACATTGTGCCCTTGTCCACCTTCTATGTCCTTATCCCAGTATAGAATGAGTAAATGTTTTTTGATGCATCTGTATTTTCAGGTCATTTAAATCGATCACAACTTATAGGAAAGTTAACACAGTCTGAATTAATATGTTTGCAAAGATATTTCTCTAATCCCAACCCTAGTTTCCATTTTAAGTAATTTGCAACTTCTATAAATTTTGTATATATTTATATTTACTATATTTTATTTTATTTAACATCCTAAATCATATTTCAATAGTTTACATTTCAATCAAAGTTAATTCTAATTCATAATTAATTCTAGTGTAAACACAGAAGAGGAATTAAGACTTAACGGTATGCACATGTGTATTTAGGATTATGTTAAAGTTGTTGGCAAAGATAAAATATGTCACAAAGTAAAAATATGATATCACAAATCGATTAAAAGCTCAAATCCTCTTAAATCAATTAATCCCTATAATATATTTCATTATTTCAAAATTATCTTTAAAAAATGTGGAGGTTTTATAGCTCTTTTGAACTTGATGTCTTCTTGATAACTAGATGTGCTCATTTTTAATTTTTAATGTTGAGAAGATGGATAACTCATAATGAGAATTGAAACCTAAAGTTAAAAATTGCACACACAAATTACAAATAGACAAAATAAGTAAGCGAGCAAATGTATAGATAAAATAAGGAATGACCACACCTCAATATTATCATAGGATTGGCCTTATATTCACTATAACTAAATTCTAGATACTAAATTAATCATCTATATAAATAATTATACCACCTAGAATCCAATAAAATTAGAGATAATCGTCTCACTCTAAAATTTGTTATAAGAAAACAACCCTTTTCAAGTTCTACCAAATTCTACAAATCTATAAACTAACCCTAGATTCACAAGACCAAAATCATTTGGTCACTGCTCCTTCAATAATGTTCAAAATTTTGATTGTGACCACTTTATAAAAATATTTGATTGTGACCACTTTATAAAAATCTCTCTCTCCTAACCCTAGATTCACAAAACTAAATTCATTTGGCATCATTCCCTCAATAATTCTCAAAGTCTTAATTACAACCACTTTTTTAAAATATCTCAAATTGTAATTTTTAATAGCACAAAAAATGTTTCAATTTGATATTTAAGCTTAGAATACAAGTTTATTCATATTCTACCTATTTATTTAAATTTATTTTAAAAAACTAATTTAGAATCTCAACTTTATTTGGTCAATGTCCTCTCATTATTACTTAGATTTTTATGTATTTTTTATTGTAATCTTAAAAATAAATATGGTATCACTGAATTACATAGAATGTCAGCATATATGCTCATATTTCGAAAATAAACATGTAGGGGATTTATAATTTGATTAAGCATACATTTAAATCATTGAGTTTCTTTAGCTAAGCAGTCATGAGTAAAGAGAATTCATGTCATCAAAATCACTTAGGGCACAATCCTAGTTTTAATCGCTTGACACTCCGTATCGAGTATCTAAAGGGATTTTGTACTATGATGGATAGATATAGGTAGCCATCATCCTCACCAATTGGTCTACAACCCTTTCGATATTACTTAGAATTTTCACTACAACTAATTTCTATAAAAAACTTAAAACATAATTCTCAATAGCATAAAAATCTCCTTAGTCTGACATTTAAGTTCAAAGAAGCACCCCTTCAAATTCAAATAATTTTCTAAAAATAATTTTAGATCCAAAATACAAATTTTGTTTGATCGTGCATATATATATATATATATATATATATATATATATATATATATATTTATATATATATATATATATATATATATTGATAGAGTACTTTTATTATTGAAATGTACACAAAAAAATGGTTAGTTAGAATACACACTTCCAAACCTCAGAACTTTTTTGTTGGTCGGGTAAAACCAAGTAAGTGTAAATAAGGAATCAAATCCTCAGAATGTCGTTGTTTACCAGGTAGAACCAAACAAGTGAACAACCAGCTCATCACAATGCCCTTACCAACTAGGTAAAGTCAATCAAGGAGAACTAAACCCTAAAATGAAACCCTAACCAAACCCTAAAACAAGAATGGAATGGGAGAAGCACAAAATAATCACCGCAATGTTGGAAGCCAACAAATAAAGGAAATCCACAGAATAAAAAAGGCCACCATCCAATGCCATAAAAACCTTTCCTAAAAATGGAAATAGATCACATAGGAAACACAATGAACTAAGGTACAACAGAGTTAAATAGTGACATAGACATTTGCACAACCCCACCATAGGAAAATGACCAGTTACCATCATAGGCCGAGCTACAAATGCCAAGCACTACATCCATGGCCTTAGAACCCACCCAGTGAGAAGAAACCACCACAACTACGTCTCCTCAACCAGCGAACAACCATAAAAATAGTATTTTCTAGAGGAGTCATGGTTCCCTGACCCTTCCTCTTTAACATGCAATGCCCTCATAATCACACTCTTGAGAACCGCATTGATGCAGGGAAAAATCTAAGGTTAAGGTTTTGATAGAGGGAGGGAGCGAGCCTCCCGAGTCTCCTCATTCATCCTCTCCCCTTTCAATATTTTGGAGATTGTGATAGGATTCTTTTGAAATCAACTCCGAAAAAAAATCGTTTGATATTTTAGATCTCATTAATAAATCCATCTTCAAGAAAGAAAGGAAATAAACTAATATTTAATGCTTCACATGGCTTTAAAATATTATAATAATTTAATATATTGAATTTGTACAGTAATACTTATTTTATAATTGTTTAATTAAATTAAAAATTAAAATAAACGTAAGCCTAAGAAGGAAAGTAAGATAATAATCAACTAATTTAAATCATTACCCTAGAAGGTAGTTAGGTTCATTGTATCAAGCTATCCTTAAAATATTCATTTTATACAAATATGAATGGTGGAAGCAAAAATACAATTAAATATTAAAGATTTAATATTTAATTATATCTCAAATGAAGATGTATTATTTCTTATAGCCGGTTTTTTTAAATAATTGATTTAATGTTTTTTTATTCAATATTTATGATAGAGAACGTCAAACATGGATATAAATAATTGTAAAATTAGAAGCTTTGTTTTTTAATGGGAAACATATTATCATATTTATTAATGAAAAAAATTATTAATAAAATATATAAGTTATAGTAAATTATATTGGTTAATAAATAGGTTGACAAGGATAAGTATAATAATGAGAGATGTTAATAAAAATGTTTGACTTTAAATTTTACATTTATGATTATTATGGAGAAATTGCAATCTTAAATTTAACGTCCATTTAAATATTATACGAAAAAATTTCTTTTTATTTTAAAATAGCCGAAAATTTATAATATCTTTAAAATTTAAATTTTTTATTTTTTCAAAAAAATAATATAATTACTTTGATTAACATTTTTAACATTATCCAAACCAAAATACATTTAAGATATTTGCAGTGGTTAATAAGACTAATGAATACTTAAAATACTAAATAGAAAAGGCATATAAGAGGCATATGAACTTATATGATATAAAATAATCAAAAACATTTCATGCACGTCCATGTGCACATGAATGAGAGACAATAATTCATGCACAATAATTTTAAATTTCTTGGGACACCTTTTAATATATTTGTTTGCTTCTTTCAGTTTTTGTTTGATATAAACTTATTATATATCTATTAATGTATAATTCAAAGGTATTAATGATGTAGGTTGGGTGCAAGGGGCCATTTTGTTTTGTCTTGTTGGGTCATAGAAAACTATACTTTATGCATCAATAATTAAAGGTTGGTCCTTACTTTTTCATACAATATTAATTAATATAATTCGAGTAGATATAAGTGATATAATTGATATCCCTAGAGATAAAAGATTGGGGTGTTTGTGTTGACTTCAACATGGAGAGTTATTATAAGATAAATAAGGGCTCCTCCTAATGTGTTAGTATATTGATGAGAGAAGTTGGCTTTTACATATAGAATAAGTTTATGTTTTATGATTTTAATTATCAGTATAAAGGTTCACGTTTTATTATTTAGTTTATTTGGTCGAACTTTAGTTAAGGAGTTGAGTAAGTTTTAAAGTGGTTGGATAGGGTTATGTTGGTGGAAGATGATACTTTTCAATCAAGAATCATTTTAATAGATTGGTCATTTCATTTATGATGTTCGTCTATCTACCTATCAATGAACATTAGAAATAACACTGATTGATCTATCAAAATAATGCTTCAATAATCACTCCTAACAAAGTTTTCTAAAATTAGTTCTATTTAAATATTTTTGGTTCGAAACATTATTACACCCTTATGCATATTCTATGTGTTTGAAATTTAGTTCCATGTCCTAATAATAAGAGTTGGATTGAATAGTGGAAGGTTGTTATTATTTACACTGCCCCCTTCCTAAGGGTTTTTGGAAAATAACTAGTCTTTTATAAAATAAATACTAATGAAGCCAAATTTATACGTAAAGAGTTCAAGAGAGTTTCTCAAGAGTTGGATCTCTCAGCCTTAAATGAATCGCTACAATTCAAAACCATTGCACTGCACTACAAAATTAAGAGGGCAGATTTCCATCAAGCTTAGAGAGCTCAAATTTGTGTTAGAATATATTAGCTTAAAGTTGGAGATAGAGTTTCTAAGGAATTCTTCAAACATAAAGATAGGCACTCCTTTGCTCAAATAAACAAAATTAAGACACCCGCAAACCATCTTACTAGTCTCCTTGACATCCTTTAAGATTTTTTGAGTGACTACTATTAAGTCTTCAAAACTCAAGCTTCTAATGATGAGAAAAAAACTTCTCTTCATAAATGCATTAGTGTTGTTCCTTTTAAGCTCACTAATGCTCAAAGGTGGCCTATGATAAACCACTCTCCAATAATGAGATACATAATACAGTCTTGCCCAAGAAAAAACACCTAGGGCTAATGGTTTTTCTTGTGAATTTTACGAGGCCTTTGTGACATTGTTAGACTAAATTTAAATAAAGTATACATGGAAGTGATATAGACTGGGTCTTTAGGAAAGCTCATTAATAAGGGAAATATTAAGTTAGACCCCAAAGTTGGAGATCCTAAGCTTATTATAAGTTTGGAGGCTTATCACCCTTATTAATTTCTCTTATAATATTGTTGTGAAAGCTCTTGCTCTCAAGATTTAGCATTTTATTCCCTTTGTTGTTTAGTTTGAACAAAAAATATTTGTTAAATATAGATACAGTCTTGATAATATTATTATTTTTTGGGAAGGCATGCAATGGGATCACACCTCTCATCAAAAGGCCTCATTTGCTAAATTTTATTTTGAGAAGGATTATGATCAAATTTCAGTGGCCTTTCATATGTTGCTATGTTGAAAGATCTATGGTTTGGTCCCAAATTTGTGCAGTCCATTTAGACTCTTTTTAAATATTTCACTATTTATTTAACTATTAATGGGAATCATTCTAAGCAGTTTGTCCTCTTCATATATGTTAGGTAAGGTTTCCTTGTCACCCCTCTCTTTATTTGCTTGTTACTAAGGGATTTGGTTGACTCTTGTGTGACTATGTTATTAAAGGGCTCATGAATAGTATCTATCTCCCTAATTCCCTTAACTCTTAGTTCATCAATAATCATTGTGTTGATGATTCCTTCCTCACTATTTTGGATGAGGAAAAAATAGTTAGCAACACTATGGAGTGTCTCTAGAATTTATATCTTGCCTTTGACTCTAGTATTCAATGGGGGAAAACCAATAGTTATAAATAATATTTATGACCTAAACTAAGTTGGTTTGAAAATTATACCTAGAAATGGATATCATGTGGATCTATATTCAAATTTATGGCTATTCCATTGGCCTTCAAATATTCTCAAGTTGAGTTATATAACTATGTCATGTAGAGTGGAAAATAATTTAACTTATTTACTTTGTATTTCATTCATAAAATGTAATTGTAAGCCAATAAGTGGCCCCATTAACCCAAAACATGGATTGAAGTATTCAACCGACTTTGTAAGTGGATGTTAAGTGCTCTAGAAGTAATTAGAGGTGCATTTAAGGCCCTTATTAACTATATGATGGATTGATAACTTGTTTGGGGTGTAGATGAAGCCAATGGACTAACCCATGATCCATTAATGCTTGGGATAGTGGGTTTATTAATTATGGATGGACTTGCTTGCCTAAATGGGCTTGTAAGAGAATTTATTTCTATATGAGTCTTGTTAACCATGAGCCAAGGGATGGGAAGGGATACATGTCACCTTCCCATTAACCCTTAGAGGATAATGCTTAGCCTATTTTATGAAGGAAAGCCTTCCTTGAGACATTTTTTTCTATTTTTAAATTGGGAAATTGGAGGAGAGATAGAGAAGAAAGAGGAAACCAAGTAGAGAAGGAAGGAACCTTGGTAATAAGGAGATTTTGACCTTGAATTATGGAGTATTTTTTGTGTAGATCCCAAACGATAATCAAGGTAGCTTCCATGTATCCTTGTGTATTAATTTTATGTCATTTACATTGAAATGATTATTGGTAGTAGACTTAGAATTACAAAATCATAGAGTATATATAAGTGACAAGTGTGTAATGTGTAGTATTTTATATAATACATACTATTTTGTAAATATTTGTCACTTGATTGTATATCAAAATCCTATAGAATATGAAAATACTCGTTTGAGAAAGAAATGAAAGGCTAGGAATGTGAAGTGTTAAAGTCTTCTTGTTCTATAAATATTTTAAAGTTGTCGAGGAAAAGAGTTCTCATTGTGTGATAATAGAGATCATTTTATGGTTCTATTCAAAAAAATTATGTGTATTTATCTGTTCACACTACTTTCTTTATTTTGTTTGAATGTGTGTGATAAATATGAATGAGTATGTCTATTTCATTATAATAGCCTATGTTTCAATGAATATTCACTAAGAATGAAGGAAATAGATGACTTGAAATAATTAAATTTCCATATCCCCAATTTATATGTTATGAACATGTAATTGAATTCGCATAAAAATATCCTTAGCGTGTTCTAATGGGAGTTTTGAGAAACGTCTACTAAAAATGGTGCAGTGAGCATGGAACTAAAACATGTTGAAAAGGATATCGGGTCAGAGAGATTTAGAATGATGGTTAGATGAGAGAATTCATAAATTCACAGAAGAAGAGGCCAGATGAATTTGAAGCACGATAAAGGAAATTATAACTGAGCATAGTCATGGTGAAATCTATGAATTTTTTTGGTGTGAGTTTCCTAAAATTTTAGCCACATGGTTATCAATACTGGGATATTATTACTTTAGGCCAAGGGAGACTTATCATTGTATCTATACCAAAGAAAAGGTTGAATGACTATAAAGCCTAGATTCCAAGTGGATGTGTGTGATATACCATTGGCTAAAAACCACTATCGATGGATGCATTACTAAGTTTATCATGCAAGGATACATTGCATTTAAATTTATACATTATTTATTTGTAGGAGGCATCAGAGGTAAATTTATACAATGACTACCAATACTTCTAAAGATGTTGCTTGTGGAGAAGGCCATCATGTCAATCCCAACTGATATAGAGTAGTCATACAAGGCATTACAGAGATATAGACTAAAGGGAGTGAATGATGAGGAATCGAGAGATGAAGCTTGAACCTAAACCCATAATATGGAGTTAGACAAGTAGAAAGATAACAAAATTCTAGGACTTGAAAGAGAGTTGAGAGAATAAAAGTGATAGAATAAATAAAATGATCCTCATGTAATTGGGAGTAGGGGTAGATGGAGACTGCAAGAGGAGATAGACCTCCACAACAAGCTAGATATTGCAAAGAGGGGGAAATAAAATTACCCAAAGTAATTGAGGGCACAAAAGAGATCGAAGTGAATGTGTGATATGGGGAAAGTGATTTAGATAAAATGAAAGAAAGAGAATGTGAAGGGGTTATGAAAAAATAACTTGAGAAACTAGAGGGTAGTTTTAGGATGCAGTTGTAGGGGAGGATATTATTTAGAGAAGAGGAAGGAAAATCTATTGAAGATGTGATGAAAATTCTTAGATTAAAGTCACATTTAAATTGAAGTGATGAAATTAATTCAAAAAAATATTATTTATTCCAAGTGGATGCATCCCCCATGCCTAATTTATTAACACGATTAAACAATGTAGAAGTTGAGATGCATACTAAGTGGTTTAATGAGTTTATAGTTACATTTGGAAAGTTATGTGAAGAAACTTAGAAATTGTTATAAATAATAATATTTATACTTAGAATACATTTACATCAAATCATAAGACACCATTAAAGTTTAATCCAAAGCAACTACTTGCTTCGAGAGAAATCATAGGAAACATGGCTCTCAATCCAATATTTTTTATAAATTTGACACCTTGTGATGGTTTTATTAATCTTAAATAGTATTTCTTAACCTATGAAATGAAATGGAAGTTTAAAGGTTTCATCAATGATGATGCAAATAAGTGCAAGCTCATCAGAGCCTTGATAGGCAAAACTTTAGAATTCATATACAAGAACAACTCGGCAATAATGGGCTTGTAAGATGTCAAGAATAAACTGATTTGGAAATTCAAGATGCAAATATGCTTAAGCCAAACCATTCAGGACTTGAAGGAGATTCAATAGAAAATAGGATTATTAGTATGGGATTATGACCACAGATTCTCAGATGTGATAAACTTAGTGAGTTTACACTTTGCAGATATAAAACATTGTGTGGTTTGTATAAGGTTATGACCTAAGATCTAGTTTTATATCACATAAATGTAGTTCTCTAATAAGTTTGATTCTTAATTGGTTGTGATATGAGTTGCATATATGCAAGACTATGGGGAAAGTCTATAGCCTACTATAAAGACATGTACTAAGATAGACATGTGATGAAAAAGATGGATTAATTAAATGATAATAATATACCTAAACTATCTATATGGTGCATGAATTGAAATAAGGAAGGAAACCATAAGAATGATTTTCCAAAAATTAATACATTAGAGTTTTGTGAGATATATTGCATAGTGGGTCATTCCATTACCAAATTTCATTTGTTGCAACAATACATACAATAATCACATAATATGTATTATAATTTTTAAAAATTCCATAATCATGATGAGAATAACTCCAAATCACTTCAGGTGTTGAAGGAGGACATCACCAAAAATGTCTTCACAATGGCTATGTAGCAGATTCCAGCTATAAAAACAAGAGTTTCAAGTCTGAGTGTAGAGATGAACATGTCTATGGAGGCTACTCCTAGATAGATGACATAATATTTAAGTTACTCATCTATGTCATCTCCTCAATATCAACCAAGGGTATCGTAGGTTTGACATTGTAGTGACCTCAGTTCCATGATTGATGGACACCTCCATCCCCATAGTACCAATAGCCTTAGAATTTTAAATATCTACCATAATAGTCTAGATGATCTCCACCTTCCCCTCAAAGATAATATGGGTGATGTAATGTCCAAAAACAATGGGGTTGGGGTTTTCCATAATGAAAATGAAGGTGCCAAGGAGGTTATAGAGGAGGAACCCAAATCACATACAAGATAATACATAGGGTGGAAAACCTCTTATTTGCTATATGTGTGGTGAATACAATCACATTGCATAAAATTGTCCTTGCAACCCTCAAAGATAGGCATATTGTGTTTACTACAGAGTATCAAGAAACACCATATAAAGGATTGACCAATCCTAGAGAAGCACATTAAAGATAAACCAGTGAGTGATGTGAATATGATAAATGTGTAACCCGAAGACCCTATGTATTTATAAGCTATCACTCAAAACCGATACATAGAGAAAGGATTTCTAACTTTGAAGATGCCACAAGATCCTTTAATAAGAAAGGTTCATGAAGACAAGTATCCAAACCCTTTTAAAGAAAAGGTTTTGATGTCTGAAGCAACATAGTTAATATAACACACTAAATTAGACTACTTTCAAAGTAGATGTTGTAGTTATAGATGCACAAATGTGTGTGGAAATTATTCACAAACTAATAAAATATAAAGTAGTTACATCTTTGATGAATCTTATATAACTAGTGAGTACTCAGCCTAATGAGTAAATATTTTAGGATATCTCTAACCTATTATATAATTTGTTATACTGCATAAAATAGGTCAATAGAGAATGAAAAGGGTAGTTTAGTATGTGAAAACTAAAAATCCATGGGCTGTTGATTCTAGAATGGATATTTAAATTGTTGGATATGAAATCCCAAATGTTTTCTTTAACTTTTGGATCACAACTAACATGCTTCCATGATCAACATGGGATGATATTGGACAACCTGCTCTTAGCTACAACCTAATTACACTGAGATTCATAGATTATGGAAGGGTAAAACCCATTGGAAGGTTGGAAGATGTAGAAACAAAAAAATTTAATCTAAGTCTATGAGGTAACTTTGAAGTCATTGATATGAAGATCTAAGAAACACACTACCCTACACTAACTGGGAAAAATTTGGCCTATGATGGTTAAATGACCATCAATATAGTAATAAATCAATTGAAAACTCTTCAAGGGGACAATATCATCATAAAACTCTTAAACAAGGCTAAAAGCAAACCATATATCATTCCTAAGGATATTGCATCACCATATGCCTATGGAGAATAAATTTGGTTTAAATTAGGCATATAACCAAAATTTAAAGGTCTACACACTAGAGGGTTTAACAAGTTTACACAATAGACATGATCAATTCTGCAATCATAACATATAGATCATTTCTCGTACTGACCTATCAAAACCATGGATCAAGCTCTATAGTTCCACATGGATGAATATAAGTCTCCATTTGTGTAATCCCCCATGAAATTAAAAGTGAACTTATTATACTAGGTGACTCTAACAGACATGAACTACATCAAACCCACCTATGAGGGTAATCTATCATGGAATTTATGTCTTTATTTAGTGGGGATTCATAAACACATTTTCTAAAATGGCCACGAGAAGATCATGAGGTAAGACCATTGAGAATATTTTTTTCTACTGAGAGATTATTTCTCTAGTACTTCATAATAAAAGATTTAATGAAATTCATTTCCAAGTTGGAGTACCATGTTCCTAATATAGATCTTTGAGTCAGTGCGTTGAACTATACACACAAAGGTGTTATTGTGACATGGTGGGAATTTCACTATTATAAACCAATTGTACTAGGAATAAGCCTATGAATTGATGCAAGCTCAGTTCTAAATAGAATTTATGATCTTTGATCAGTGACCATTATAACAATAAGGCCATTTTCCTAAATTACATATTCATTAGTGTGTTGATATCTAGTCTTTGCAATGTATAGAACCAAAAGAATTGGTACATGTGTTTTAGCATACTCTAAAACCTTTGCCATGAGCATGGTATATGCACCAAGAGTGCAGTCATGAGATCAAGAATTGGCCACAAGTCCAACATGATTTTAGACAACCCTTTGTATTGGAGGATGAGAATCCCATAGTATAGAAAACCCTCCAAAATTTGAATATGTTTCTATGTCATGGATGGGAGGAATACATAAGAGTTGTGTAAGATTAAATTTCACAAGAGAAAGAATCCAAAGACTTAAGTAAAGATATCAAAACAAGGCCAAAAATTATAAATATTTTATTTTGTAATATTTTAATAGGATTATGGATGTAGATTGGGTATAATCTAGTATTGATCAGGGGGATTTGGTTTTAAATGGGATCTTTGAGCCTGAATAATAAATAAAGGAGCTTATAATTAACATCACAAAAGATATGTAGCTATAAAATCTAAATATTTGGGAGTCAGAGGGATAAAGGACACTAATAGACTCTATTCTAGAAGAGACAAAGAATATATATGAATAACTAGTACGTAAAGTAATGGAAAACTTTGGTACAAAATTTGTACCAAATCTTATGACCATATGTGACTATTGGATGTAGTAACAAATTTCAAAAGGGTTCTAATTATTACAATATTATCAACATGCATTCCTTAAAAAAAATTATAATTCAAGGGTGTAGACCCTCAAATATGGGAGATACACATAACTTAAAGAGTGTGTACAACATATCAAGAAACACCCATACATAATAAATCTTAATATGAATCTCAAAGTCAAGGGTAAAATTGACTACATGAAAGAAGCAAGGGTCATATGTCTAATAGAGAAAGTAGATTGGGTAAGTCTAATGGTATTTTGACCAAAAAATTTAGGAGAGATTAGATTCTATGGAAAATATAGGGCATTGAATGATTTTTGCTTAATGACCTATTTCTAATTCTTTACACAAACAAAGTTATTAAGTCGAGCGCAGGGCATGGAGTATTTTTATTCATAGATGGTTTTAGCAAATATCATCATATTTAAATCATAGTATAATACCAAACATATAACACTTTTAAAGCATCATGGGATTCATTTGCATATAAGGTGATTCCTCTTGGTATGAAAAATACCCCTGTTATTTTTTCTAGAGCTATAGTCACTAGATTCAAGGACTTCATTCATGACTTTTGGGGAGTTTATCTAGATGATTGGGTTGTGTTTTCCTTATTAAAATATCACCTTTATAAGCTATTAATTATGTTATAAATATGTTGAACTCTATGCATTGTTCTGAATTTGAAGAAGTGTTTATTTTTTACTCCTTTTGGTGCTCTCTTGGGACATATAGTTTGAAACAATGGTATTTTGGTCGATCAAGCCAAAATTACAAACATTGTTAGATTTCCACTTCTAATAACTTCTATTGAAGTGTGATTGTTCTTGGGGAACACCAGCTATTATCATAAGTTTATTGTGGGTATGTATCTATATTTGCTCCATTGGAAATATTATTGTGCAAGGATACAATATTTGAATGGACCAATGAATGTCAACTAACCTTCATAGATTTAAAGCAAAGATTAATAACAACCAATATATTGGTATTTTTGGATTGTAATAATCCCTTATCATTCATGCAGATTGTTCAAGAACTGCAATAGGTGTTGGGTTGGCACAACTTGGAGATGGGGGCTTGGATAACCCCATTCACTTCATAATAAATAATCTTTCAATGGTTAATAAAATTTATACTACTATAGAATGAAAAGATTTGGATATGGTGTTTCCATTACATTAATTAGGAATTATCTTTTGGCTACACCAATTAAATTATTTATAAATCATCAAGCTCTATGATATTTTATGATCAAGCCTATGCTGGGAGGACAGATATCCAAAGGGTTAATGTTATTTCAAGAATTCTAGTATAAGATTAATGTTAAGATAAGAAAAGAAAATGTGGGACTAGATCATCTCAATAGGATAAGGAATGGTGAAGAATTGGAATAATTACAAGATGAGTCACCAGATGTTCACTTGTTCAAAATCTCTGTGATTCCATAAAATATGGAAGACATGGCCAATTTTCTAGAACACGAAATTTTTCAGGTGCACTATGTTGAGAAAGACAAAAATTAATTAGTCGCAATAACTATGCCATTTAGTATTATCAATGGGATTCTTTATAATTTGGGTAAAGATGACATGCTGCATAGAGTAGCCTTGGATCATGAGGGACCGTAGTTGCTAAAAGAATCACATCAATGAATCACAGAAGGACACTTCATAGAATAATATATTAATATTAAGATACTACAAAGTGGCATGTGTGGCCTACTCTATTTCAATATGTGCATAGAGTCACAAAACACTACAACATTTGTCAATGAGTAAGAAGCCCAAAGCAAAGGGATAAAATGCCTCTAAATACATCGAAACCATTTTAACAATGTGAAATTTATTTTGTATGGATTATTAATCTACTTAACAATTGCATTCATGATAGATATATAATCACTCTAATGGATTACTTCACAAAATGGGTAGAAGTTATTACAACATCAAGTTGTAGTGCCTAAGATGTAGACAATTTCTTTATGAGAACATCATAACCAAGTTTGGATGTCTTGTGAAGCTAGTAAACAACAAAGTAACACACTTACTCAACAATACCATCAAGACTGTAACTGGGGAATTCATGATAGCATACCATAAGAGCATAACTTATTTTATTTAAGCTAATGGGAACGTATAAGCATCAAATAATTTTCTTGAGAGGATGATTAAGAAATTATGTAATATGTAGACAGATGATTGGTAAGATTGAACTCTTGTGATCCTAATGTCATACATTACCAACTATAAATGTGTGATAGTGTTCAATCCTTTTTAGTTCATCTATGGAATGGAAGCAGTGATGCCAATGGAATACATAGTTCCTACTCAGTGAATTACATTGATAATGTGATTAGGATATTAGAATCACTTCGAGCAAGGTTTTTAGATTTAAATCACATGGAAAAAACTCATCAGAGATCAAGTTGGATGCATGAAATAAACAATAAGAGTTTTAAGGCATGGCATGATCACAACCTACAATACAATTAATTTCATCCAAAATAGATAGTGTTGCTATATGATAATAGATTTTGGGCATATCCAAGGAAGCTACACATTCAATAGAAAGGACCATATGTCATCAAAAAATTATCACAACAAGGAACTATAGTGCTTAGGGGTATTCAAGGAACCATCCTTCTGGGGTGATTAAATCCTTGTAGTTTTAAGCCTTACTACTAGTGATCTATAAAATATCATGCTACAAGATAGAGTGGGTGTTGAGTAGCACCAATTTAATCAAGAATTTTTTTATTTCTTATATTTTTACAGGTTTTTAGTGTAGTTGTGTATAGTTTGATCTCTATATCACAAATAGTCAGAAGATATTCAAAAATTCAAAGTTATGGGGTACAAAAAGGAAGTAATAAAGTAGTAACGAAACATTTATTGGTCCAAATGGGAGTCAACAAAATAATTATAGGAATGAGGCAATGACAAAAGGTTATGGAGGATAGGTTCCAAATGGTAACTACCAAGATGGTTAATGACAAGGCAATCCAAAGATTGCATCACTCCAAAAATAAATAGATGTGTTAGATCTAAAATGCATAATATATTAAAGTCATGATAAGTGAAAATATGGCATGTCACATCATCAAATTCCATCATACAAAAAATTGAACCTATCCATCAAAATTCCAAGATCACATCTCAATAATTGATGGCATTCACATTAAGAAGCATAACGACACAAAAATAGCTCATAAAATTCAATGTGAAGAGTCAGATGAGTGGGGAGATGGAAATATATAAATAAGGGCATACAGAGTGAAACACATTTATAATTCATAAAGAACAAGAGCCTTTTGTGAATTGAGATTTATCATCTACCTAAATACATAATCATCCACATCACCTCTATGCAACAATGAGAATAGATCGATCTCATCTTTTGATACAATTATTTATTTGCATAAGAAAGAAATGGAAATTGGGATGGCATTACAACAGACAAGCTACATGACTTGTATTCATTTGATCTCATCGATGCAAAATAAGTCAATATATTTTCCCAAGATCAAGCCATGAGTTTTTAGCCGAGATCCCTAGCCTCTCAAAATAAATTGCAAAGATCTAATGCAGATTGACTTATCAAACTCCCCACTCTTGGGAATTGAATGAAGTAATGATGAATCTCCTGAGTCATTAAAATGAAGGGGAAATACATTTTTATAAGGATGTCACCATTCACATCAATGAAAAAATAATGGCATAGGTATCAATATTCCCAGCAAGAGGTAAATCCATAGCACAATATAAGACCAAGATCCTTATAATCCATTTAGACACTATAGAGAAATACTAATGATCATCCAGACAGATCCCAATTGATTCAGTGGATGATGCCCTAGTGTGAGTGATCTCTAAATGCATCCCAAACATATTTATTAAAATAACCAAAAGTTCATGACAAATTATAAATAAGGTCATTGATATTGCATATCACATGACCTAGCTTAAGCATAACTCCAACTGGCTTGAGTTCTTAGTGACTGAACTGATTACCAACATTGAAAAGGTCATCACTAATGCATCATAAACCTTCCAATACTATTTTATGGTATTATTACTTTGCTTCAATTAGTGGAATCCCCTTGATGGCCCCATCACACTTGATGTATAATTTTTTCATGCCATTACCTTTACAAATATTACATGGACTAGAACAGGGTAATACTTGCACAACATGGCAAATATTAGTGGTGGGTACAACTATAGGGCCTTATTAATTCACAACATTGGGTGCTTGCATATGTAATAAAATATCTGGGACCACTCATAGTGGTCATAAAAATTCACAATTGGATTTAGATTCAAATCCATGAGCTCCTCAAGGAATTAATCACACCACTACCATTTTTCATTGGTATGCTAGATGTATAGGCAGAAGTCTTGAGATAAAACTCCTTAGTTGTGAGGATGGTACAACCACTGCAATCCATGCCTTAAAGCATAGAACAACCATTACCACAAGGAGAAATGAAATCACAATAACAATCCCATATAGAACCATCTACAACTTCATTACAAGCAGTCATAAGTAAGATAAAATTTCTAGATCACAGAGCATGTTCACCACCTAAGAAGTGGAATTGTATTATAAACCCATGGCTAAATGAAAATTGTATTCCCAATATCGTCATAAAGTAAGACTTCAAAAAATTGGGAGTTATTGTTTAGGAAGTATACAAATCCATGTTGGAGGGCATAGGCAAAGATGTTTATGAGGAGGAGAAGGAATTCTTCTTTTGGAAGGTAGTGTGCACCTGCCAATTACACAACAATGTTCTATCTATATTATCACTACAAATACCTACACCTATTGAGGACATCATTATGGACATAGTCATAAAAGAGGATGAAATCAAATGCATTAATATTCCATGGAAATTCAATGGCTATAAGGTCATTATCTACAACAATGACACCAAATAGATACTATGTAACAAATGGGGATGAATAAAAAACACAAGAGATTCCTATATATCCATTAACACACTTACCATGTCTACACCATAATGTTAGGACATCACCTACAGTTACAAAATGCATGGGAAACTTTTTCATGGTGGATGATATTGAGGAGCATGGATCCTAAGAAGAGTAGGGAATAGAACAAAAACCTACTATATAGAAGAAAACTATGGTCCCAACTGCTTGTGTGAATACATCGATGATTAAGCATAGAGTGGTTGTTTATTCACCTTTTCCTTCCCCTCAACATTGCTGACTTCCTTCTCCACCCCATTCACCCCCTTCTCCATATTTATCCCCGTATAACCCCACTTCATTATATATTCCCCATGTAGTTTATCCTATGTGAAGGTACAGGAATAAACTATAAAGGAAAAGGACAAAAATAAAAATGTCGAACTAGGAAAGACCAAGCAGAAAGAAGAGAAGAAGAAGAAATAAGAATGAATAAGAACAAAGAAGAAGATAAAAATAAGAAATAAGAAGAGGAGTTCTAGAAGAAGGAGAACGTAGATAAAAAGAGGAAAGAGGAAGAGGAAGTTGCAAAGAAGTATAAAGAGCAATAATAAAAAAGATGTGTAAATGATGAACTCTTGGTTATGCCAATCTATTAAAAACTTGAAAAATGGTAGTAGATTGGTATATTCTTAGTTGAAAACTTGAAATGGTGACTAAGTAGTGTGAAAAAGGTGAAAACTGGTAAACAAAATTTCAATTGATAATCGCAAGCATTACATTTTGGACCAACCCCTCAGTGCATTGCAGGCAACTCCACTAGCTCCAAAATTCATACCACTTCCTGTGAATTTCTATCAAGACAAGACAATTGCTTAAGACCAAAAAAAAGTTGGTAGTAGACTTAGAAGTACAAAATCAGAAAGTATTTATGAGTGAAAAGTGTGCATTGTGTAATATTTTATACAATATATTATTTTGTATGTATTTGGCCTATGGTTATATATCAAAATCCTGTAGAATATGAAAAGACTCCTTTGAAAAAGAAATGAAAGGTTAGGACTATGAAGCGTTAGAGTCTTCTTGATCTATAAATATTTTAAAGTTGTAAAGGAAAAGAGTTTTGATTATGAGATAATGGAGATCATTTGATGGTTTTATTAAAAAATTATGTGTATTATTCTCTACGTGCTAATTTTTATATATTTTTTTAATATCTATGATTAATATGAATGAATATGTTTGTTCTATTCTAATAACCTATGTTTCAATTAACCTTCACTACAAATGAATGAAAGAGATGACTTGAATGAATTAAATTTCCATATCCTCATATGTGTTTTGAACCTGTAATTGAATTCACACAAAACAATCCTTAACATTTTTTGATGGGAATTTATAGAAACCTCTACTAACAATGATAAGATTTTCCCTTATGCTTTTGCTTTCTTTCAAGAGGTGTAGGGCATTTGGCCTACCCTATTTTTACAATTTATTGCCATGGTTGTGTTTATGGTCATTTTTTGGTTTTATTTATCACTTGGGCTTGGATATGTACAATCTCTCCTAATTTTATTGGTTATTTTTAAAATTTATTCATTGTTTAAATTTGGCACCATTATACTACCCAATAGGGTTTGAATTTACATACCCTTATTTTCTATTTTAAGTAGTGGTAGTGGCTAATGGAACCATGTTCCTATGCCCTCCTACATTTTATTCTTGGTGTAGGTTGGTGGAGTCAGCTTCCTATGTCATACCATCTGTTATTTTGGCATGGTCAATTGCATTAATGCTCTCCCATGGCCAAGAGATGATAGAATGAGAGGGAGGCATCCCCATGTTCTTATTCTCCTTCGACGGACCTTATATGTTTTAAATGTGTTTATGGATACCTTTTTATCACTATGGTGTTTGAAATGGTGATTATTTTTCCTTGCATGCTTTTATTGGGGTATGGAAGCCTCTTTTATGTAAACAAACTTGTAAGCCTCTTAGATGTGTTGCCCAATGAGTGATCCTTGTCATGTAGTAGTTATCATCAAAAATTTATCTTATTAACTTATTACATCTTACATCAATGATGTGAAGATGCTCAAATTTTAGATTATTAGGCTCGAAGGTGCCTAGGGCATTACCATCTATGGGAGGTGAGCCCTTACACCGGTTGGCTTTGCAGTTTCTTGTGGAGCTCATTTGAATACTAAATGTTTAAACACTCTCTATTAAATTGAAAAAGAAAATGATTGGTTATTTTGGAGCCATTTTATGGCAATGATTCATTAATAAATATGTTTATAAGGAAGTATTTGTAAGACACTAGAAATTTGCATGATGACTTTATATCTCTTGTATACTCTTGAACTTGATTGTATCGAATTATACAAGAAATGAAATAGTTATTTTAAGTTAAAAATCAAATAGTAAACTCTATTTGGATGTTTATTTATCTATATTTTTGGAGTTCTCTAAAAATAAATATTATCTCTTTCCAAAAAAAATTATAGTGTGATGATTTTGTTATGCCTAAGAAGGTCTAGTAACACTTATATAATTTTTAGGAATTTTTTCTTGTTCCAATTTATCCCTAATCATATTTTACAGTAAAATATAATAAACTAAGGTTCAAACACATTTTTTGGTGCCTTTTTAGGAGTTGCGGTTGATTTTATTAAAAAAAATAAAGTTCAGCTACTATATTTTCATATTTCTTTTAAGTACCCTTTGTGTAATTTGTATGCACGTAAAATAAGGATTTAAAATTCCCAAGATACTTTTATATTAAAATTCACAATTTATAAGACCTAATGAAATTCATTTCATGTTTTTTAGATCTTTGGTTTATCTGTGGTGATTTTTTGAATTTTATTAATCTATAAGGTTATTAGTTGAGTTGGAAATCATTCATATGACCACATGGTATTTGGTAGAAGCTCAAAGGACCCAAGTTATGAGTACAATTTATTGTTGGGGTTTATTATTGTGAAAACTACCACAGTTTATTTTGGGCAGTTATCTACTGGTTATCTACTGGTTGGGAAGACTGCATGGCATTATGCCACATGATAAGTTCCTCACCACTGTTGAATTGAAACCTAGTGGTTAAAAATAGTTGACTTCCACTTTTTTATTATTTTATTTAACTCAAATTTAAACTAAAATTTTATAAAGTTTCAAACTTTCAACCAAAATTTATAAACCATGACTATTTCAATATAGATACACCTTTTTATACAAGAATTTATGACAACCCTGAGACCCAAAGGTGGGGTGACCGAAAAAGGTACCCCCCTCATATTTCCATGCTCTTTTGCATGTTTTTTTAGTGCCTGGAAAAATATACTTTTCTATTTATGATCCCCTTCTCAATAGAGATGTTTTTAGACTTCTTTCAATCGAGTATCCATGATTTTTGTGAAGTTGGTTGTGGGGCCTTGGAGATCCAAAGGTGAGGGAAAAAAAAAAGGGACACCCAATAAATGTTTTGTACCCTTCTGTTTAAAATTGGTTTTAGTTCCTATAATTGCATGGTTCTTGAGATATGATGATTTTGTCATAGGGGGTCTTTTTAGACTTGTTTGACGACTATGGGCTCCTAGAAGCCCAGACCAGGTTGACCCTAAAATGGACTCCCATTATTTTTCTACCCTCTATTATATGATATAATTTTAAAACTTGAAGCTATTTTTTGACATTAAATTTACCTTAAACATGGCTTGATGGTGATTAATGGTTGTCATGGAGCTCGAAGTTGCTAGAGACCTTTTTAGAAATTGTGAGAGATTTAGACCTCCTAGATTCTTTCTAAAAATATGGGTACCTATCAAACAAAGTCAAATATGTATGTATCAAACAAAATTACAATTTAAGTGAAAAAGGATGAAAATTTTGGAGACTCCATTAATGACAGTCGTCTAAGGCTGAGGAAGAAGAGGGGGGATGACTATGGACAAGTTATCCCCCAAAACCTCATCCCTCCTTTCCAAAAATATGAATTTTTGACTTAGTGGTTGTTTTGAAGCCTTTATTAACTTCCACAAAGATTTTTATGGTTTCCATACCTTGAAATAAATCCAAAGATCAGGGTTAATTTGATCTGATGGTTGGGACAAAATGTTCCTTCATTAAGGGGGCTTAGTGGAGCTATTTTAGACCATTTTCTAGTTCATATGGGGAATATATGATATTTTTTTAAAAACATTCATTTAAATTTAATTCAACTCAAAATTAGACTTTAATTACAACTTAAGAGTGAACTACATTGTGTGATTAGTCAGATTCAACCAGAGATTGTTTTGAGCACTGTAAAGATTTAGATGGCGTAGTTTGAGCTATTAGTTTCTTGAACCCATGTCACATTAATTGAACATCCTATTTTGGCTTTGGTGCCACCTTGGTTCACATAGATAATTATAATCTTATTTGATAGTATGTAGGTTGATTTGAACTAGTGGGGATGATAGAGTTGTGCAACAATCACACGTCTACTTGTGCATTGTCATCCATGACATTTGTGCATGTGAATTTATTTATATGTTTTATGAATCTCATAACACAAAGATGGATAGCCTATACACAATGAAGTTGTACAATATATGTGTTGTATATTATAAAAAATAAAATTGGCCTTTTTGTGTGGATTTAGTCATGCAAATTTTGGGCATGAAATTTTGGTATCAAATAATTGTTAAAACACCAGGATCTTTAGGGATCATTATTTGGTACCACTTATTTCAAAATGAACCATACATGTAATTTTTGGGTGATACACCTCATTGAATATGTAAGAATAGTTCACATGAAGAGTTCATTGGACTATGGCCTATTTGGCCAGGATTTATATGTTTAGCTTCTTGTTTTGGTCTCCATGCTTGAGAGACCATTGATAGGATTATTGGTCATCCATCCATATATTAGATATGATGAGGTTAATAAAATTTTGGAACAAAGGTTTTAACTAGGTGTTACGAATTCTAAAAGGTGAAATGTACAAGTGACCATTAGCTCACAAGTAAGGTATTTTATGTTATGATGATGGACCTTTCTAGGTTTAGTGATCCCCTTCCAAACAAATTTTGCTCACCATTCAATTGGAATGTGATATAGGGTTACTTTATGTTTATCTCAACTTGAGTAATGAGATTGGAATGAATTAAGGTGCATTAAATCGAGCCATCCCCTTTTCCCTTAGTTGTTGACTCTTGCCTTGCAAGTAGTTCCAGGAAGAGTTTGGGAATAGTCCTTCCTTAGGATAGAAGCCTCATCTTTGAGGCCCATAAATGGTTTTAAAGACATAGAAACATACTTTGTTTGTGTTAGGGACCAAGAGACTTATATTGTTGTACATGGGTTTCTTGTTTGAAACTTATTTACATATATTTGAGTGTCGTTAGATATTATCTTCACCTTATGTGATAGACTAGTGGTACCATATGGATGGCCTTATTAGGGAGCCTCATGTGCATCACTTTATTTTAACCTATCCTTGTGGTGAATGACCATTTTATTATTTTCATAGTGATATACGCCTTGGTTTTATCCCCACGATGGAGTGATTTTCCATTAGTGTTAGAAGTCGATTATGGTTAGAGAGGAACATGTGGGCCTTTGTGGCATTATGGAGCCAATTAGGTGTGATAAATCTAATTAACCAAGTAATCACTATGTTAAAGAGATGGTATTGCCTCTTGTCACATGTTTTCCTAATACCCAATGTTTATGGATCTAGTTTGGATCTTGATATCTAGATGTTGTGGTCAATAACCCATTTGAGGTTATTACTTTATTCTTTGGAGAATATATTTAGAGATTATATTTGTGTTGAACCAAAAATGGTTCAAAGGTGATCTTTTTGATAGAGACCCTCGAGACGAATCTGATTTCATTTTACTCATCGCTAATAAGGTTAGAGTCTACCATTCTGCTTGTGGATCATCTTGAATTGATTGATGTATCCATGATAGTTTGAGTTTTATGATAGTAAGGAGATACATTTCTCATAAATTATTTTTTATTCTATAATGGTGGAACTCAATTGAGTGGGTTTCCTATGAGTGTTGTTAGCATTGATGTAAGGTAAATATTTTTTAGATCTAGAGGTAGCAGTAACATTGAGTGGGTGTACCTCCTCATTGTTAAATAACTCATAATAAGAGTACCCATTTATTTTTGTAAATTGTATATTAGTTGCTTAGAGCATGAATTTTAACATGGATTGTGACATCTATTTTTTTGGGTGTCAACCTTTTGAGGTGACCCTTCTCTTTTAATGTTGGTCATTGCATCATTTTGATAGATATGTTATGAAAACACATGCATAATCTAGTGTCATGTGGCTCTGCATTAGATGCCTTTTTGGGTCATAACCATACCACACCCTTATTTGGATTGTGAAGTTTGGTCCATCCTTGAGTATAGCTTGATGAGTAGTGCAGGTGTTGTACATCCTTGATTCTTTATAATTTATTTGCCCAAGAAGATGAATTCTATAGTGGTTTGTTTTTAATTAATAACCTAAGAACATAATTTATATATTGACTCATTGTATGATGTCTTTTACCCTTCTACAGAAGGTTGTCATCAATTTTTGTATGAGTTTCCAAGAATGTCCATGTCAGTGTGTTTTAAATTTGACTGCAGGAGTTGAGTTCTAAGGCACCATAATGTATATGACACATAGGTCTTGTAAGTTTGGATTTTTTTTAGGACCCTTTTGAGTTAGGGATTTGGGGTAGAATGAGAGTGTGTCTTTAGCAAACACAAGTACCTTTTTAGATATGTCAAATGGTTAGTCTAACTAAGATTTGTGACTACTTATTGTGTACCATGTTGGGTAGGTTAGTACCTATCATAGTTCATGAATTTCATGAATAAGAGGTTATTATAACCTTCTTGATCACCTTGGATTGAGTATCCTTGGTGAAGGTTATACCTTTTGATTGATAATAAAAGCTCCTAGGTACCATTGGTATGTTGTGTAGTGGGTATTATACAAGCATGGGATGTTTCACACCTAAGCAAGTGTGCATGTATTATAAGGTGTTTGGTGCCTTGATAATGTCAATTATAAGGGATGGTGTCTTAGAAGACACCTTGTGGATTGACACCATCCTTGAGTGGCAGGCATCCTCATCATATTAGAGGAGTGTAATATGTTTTTATAGTGACTTCCTATGTGGTAGGAGTTTATTCATGGATTGATATCCCATACAATTCCTTGGTTTGAGAAGATGTTTTGTTTTGTTAACACTTAGCTAGCATCAATATGACTTGATACTCTCTCACCATCAAGTGACACCATTATAAGTTTATCGAGTGAATTATATATTAAATGATGTTAAGTAAGTGTTCCTTTCGATTGATGACTTATTTATTTAGTTTATTTTAACTACATTCCTTAACCTTCACAGAATGGTATCTTTTACTTTGTGTTGGCTAGAGAAGTTATATAGATGGACTGGCTTGATACCTCCATGTGGTTTAATCATTTTCCTTCTATTTTAGAAAATGTGTTGTGATATTCACCACTTATAGGTTGGTAAGTGTGTGGTGATTTTGGGGATTTAGAGTTCATTTGCATTCCTCATACTATGTGAGGGTGTTGAATAAGTTGTGTTTATAGTTATTAATACATTATGTCCCTACTCTCCACTCGTGGCCTTCCAAAGTCACACTATTCAATATGATTGTATATAAAAGTTTAAAATTTTACCACATGACATACTAAACCTTGAATTTATTTGGAATTGTAAGCTTATTGGAATCATATTTTTATGGTTATCCTTGCTTTGAATTTCGAGGTTGTTTATTTATTTCTTATTTCAAAACTTTATTAAATGTTGGAACTCCTACTTTTATTTGTTATCTTCATTTCGGGATTAAATTGGGTTCCCTAGCCATTTTCACCTTACTTATTATGTAGATTATATTGGGTTTTTAAACATTTTCATTTGTTATCCTTTTGTGGATTGAGTTATGTTGCTTAGCTGATTGATTTTACTCCTTGATTAGATTGGTAAATTCTCAACTTGTCAAAGTGTGTTGTTTTGATGAGCCTTATCATTTACCTTTCACCTTCGATGAGTATGGGAATAGTAAGTGAGAATTATCTTGTTAGATTTAGTATATGATATGAGTTTAATACTTTTTGCATAACTTATTAAGCAAGTTGGGAGACATTGTCTTGCTTGGTCCTTCTATAGAATTTGTAAGGATAGGGTGATCCTTAGCTTCATTTGTTATGTTAAATATTAGCATATGTTTCCTCCTAACTCTAAGAGTGATGGATATGGATTATGTTGTGGTATTGGATATTTTAATGCATTGCATCACATTCCATGATTTTTTAGTAGAGATTAATGATCATTAATCTATAGATATTGCTAAGCTGAATTACCTCAATACTATTATAATATCCTTTAAACTAGAATTTTGACCTTTAGTGACTTCCAAGAGGAAATTTACGTAAAGGGAGGGGATATTAGCATAGGTTCTTGAAAACCCCATCATAATATGCTAATGTGTGTTTATTTGCAAAGTAGGTTATAGATTCAAGATGTCAACATAATTTTAAAACAAGTGGAGTATTCATTCAGTTCAGAATTACATATTTATTCAGAGAAATATAGAATTGAATAATGCGTTTAATTATTAGTATCTAAATAAAAATATATAAGTAAAATAGAGTATATGTTGCACATGAAACCAATACAAAAAGACATTTAAAAAAAACCATCATTTGATTTCTATATTAATCTCTATACATTAGAATTATTTTCATTTACAAATGAACACTATATATAGACCTTACAAAGCTCTAGTGATTTGCATTCTAACTTTTCAGTCCTAGGTCGAAGGAGTCTTTTCATATTATGAAATTTTTTGAATACATGCAAAAGATGAATACATATAAAATGATATACATTACACAAAATGTTCTACATTGCACACTTTTCATGCATATAAATTGTGAATTTTTAATCTTGAGTCAACTACCAACACTTTCATAGACTTATATAATTGTTTCATCTTGAGATAAAGTCACAAGAAGTGTGCCTACTACTAGAGTTGGTAGAATTGCCTACATCGATGGGTTAGTCCAAAAAACACTACTTGCAGTAATCATGCAAGGTGTTGTTTAGCGATTTTCACCTCTTGCACACTACTTAGACACCCTTCAGGTTTTTAACTAAGCAATGTACCAATCACCCTTACAAGTTTTAAATATATTATCATAACCAAGAGGCCATAACTTTACGTATTTTTATTCATCATGGCCTCACATCTAATGCTTTTGGGTTTCCCTACTTCAAATTTCTTCAACATTTTAAAAAATTGGTATTGTGGAATACCTATAGAGATGGATGAGGAATTGAGTGTGTTGATGGAGCTGGATGAGGTTGAAAATATCGTAGTGTGAATGGTATCATATCATAAAATGGTACTTCTAAATAAAATGGCATCTAAACATTATGGTTGAATATGATGCAGTTGTAGAGTCGTTTACTGGAGATTGTGTCTGGATTGGTTTGGCCACCTCCATATTTTGAAAATCTTGTGTGAGCTAGGTCAGTGGGATGAATTGTGGCTCATCAATAATTATAGTAATTGAGTTGTCTAAGTTTTAAATATCTTTCTTTAATTGTTTCCAATCAGTTAATACAACTTAGACCCTACTAATAAAAGTGATTAATAGAGCTTGTCACTATACAATTGCTTGAAGATCTCAATCCTCTGTGGTGGTAATGACATATTTATTATATGAGAACTTCAATTGAATGTCTTACAACATTTATTCTAGTCAATATATGTAACACTGGATCTAAATGCTAGTGAATGTGTTGTGAAACATTTCCTTCTACCATGGATTTATATTTTTCATAATCATGTCTCTTTAGTTAATAGACTCCTTAATCACATAATCAATGAGGTTTGGCATGGAAGCTTGATCTTCCATGATAGTTTTGGCCTTGTCTTCCTTTGATAAATTTGACTGCACCTAATTGAGTGAATCCTATAACTATTACTTCTAGTCTAACATATTACGAGTAGTGTGGGTGGATTTTTGTATAATAATGTCCAACACCTGCTCATACCCCTCAAGGAGTTGTAATAGGATTTATATTTCCACTTATAGGTGTTACCCTTGTGCTCATAGATGCTAAAGTTTATGTATAGGCACTCAATTATCTCTGAGTCAATAAAGTAACATAATGAATTATTTATCTCATACATCACTGGTCTACCAATACTTAGATCACCAACTTTATAAACTTATCATATATGACCTTATGGGCATAGGCCAATCAATCGTGACAATATGTGTTTTCCTCCCTTAGTTGTAGGTTGTATGGTTCCATCTGAAGGCATTCTATGCTAGGGAATCTTGAAATATAGTTGCTCTATCAACCTATCTTGTTAGTGTTATTGAGATCACATTAAGTGGCATCTCCTAACTTGATGTGGTCAAAACAAAATAATTCATAGTAGTTTTGGTTGTGGCTACCTAGTGTTAGATTTATGCAATTAGGAGTGTGAACATTTTTCATTTCAAGGGTGGGGCTTGCATGTCACATAACCATTGGTTGGTTTTTAGATCTATCCTACAATACCTCTTCTTTTATGCATCCCAATGTTAATCCTAATACTTGCAATAATATGGAAGCTTGTGGGTTATTAGGAATTAATTGTTGTTTCAGCTCTATTATTGGTTTCATAGGTTTCTCTAACTACTTGACCTTCTATGTATCGGATATGACTTAAACCTTATTCTTTGTCTAAATATCTTTTTTTTCTTTGGTAATTACCTCTACCTATACCTTTACTATAAATTTTTATTGTTGTGTAGTGTCCTTGGCATCTTACTCGTCATTTTTCTTGCTCTTTTATTCTTACTTTCATAGGGCTTACCTCTTTTTTCTACTCTTCTTTAGTTATTGCATCATACTCAACATTTTTACTTTGATCCTCCTACATTGCATTATCTTCTTATTCCTTTTTATTTTTCATATATTCTTCTTCTTGTTTCTTCTTTTGCTTCTCTTATTCATCATAATTATTCTTTTTCTATGCAACTTCTTCTTCATCTTATTTCTTCTTCTTCGTAAAAGCTTATTCTTATTTTTGATTCTCATGTGCATCTTGTTTATTTAATTTTTACTATTCTTCTTGGGTTATTATTCTTACTTTATATTTTTCCTTTTTGGCCTTTTTTCTACTTCCTTCTAAGCCTTCACTCTATTTTGGCATGTATAGCTTGTTCTTGTGTCATGATGTCCTCTTACTGAGGATGACATGGGGAATAGGAGGATGAGGGGGTGAAGGGGGTGAATGATTATGAGAAGAGTATATATAGGAATACACCACCTTGCATTGGCTTATTGGTGCATTTTTGCAAGTGGATTAAATAAGAATTGTCTTCAAGTGCTTATAGGCACAAACTGTCTCAATAGGTTGTTCCACAACTTGTTATTTTTAGGACTCAATCTCTTCCACCATTGGTGGTGTGATAAATGATCCCATGCTTTCTATAATGTAAGGATATGTCTTTAAAGTTATGTGTATTATATATCCACACATTATCAAGTGTTAAGTGCTTATTTTGTGTTATGTGCCTTATGTTACTTCCAGTTGTAGTTGAGTAGCTTACATTGTGGATGATCCTTCACCCATTTTGCCTTGGAATATGGTTATTATTTTCTATTTTATATATTATTAATATATGGTAGTGTTGAATATGATTAAATATGGAGATGTAGGAATGTTGACCACGATAATTTTTGTGACTTTATTACACACTTGGCAAGGGTGCACTATTTTCAAGAAGAATTTTTTTTAATTCATCCTCCTCATATATATTTGTGCCTATCTCTTTCAACATAGACTTATATATTTATTCCTTAATGACACCAAAATATGAGAGATCATACTCTTTAGTAATCTTGGTCACATTTTCATCATTAAGCCAGGGGTTGGTTCTGCAAGTATTCCTCTTTGGTGGGGAAAGCGACATTGTCCTTGGTGCCTTTTTTTTCCCTAAGTAGTCTCTATTAGGACCATTGATATATGAGGTGGTGCTTTATGTTGTGTTGGTGCTTATGCTTGTGGGTGAACCACTAGTTTTTTTACTCTAGGGGCCTTAAAACACAAAGGTTTCACCATTCTTTCCAATAATGCTTGTTGGCTCAGAACCTTTACTTGCACATCTAACATGATGACGAAGAATGGAAATGGGACATGTGATTATTTGAAAAGTAAATGAAGCCACACCTCCACTCCATCATAAACATTGATGATTTCTATATGGGACTATATGGGATGTAAGGTATTGCATCACATCAATGTGCACATAGGGTGTTATGTTATGAGTGCATATACTTAAATCCACCATTGACTGAATCAGCCCAAATATGTGTATTATTTCCATATTCTAGTCCAGGATAGATTCTGTAAAGTGATCATAAACAAAAATTCTCCATCCATTGTGAAAGGAGCATTAGTATACTTCCATTGAGTAATGCATATCAGTAATACCAAAAAATGGTATTAAAATTTCTATAATACACTTGAACTAATATTTTCCAAGTTTAAATTCAGCCTAACCACTAGGAACTCTATCCAATCTAAATTATTATTCAATCGAATCATTTAATAGGCAATGTCAATTACCCCTTTCATTTCCTAATGAGAACTCTTTGTAGTCTACCAAAATCTTTGTGAAATGTATTTAAAGATCACTCACATTATGACATCTTGTACTAAATCAAAGGGGATTCCCCTAGATCCTCAAGCATAATTGTCCTTTATGTCTAAGTGAATTAAAGGGGCCTTATTTTTGTATGATGAGAGATATTTGCCTCACATTGAATGTCCTAATTCCCTTGCCGTTATTATGATGTTCATGTGTATGGTAACATCCTTAAACAAGTGTATTTTCCCCATATTATATTGACTTAATAACATATCACCACCTCGTCTAGTTGCCCAAAATTTAGGAGCTTGATCAATCATTTAACATCTAACCCTTGAATCTAATTTTACATGGCTAGGGATCCTAGTTGTATAACAATTATGGGATCAAAGCTAGATAAATTTATCTATGTTGCATCTATAAAATCAAAGGGTTCAGGATCATGGTACCTTTTCTATCTTAACACCAACCCTATTCCCATTTCCTCCTTATGTGCATCATTCAACTCTATGAGAAGATCTGATAAACTCACATTTCTTATGTTGTGTTGTTAACTTGGATGGGTTTGTGCTCATATAAATAGTTAAATATCATATCACAAAAGGCTCATGTGTTCTAATGGTTTTGATATGTGTTTTTCTCTATATTCCATTGATTAATATAGATTTACTTTACTTCATATGTCTAAAACTTCCCATTGAATTACACTAAGTTATTTTTATGTTGTTATGTTCTAGGTTTAAATGTCAATGTTTTTTATGATGTGACCTTTTAAATTCATTAGATCGATTCATTTCTTAAGCTTATGGCCTTCTTTGATGTGATGCATCACCTTTCTTATTCCAGAACTCTTTATATTATACATATCATGAGTCTAACATTCTGATCTAATTTGTAAAATATGCAATATTCTAAGTGATTGTTTGGTACCTTTCCTTCATACCCCTTTTATCATTTCTTCGTTCCTATACTAAATTGCTTTAATCATGTGTTGACTTCTATTCACATTGTTCATTCATTATTTTTTTCTTTCCCATGATACTTTGTGACATTGAATTTTCAAACTATGTTTTGATAGCCTAAAATATATATAATGCACTATAAATAACTACACCAAAAACCTACAAAGAGATAAGAAAACAATAAATGAAATAAAAATCCTAACTACATTATATTATTCATCGCCCATTTAATTTTTAGCATGAGATTAATAGAGATTATTGGTGGTAAGGTATAACCATTTACATGCCTTAGAAGAATGGTTCCTTGAAGGTCCATTAGTACTATCATTCCTTACTACAATACTTTTTGGATGACATATGGTCCTTTTCATCGAATGTGTAATTTACCTAGATGTGCCTGAAATATGATATCATACAAAAATATTATTTGCTCTAGATAAAACTCTTTAGATCATAGATTTTGATCATGCCATGCTTTTTAACTCTACTTATTTATTTCATATGTCTAACTTACTCTCTGCCAAGTTTCCTCCTTGTGAGTTAGATCTTACAACCTTGCTTGAAGTGAACACTTATCTCCTATATGCATTATCAATGTGATTCACAAACTTGGAACTACATATTCCATAGGCATAACTACTTCTATCATATAGACTAATAGGAAAGTATTGAACCATGTCATATGCTTATAATAAGTCATGTATTCGAATAGGATCATAAGAATTCAATCTACCCAATCATCTCTCTAGACAATGTATATTTTTATAATAATCTTTTTATGTACTTGTTTAGATGATTATGCCTTCACATTATCTTGAATATGATAGGTTGTGCTCTTATGGTGTGATATCATAAATTATTCTATCAGGTTCTTGAGTATTATTCAATAAGTGTGTTCCTCTATTGGTGACCAATTTCACTGGACATCCAAACCTGGTAATGATGTTCTCATACAAAAAATTGGTTGTATATTTTATGTTGTAGTTTAGTGTTGCAACAAATTCTACCCATTTGGTGAAGTAATTTACTCCAATAATTATATACCTAGCATGATTGTATTTGTTTGTCATATTAATAGGTCTTACAACGTTAATTCCCCATTTTTCAAAATGTTGTAGTGCTAACATCAAATTTAAAAGAATTTCATCCCTTTGATTTGGCCTTCCTATTCTTTGACAAATGTCATAGTGCTTTGTGACTCTGTGCACATCCAAAAATAGTGTAGGCCACCATAGGCCACTCTATAATATTTTACTTGCAATCAATTCATCTGTGAAATGTCCTACATTTACTTGGTGTGATTCTTTTAGTAATTATGGTCTTTCATGATACAAGGCTACTCTACATAGCATGTCATCATTACCCATTTTGTACAAAAACACATTGATAATATTGAAAGCTATGTCTAATGTGATTATCCACTTTTTATCTTTTTTGACATAGTGTGTAGTAAAAACTCCTTGTTCTAAAAAAATGGCTATGTCCTCCATATTCTCTAGAATTACATAGACTATGAATAAGTGTGTATCCAATGACTCATCTTGTAATCATTTTGGATCCTACCATTGCTTATTATGATAAGATGATCTATTCCCATATTTTATCTTCCTAGTTTCAAATTGATATTAAACTAAAATTCTTGGAATAACATTAATAATGGATATCCTTTTTCCTAGCATAGGCTTATTCACTAGGTAGCATAGAACCTAGTGATATGTAAAAAATTCAAATGGTTTTGCTAAGAGATAGTGCCTAAATTTATGAAGTTAAAAATTCATAGCCAAGGCCTCTTTCTATGTTTTAGTGTATTTATTCTCTATTATAGACAAGTTTTTTCTTGTGAAGTGAATAGGGTGATCTAAACCTTTATCTCTTGGTTGAGACAATACAACCCCTACTTTGGTTCCTAAATCATTTACATGCACTAAAATGGCTTACTTCAATCGGGGAATACTAATATAGGAGTTGTTACCAACCTATGTTTTAAATCCATAAAATATGCCTAACACTCATTAGTCCACTCAAACTTTGTATCTTTACATAATAATCTCTCCATTGGTGTAGATATAGTTGTATACCCTTTCATGAACTTACAATAATATCTTGTATGAATGAGTAAGTATCTCACATTGATAGATCTTGTAGGAGGTGAAATACTCACAATGACTCTGATTTTATTTTGATTAACCAAAATATCATCGATGCACTCTATGTGACCCAAGATAACACCAAACAGTGTAAATAACAAACACTTTTTCAAATTCAACACGATGCATAAATATTGGCATCATTATAACATGAATATTACCTTGGATAAGTGTTTTTTAAATAAATAAGATACAACCCAATCATTAATATAGGCTTCCATAAAATCATGGATGAATTTTGTGAATGTAGTTACCATAGTGCTAGAAAAAATAGTAGGATCATTCTTCAGACCAAATGGAATTATTGTGTATGTGAAGGACCCCATTCCCTTGAAAAGGTGGTTTTATCTTGATCTTTGGTTGATATCAGTATCTAGTGATAGCCAATGAATCCATTTGTGAAAGAATAAACTTTCATGCTCTTTGACTAGTTATAAAACTTCACCTGTAAAAGAAATTAAAAATGGGTCACTAATGTAGGCATAATTAAATACCCTATAGTCCCTATAGACTCTGATCTCTCATAACATTTTAGGTTTTACCACCATTATACTTACCCATTTTATCTTCTCTTTGAGATATATAATTTGTGCTTCCTCCACGTGATCAATTTCATCCTTCACTTTATGTTTCATATTAGGATTTAGCTTGTATGTGAATTTTTTAATGGGTTGTACACATACCTTAAGATCTATATGCATCGATACCAATGAAGGGTGTACATACTTGACCTATAAAAATTGGGAATGCATCTTGATAGTCTCAAAAAAAAATTGAACCTTATGATAGTCATATTTGGTGCACACTCAGTACCAATGTTCTCTAATAACTTTTTAGTGGTTCCTTGTATATCATATTGGACCCACTTGGCATAGAGTCTCGTAGTGTCTTCCACCTTTTTTGTTCCTAAATTTTTTAATTTTACAATTTTGCATCTTCATTTTTCTCTATGATTTTGGATTTTGGTTCCTCTAATTATCTCTCAGCTTCAAAGAAACCCTTCAAGTCTAGGTCATCATCACTATCATTGGATTCTATTTATTCTCCATCATCCATAATTCTATTGTACAGTTTCACCAAAAATTGTTCTTTCTATTTACTTGCCTTATAATTTTTTATAGCTTTATTTAATCTATAGTTACTTCTTCTTGTGAAGTGGAGCTTGTCATATTGCTTAGATCCTCTGACAGATTCATCCAAGATTTGAATAGAGAGAATTAAACATACAAGTAAAAGATTATGAATTCAAAACAAAAGAGAAGTAAAACTCTGTTATTGAGAATGAAATCAAGAAAGAATAGTGCATAATTACTTAATAATAGATTTAGTAAAGGTGCATATATAGGTGGAATATAGGCATGACCTAACATCTTCATTCATGTGGGATTATCTTCCCCAATGACTTAATAACACCTAAGTAAGATAAATAGTTGTGTAGGAAAAACTATTAAATGGAATGAAAACCTACACTAAACCCCCCTTGAGTGTAGCTTAGGTCGGTAAAAGGAATGGGTCTTAGCAACATGGTCTGATGAGGTACCCAAAAACAATGCAACTCTCATAAAGTGGAGAAATGGAAAAGACCCTGAGGAAAAAATGCCCCACAAAAGAGAGAAAATAAGAAGAGGAATAAAATCCCCCCAAAATATGATGTTGATGTATCCTACATCCCAAGAAGAGCCTACAAGTGATTATGCTTTCTCTCAATGAAGGGATTGGTTAATATGTTAGTAATTTGCTCCATGGTCTGATAATATCTAAGATCGATGATTTGTCCATGAATGAGCTCCTGATGAAATGCATGTGAATCTATATGTGCTTATTCTATTGATACTAAGTTGGATTCCTATAAATCTAAATAGCACTCTGGTTGTTAAAAAAGATGATTGTGGGTCAAGTGAATTGGATACCAAACTCTATAAGAATCCCCTAAAGTTGAATAGCCTCAGTAGCAACATTAATAGCTCCTTTGTATTCTACCTTAGTAGATGACAAAGTAATAATATTATACTTCTTAGTTGACCAACTAATTGGGCCTAAACCAAGGGATAAACTATATCCTGAAGTAAACTTATGATGCTCAAGATTTCCATCCCAAACTGAATCTGTGTACCCAACCAAGTCAACATTAATTCCAGCTTTTTAATGAATCTACCTCAGTAGCAACATTAATAGCTCCTTTGTATTCTACCTTAGTAGATGACAAAGTAATAATATTATACTTCTTACTTGACCAACTAATTGGGCCTAAACCAAGGGATAAACTATATCCTGAAGTAAACTTATGATGCTCAAGATTTCCATCCCAATCTGAATCTGTGTACCCAACCAAGTCAACATTAATTCCAACTTTTTAATGAATCCCAAATATATGTGTACCATAAATGTAGTGAAAATTATCTAGGCTACTATCCAGAGTAGCTCATGATTCTCTTATATGAATTTGGAGACCATGCCTACAACATATGAAATGTTAGGTTTGGTATGTGTCAATTAGATGAGACTACCAAAAAATTGTTGATATAGGGTAGCATCAACTAATGGTGTAGAATAATCAACCTTAAGCATTACTCTAGATAAAAATGGAATTAGAGTTGGCTTACAATCAGCCATGTGAAAATGAGTGAGTAAATCGAGAGCATACTTAGGTTATGCAATACTAATCCCCAAGTATGACTATGAAATCTAGATCCCAAAGAAATAATATAACAAACCCAAGTTGGTCATGGAAAATATGTCATAGAGAGCTTCTTTCACCACTCCAATGGATGATGAATCCTATAATCAATAAATCATCAACATATAGGACCAGAATGAAAAGTGAATCATCTTGTTGCATGAAGTGGGCATTCAAATCAAAGTGGAATCTAATGAATCCTGATGAGAGAATGAAAGAATCTATCTTGGCATACCAATCTATAGGGGCCTATTTAAGGCCATAGATAGATTTTTAAAGTATGCATGCTAAACAATAGTACTCAATAAAATCTTGTGGATACTCTATGTAAATCTCTTCCTCAAGGTCATTATGAAGAAAAGAACTCTTCACATCTATTTGATGAGCATCCTCTTGATGAACTACATTAATGGTAAAAGTGAGTCTGACAGAGTTCATCTTTACAATTGGTGCAAAGGTCTCAATATAATCGATTTCAAACACCTGTGAAAAATAATTTACAACCAATCATGATTTTAATTTATCAACTGACCCATTTTTTACATACTAAGTTTGATATATCCATCTGCATTAAACTATCTTCCTTACCTTAGGAAAGTTTTTTAAATCCCAAGTTTTGTTCCTAATCAAGGAACTAAACTCTTCATACATAATAGTGTCTCACTCAAGATTACCAGATGCCTCCCAAAAGGTATATAGATTGGAAGTAGAGGCATAAAAATCATGTGTCCCACTTTAAAAATGTTTGTCTAACATTTGATTGATCCTCAACCCATATACATATGCTTTATAGTGTCTACCTATCCCAAAGATGACCAAAAGTAGGTGAGTCAGATGGTGAATCCTCATCCTCCATAGTGTGTCTAGATGTGGATGGCGATGGATCCCCATCACTACTCTCACTATTTGAATTATAATAAGAAACCTCAATCTTTGTAATGTGCTCAAGATGATCTAAATCATCATACCTATTATTGAATAAAAGTGAGTCCAATGAAGTGGGAGAAGTGTCAAGTGTTAAGTCTGAGGGACACTCCTAAAAGTGAACACTTCTCTCGATTAACAACTCATGTGTGGTCAGATGAAAAAGTAGATATCCTTTAACACCATTTGGGTAACCTAAGAATATGTAAGGCTTATTCTAAGGTTACATAACCTTATTTATCTTCTTAGGTATGCATGCCATAGCTAGAGATCTGAATACCCTAAAATGTTCAAAACTTATTTTTTTATTTTTTCAAGATTAAAAAGGGGTGATTACTTTCAAGGATTATGAGGAACCTCATTATGAATGTATAAAGGAAGGTTAACTACCTCTGCCCAATATTGATCTGTCAATGATGTGGAGTGAATCAATAAGTTAGCCATCTCTTTCAAGGACTACTTCTTGCATTCTACAACACCATTCTACTAATGACTATATAGAAATGTATGCTAAAAATCAATCCCATATAGTGTAAGAAATTGGTCAAACCTATTGTTAACATACTCATTATTGTTATATATGTATAGAACCTTTATGAATTTCCTAGATTGTTTTTCCATAAGAGCCTTGAAGTCACAAAAATTGTCAAAAACTTTAAACTTATGTTGAATGAACTAGACCCATGTATACCTTGAGAAATCATCAATTAAGGTGAGAACCTACTTAACTTGAGTAAAATATGTTTTATGGAATGCCCCAAATACATCACTATGTATTAAATCTAATGCCTATGTAGCCCTCCATGATTTTCCCTTATCATATTTCTCTTTAGGATGCTTACCAAGGGGGGAACACTCACAAAGACCCTTAGATAAATGAACATGAGGCAAACTTATGACCATATCATGTTTACTGAGTTATTATAAATAATGATAGTTAAGGTGGCCAAATCACTCATGTCATAGTTTTCTTACCCCATCTATGTGAGTAAGAAATGTGGTAGGAGAAATATCAAGTGAAAAGTGTGAGAAAGTGTATAATCGAGCTTGTTGATCTACCCTTCCCACTTCCACTATAGATTCACTAAGTAACTATTTGATGACTACAGAGTCTAGAGAGAATTCAACTCTCATGCCCTTACCAATGCGAGTGATCTAGTACATTAATAGGCTATTGGTTCAAAATGAGGGAATGCTTATAAAATTTTTGAATGTTCATCCATTCACTTAAATAGACACTCTCCCTGTAACTACTATCAGAGTGTTATCACCCAATGTGATAAAAGACATGCTACATGATTCTAAAGAAGAGAACTTAACCTATGAATAACTCATGTGATGTGAAGGACCTAAGTCAATAACTCATGAATAAGTTAGATCATAACTACTATAAGAGCCTTGCCCTAAACTTTCTCTTTAAAATCTTCCTTTGCCTTAAAAGAATCTATAGTTGATGAATTATGTTTGATAGACTCAGGAACACTTATGTTATTCTTTTCCATAATATGAGTTAGGTGGTCAGTTTGTTTACTCATACACTTGTGTTCATCATGCCCATTATTATTGCAATAAACACGCTTAACCTTCTATTTTTTAGGTTTAGATTCGAAAGATGAAATTTTAGTTGTGGTTTTGGAGGAGTTAGTTTTTTTTTCCTTCTTGATTCTTTTTATTTTGTTTCTTCTCATTATTGTTTGACATCTTTTGTTTCCCATTTCTAGTAATTAAAGCATGTTGTTTTGATGGCTTCAATGTACCCATATGTATTAAATTATCTTGATCCTAATATAATTCAACAACAAAATCATCTAAAGAGGGCATTTTCCATGTGGTTCCAAGATCACTTTTTTTGGCACGAAAAGTAGAGACATGCATAATAGTATGGACCTAGTTTGGAGACTATAGAAAGAAACGGTTGATCATATTTTTAATCTATTTCACTTTATTTTAACTGCAATCTCAAAGACTTAAACTTAGTGAATAAATCCTATAAGGTGTCAAAACTATTAGGACATAAGCTTATAAGCTCATTCTCTAGTTCATGACCTCTCATCACATCTAGCTTCCCAAATATTTTTTCCAATGTGGTCCATATTTCATTAAGATTTTTTACAGATTCAACATGAAAGAGAATATTAAGAGACATAGAAAAACACAACAATCCAAAGGCTTCATCACAATGATTAAACCATTTACCTTTTTTTTGCATCTATTTTTAGTTCAGTCTCAATACCCATAGATATGTGATGTAAATCCTTGCTCCTTAATGATTTATAATCTATATTTCTATCCATAATAGTTAAAAGGTGTGAGAGGACTTATCAAATTAGCATCCATAATGTACAATTAATTTTTTTTACATAAATGAAAAGAAAGCTCGAACAAAATGAAAATAGACACACAACACCCCCTTGAAATTATTTTTTATCAACCCCACAAATTTTGGAACTATATAATTATAGTGCGATGAAAAAATAAATGGATCCAATGGAATGAACACAAAAAAACAGCACTTTTGAAAAAAATGGTACTCCAATCTAAGTTCCCTATCAAAAGTTACAATAGTTTCTATTGTCCACCATTAATGGCCTAATTTGAATTAAGCTTGCAATAAAAATTTAAATTGTTTTTTTTTACTAAAAAAAATTTAGAAAAAAAAAGGGATGGAAAGATGTGAACTAGATTTGTGTTTTTGATTGAATAACTTTTACACAGGTTATTATAAAAGTACTCACTGTGACCCTACTCCTCCCTATGATTACACATCAGCTCACGTGAAAACTAATGACCCTATTTATCCTAATTCAATACATATTCCACTCATATGGACCTTTTTCACATCACAGATCCATCCCCTATACATTCATAGCATCTTCCTGCCCTTTTACGCATTAAATAAGCCCTATAGACGCCTCTCAGGGCCCTTCTAAAGCCCTATTGACCACCCAGAGTGGCCTTTTGACCCAAGCCATGGCTTGGAGAGGAAACCCATGGCCTAGGCTACACATTTAATTCATAAAAGCCATGTCTTAGGCTATGGCTTGGGTAGAACGTGCAAAAAGGGAGCTAGTTTGGCCCCAATGGCTAGAAACAGTTATTTTTTGGCCTTTGGAATATTAGGGTTGCCTTATATGGTGCTTCATCATTCATTTTAGCCTCTCTCTCTTGTATTTTTTACTCTAATATTCCCACTTGATCATCACACTAAAATATTTATTGCCTTCTTGAATCTCACTTGGTTTATTCTTGGCACACTTAGCTTTCATTATGACAGGGGATGCCCTACTATTTTATAGCTCATCTTGGTGATTCACATTGCTCTCTATAGTGTTCCTAAATATTTTGGGTTACTCTTAGCTTCCTCAAGACTTAATTTCACCTGTTATTGTGCTCCTTGCATTGGATGTCTCTTAGTTGGTAGATTCTCCTTCACCTCTTCCATTGTTTTTGGCTCCTTGTTTGGACTCAGCTTACACACAGCCTGATACTCCTCCTTCATTGCTTCCTAGCTTGGATAATTTTTTGGTAGAAAGTCTACACACTTATTTTGAGTTTTATATGAGGGCACTTTGCTATAAAAAATGAAATTCCTATTTGTTTGCAGTATTATATATACTAGGTTTTGATTATTTTAATGATTTAGCTTGTTTAGGGCATTATCTAGGATAGTTTATGAAGTTTTATGCATTTGTATGTAGTTAAGAATATCTTTCATTGCTTGAAATATCTTCCCTTACATGTCATGCTTAATTTTGAAACATCTCTCATTACATAGTATAATTCTAAATGTTCTAAACAATCTCCTTTCTTGCTAAACCAGAAAATTGCATTATTATGAAATAATAGTGTTGAAAGTAAATAGTTATTTCAAACTTAGATTAGGCATGTTCTTCCACCCTTGCTTGAAATTTTCTTTACTTCCTAAAACATCTTTTATTTGGCCTAAAAGTGCCTCTTCTTCTAAGTTTACACATGACTTGTTAGCTCTCTTTATTCAGCATTGTTATTTTTGCAATATATATGTAAATATTTTTCTAATCTTAGCTACTTGATTTAATATGATTAGAACCACTAGAGATACCTACATCCTATGTGTGCTTGATCATGCTATCCCTAACCGGGTTTACAAGTCTATATATAGTTTGGTGTAAGTTGATAAATCAGATAGCCTCTATAGATCTCTTGTAGCCCATAGAAGCCTTGAGCCTTCTAGCCTTCTAGTTGTTTGTTTAAGTAACCTATGTACCCCCTACCATACACTAGTGGTTCCATTTATATTCTTAGAGCTACATTATGGCATGCTTAATGAGACCTCACATATGGTCTCATGTTAGTTTTATCCTATTTATAACTCTCCTAGCCAAATCCCCGTTGTTAGATGTTAGGATTTCCTTTTAATTATGTTTTGGCTCTTGCCTTGGTTATTTTATACTATTATGGTTATGTGTTATTCTCCCTACTAGTTCTCCCTTGATTTGCCTTTTCTATTATCTCCTATGTTTCTCTTGTTTCATTGCATCCATGGCTGGCCTACCACCCTTGGGATGCCAATCTCATCAAATGTAGGGCCTTATCCTTGAGCTCACTCATGAGCAAGTCATGGTTGCAATGGAACACTATAGACACCATATGATCTAGGAGGTTCCCTCGACTTAGCATGGTGACCTAAACCCTCTCACATTTTGTAAGGAACAATATTGGTAGGTCTATAACCAATGGGCTCAATCGCTTTTTCACCATTTTGATCTTCATTCATCTGAGGATGTTTCCCCTCAACCTCATGTCATGATTCATTCACCCATTTGAGGTGATGAGGACCCTCTTACATGATTGAGGCCTGATGAGATACATGTGAGCATTGATGATTATCATAGATGCCTTCATGTGAATGAAGTGAGCCCTTCACCCCTAGGAGTAAGTGGTATGTTTCTTTTGGACTTAAAGATTACACCCATTCAATTTTGAGTACCTCAACTAGTTTTTATGTGAGTTCCCTACCTATTTATTGGTAGGCGACTTTACATCAATAACCCCTTCATGTCCATGTTTTGGGACATAGGTAATCCAACTCAGTGAATCATATCCATCATGAGGAGTCCTCCCATCCTCCTAGTCTTTCCTTTAGAGTTTTATATGAGTGCATTGATTTTGATCACCACATACATACTAGAGATCTATGGGATGCCTATCCTGAGCATTAGTGCCCTCAGGTTGACCCTCATTTGATGGCACATGACCAACATCATGTAGATCTAGGTTATCATGACCATTTCTATGAGTATGTCATGTCATCCCATCATCCCCATAAGGAATGGTATCCTTCACATGGTCATTTCCCACCCTATGGTAGGGATGATTTCTAGCATGAACATCTCCCTTATAAGGACCTGCCTTGGCATCATCCCCTCTATGATTAGGCTTATGATGAGGTCTATTGGCACAGGAAACATCATAACCATCATGATCCCCCTCTTGTATATCATTGCAAACCCACTATTAACCATGCCTGCAAGGATATCTGTAGGAATCCTCTAGCCCCTTAGGTGTGTGTTATTCCCCTTCCTACTACTATCCCTCAAATGCCTATGTTTAATGGGACTCAAGACTTTAGTCTCTTGAAACATGTCATGGAATTTATTATGGCATGTATAGATTGGGAATAGAATGAATCCATGTTATTGAAGCTCTTCACTCAGTCTCTATGAGCTGAAGCTCTTGTTTGGTTTTAGAATCTACCTCCAGATTCCCTCTCTAGTTTCCATCTCCTTCTAGATGACTTCCTCTAGTACTTTAATATCTTTAGATTGTTAAACCTTGGCACCCAATCACTCACCTCCATGTCACATGTCAAGGGTGAATCAAACTTTGATTTTGTGTGTAAGTAGCACTCAATTATCCATACATGTAGAAACAAGGCTCTCAAATGATCAAATTTATGACATGTTCATGAAAGAATTGAGGTATGAGGTTCACCTAAGGTCCTCAAGTGTGAGCCCATATTATATGATGAAGTTATTAATGAGTGTCTAAAGATTAAAGTCTTTGAGGTACATATTAGCATGCGCCCTATGCCAACCCAAAATTTATCCTCTTCATGTGATCACAACCACAACATGATCAGAGATGGTTTCACTGATTCTCCTCCCAAGAAGGACCAGAAGGACAACTATGAGGTAAAGGCTTTAAGAAAGAAGCCAATTGAAAATAAGGCTTATGAATCAAGCACAACAAAACCATAAATGGTGTTTCCTTATGACCCCACCAAGTTTTTCAATTTCCATTGGATAAAGGGCCATGATGATTCCAATTATGCTACCCTAAAATTCAGTGCACAAGCCTCACTTCCATCTCAAATTTCTCCTCTTATAGAACCCAATCATGAATTGAATGTGTTCAAGGAACCTCTACTTAACCATGACAAGGAGAATAAGAAAAATAAAAAGAATAAATATAAGGCTAAGGCCCATCACTCCCCTTCTTGCTCTTACAAATCTTCTAACTCCTATTCCTATGATGACTCGAGAGGGAAAGCCAAGCATGAGAGTAGTAAGGTTATTGTTGATATTGACATAGCCTCTACTCAATATGAAAGCTTTGTCAACATGTGCCCAGGTCAGATCACCAACCTCATTAGAGAGACTAGTGGTGATGGGCCTCCTATTTATCCCATGGGGGTAGAGAACCCCAAAGTTAGATTTGACTGTCAGTGTAACATCCCTCCCTAGACTAGATAATGTCTTTACTCCATCATAGAGGAGTTATAGGGACTCTCAACTGGGATCTCCATTTCAGACCTTCTTCATCTTTTCCTTGAGCAAAGGGGCCTCATATTTGATGAGCTTGGTCTCTCTCACAAGGGTCTGTTATGGGATGATGTTGATGTTTTGTTGAACTATGACATGTTTGAGCACCCTCATCCTCTCGCATTATCTTTCAACCTTGCATCTTTGCCAGATGCTTCAGTTCTTGAAATGAGGGCTTATTTCCCCTTCTACATTGAGACTTATATCAATGATTATCATGTTAACATATGCATCATTTATGAAGGAGATACATTAAATATCATGCCCCTGTATGTGTTCAATGAGCTTAGGATAAGTCAAAAGAAGCTCTATGATTTTTGCCACAATTGTGTTGGTTTCAATAATGACAAGGTTATACTAGTGATAAATGTAAAGCTCTAGGTTAAGTTTGGCCCCAAGATAGTCAAGACTATCCTTTGTGTGTTAGACTTGGATCTTTCATATAATATGATTCTTGGCCATCCCTGGACCACAACCATGTAATCCATTGCATTGGCCACATTCCAGATAGTTTAATTCATGCATGAAGGTGAGCTTCATACCATAGACGCTGACCCAAATCCTTAGGCATTGATTTACACAAAGAAAAATCCATAAAGTGAGGCTTTGGTTGTTTATTCATGGGGTTTTGTGGACACTCACACACCCCCTAGTTCTAGGTATCATTTTCTCAAGGATGAACATTGTGATCTAGCTAAGTATTGATCAATGTTCACTCCTTTAGAGTGTGGCATGCATTTGTTAAATCCCTCTCCTACCTTGCATCACCAAGTTGGCTCTTCCCTTCTTAGAAACCTCTTTCAAGATATTTATCTAAATGTTGAGCTTCCCCTTTCTTCATGTTTCTACCATCTGAGTATCAACTCTTAATGCATCTCCCATGGAATTTTCTAGAGTCATTGAGTCTAATCTTAAATGCTATTTTATCCATGGTATAACATGAAACATAATCAATGAGAGGAGAGCTTACAAGAAGCTCATACCCATGCCTCACATGTGTCACCATCCTCTCACTTGTTTGGGTTCAGAGGTCTCATTCACCAACAATGACCCCACCTTTACCACTCTGATATTTTGGGTCATAACTGGTGAACCTAAGGATATGGATGCTTCATATCCTTCATCCCACCTTTTCCCTATTGTTTGGCCTCTTCATAGGTTAAGTAGTGGCTTGCCTTAGGGGTAGGCCTCTGGTTAGGGTGAAGTGGTGGCCTGCCCTCTGGGGTAGGCCTATGGTATGTTGATGAGCCTCTAAGCTTACTAGAACACCCTCCCTAGGCCCTCATTTGATGTATTTCCCCTCTCGTGGCATCCATCGTCAAACCTTGTGGGTCTCTATTTTCATTTCTATTATGTGCTCCTCCTTAGATGCACCTTGGGATAGAAGAAGATTCTTTTGCTTCTTTTAGTTGGTCAAGCTACAACTTGCTAGTAGTTATCCCTCTATCGACTCCCTCTCTCCTTTTCCACAATTCTTATAAGTGGTGTGGATTTGTAGTTATAGTTGCTTATAACTTTCTTCAACCTTACTTGGATGGTTTTCATCTATCATGAGCCTCTAACTACCCCTCCTTGCTTCTCATTATGGTTGACATTGAGACACTCTCTTTCAGTTGGCCCCCATACAGTGGCAGTGACTCTACTGACAAAAATGCCTTTCCTACCTCTAACACTTTGAATCCTCCTCTTATATACACTAGAGAGTAATGTGACCTTTGGTTAGTTATATGTGTGTTGAAATGAGATAAACATGTTCACCCAACATGTTTTTATTGTTCCCCCCTCTCATTCCTTTTTGGGCAAGTTTTGGGCCTTTATGGGCTCCCTAGGCCTGTTTTGGCCTTTTCCGGCCCAAGCTATGGGTTTTTGGGCTAATCCATAGGTCAGAAGTGGTCTAGGCCATGGTTTGCCTAGGAAATTTGTGGCTTGCATCTGAGGCTTTCTTTTTTCCCTCTCCAAGCCTCCATTTTGTCTCATCGTTGCTCTTAGAACTGTCAAACCTTCATCTTAGGGGTTTGGGCCCATTCCAAATCCAATGGTAGAGTCCATTTCTTTGTTTGAGGCCACCTTGGGTATGCTTTGGGACCATTATGGTCTCTTATACCCCTAGATACTCTAGCATATCTAGTTGGTATACTCCTTGTTGGGGTACACCTTAGGATAGAAGTTGATCTCTCTTCTTTTAGTCAGTAATTTCTCAGCTCATTCATATATGATCCCTACTGACTCCCTTTCCCTCTGTTATTTTGGTTCTTATAGGTGTGTGTTTGTGTTTGTGGTTACTCTAAAACTTCCTCTAGTATTTATCGACTAGTCTCCATCCCTTCATAAACATCCTACCACCCTTCATCACCTCATCCCACAGTCAGTGTTGGTCTTTACCCCTTAATTATGACTTGATTGTGTTCTTTGTCTCCCTTGTGCAATTTACTTATCTTAATCCATATTGACACAATCCTCATACAACATTCTATTGCATATTTTAACCCCATCATGGTGTAACTCTTAGTACTAATTCATATTGATGGAGGCAATTGAGGCAACCTAAGATCCACAATTGCCACTTGGATTATCGATGACCCATGGGACTATGAGCTTGTTGCAACTGGTTACCTCCTTACCAATGAGATGAATAATGTAACCAAGTATCATGCAATCATCTATGCTTTAATTGATTCTCATATTCTAGGTGAAAACTATGTGCAGCTATTTTTTGACTCACTCTTAGTCATGTCTCAGCTCACTGGTGCCTAGTTTATCCTTAACTCTAAGTTGCTCCCTCTCTTTGAGGTAGTACATGATTTGCTCTCCTACTTTGAGGATGTTTAGGTCACCCATATCCCTCACAAGGAAAACACTAGGTATAATGCCCTAGTGAATGTCATTTTGGATTATATGATTTGATTTGATATCATTTATGTCCCTTCTTTGTAGGAGCTGGAGTTGGAGCTGGAGTTGGATTATACAGCATTTGTACTTTCACCCTTAGATTGTACCATTCAATTCTTCAACTACCATCCTTATTTGGAAATTTCAATTAATATTCTCATATATCTTTTCAATTCTTACTTTCCTTTGCTTTTATGTGGCTTACAAGTACTGCACAACACTCCTTGTTCATTCGAACATTGACTGCTTGTATCTTGAGGGCATATGTAATCATATTTCCCATGACCCTACTCCTCCCTATGATTACACATCATCTCACATGTAGACTATCAACCTTGGTTATCCTACTTTGAGACATTTTCCACTCACATGGAACTTTTTCACATCATACATCCATCCCGTATACATCCCTAGCATCTTACTGCCCTTTTATGCACTGATAGGCCCTCTAGATGCCTCTAGGGGCCCTTATGAAGACCTATTGACTAATCAGAGTGGAATTTTGATGCAGGCCATATCTTAGGGAGGAAATATGTGGCCTAGGCTACATGTTTACTTCATAAAATTCATGACCTAGGTCACAGCTTAGGTAGAACATGCAAAAAAAAAGCTAGTTTGGCCCAAATGACTAGAATTAATTACTTTTTGGCCTTTAATAGATTAGGGTTACCTTATATGATGATTCATAATTAATTTTAGCCTCTCTCTCCTAAATTTTTTTCTCTGATATTCCCACTTGATCATCACACTAAAAGCTCTGTTACCTTCTTATATCTCACTTGGTTCATTCTTGGCACACTTAGCTTTCATTGTGATAGGGGATGCCCTACTATTCTATAGCTCATCTTGGTGATTCACATTACTATATATAGTATTCCTAAATATTTTGGGTTGCTCCTATATCCCTCAATACTCCATTTTACTTGTTCTTGTGATCCTTGCATTGGCTCTCTCCCACAGTTGGCAGATTCTCCTTCACCTCTTCCACTGCTTTTGGCTCTTGGTTTAGACTCAACTTACACACAGCTTGATCCTCTTCCTTCACTGATTCTTAGATTGGATAATCAATTGGTAAAAATTTTACACACCATTTTTCAGTTTTATATGAGGTCACTTCTCTATGCAAACTGAAATTCTTGTTTGTTTGCAGTAGTATATATACTACGTTTTGATTATTTTAGTGATTTAGCTTGTTTAGGGCATTATCTAGGATAATTTCTAAAGTTTTATGTATTTGTATGTGGTTAAGAATATATTTAATTTATTTAAATATATTCCCTTACATTTCATTCCTACTTTGGAAACATCTCTCATTTCATAGTAGAATTCTAAATGCTCTAAACAATCTATACAATTTACATAAATAATCTCCTTTCTTGTTAAATCAAAAAATTGCATTATTAGGAAACAATAGTGTTAAAAGTAAATAGTTAGCTGAAACTTATATTAGGCATGCTCTTTCACCCTTTCTTGAAAACATTTTTACTTCCTAAAACATATTCTATTTGGCCTGAAAGTGCCTCTTTTTTTAAATTAATGCATTAGTTGTTAGCTCTCTTTATTCAACGTTGTTATTTTTGTAATTTGTATGCAAATATTTTTCTAGTCTTACCTATTTTATTTATTGTGGTTAGACCCACTAGATATACATGTGTCCTTTGTGCACTTGATCATGATATCCCTAACCTATTTTACAAGTCTATCTATAGCTTGGTACAAGCTATCAAACTAGAAAGCCTCTATAGATCTCTTATAGCCCATAGAAGCCTTGAGTCGTCTTGCCTTCTAACTGTTTGTTTAAGTACCATGTGTACCCCCTTTCCAAACACAAGTGGTTCCTTTCATATTCTTGTAGCTATACTTATGAGATAGATCTAAGTAGATCCCTAATAATAAACACCCAATACAAGGAGAATGATTTACCAGATCTAGACTAGCATGCTCATAACATGGCTATGAGGGCACGAGGTCATCAAATGGACAAGAGAATATTGTGAAGTCCAAAAAAAATTACAAATAGACTATAAATATTGATTAGGGATATCAAATTTGATTGAATTTATAGTGAGAATGCACTGCTATACACAAAGCATTCACTAAAGCACAACCAAAATGGATGCCATAAAGGTTGCCAAATGACTCACCAAGATCAAGTTGACTAAATATTGCAGTCTGAGATAAAATATTCAAACCCTTATATATACAAAATTACCTTGTATTACCAATACAAAATCATTTAGATATATGTTAATTCTAATGAGAGAATAAGACTATAAATGAACACACGAGTCTACAAATTTCTTTCTTTTCAATCATTTTTGTTAAAATATAAATAAAAATTTTACTCGATATTTCAAAAAAACAAAAAACTGATGTTCATTTATCAACATTACTTTGATACCACAATGGAATCATACAAGATCGATTAAATTTTTGGTAATTATCGCTATGTACTGCAAACCATTCTCGTTGGTTTCAAATCTATTTCTAAGTATTGAGGTAATTATCGCTATGTACCGCAAACCATTCTCATTGGTTTCACCTCATGATCTCCTCTCACATAAGTTAGCATAAGGGTATATGAATCATCACCTACTAAATATGAAATTTCTTAAGGTATAACAACTTCCTAAGTTGGTTTGGTATAATCCATGTTTGTCACACCCACTTGATATATCAAATATACTTCAGACCTTGTTAGTGATCACACAGATGGAGACTTGTGTTCCCCTATATAGAAATATGGAATTTGTTATTTTTTTTATCACATGTATATATGAAGGTTTATTTTTTTTCTATAACATCTAAAATGGTTCTATCTCTATATGGAAAAAATTGAAGTCAACAACTCATAGTGTGTTGTGTTTAGGCTCTGTGTTAACCTTAAACTAGTTATTGTCCCCATATTTTTAGGGTGAGTTAGGTTATTTAGGAATGATGTAAGGATTTATTTTAGATTTATTTATAGGTATGATGATAATATTATCCCCTTGGTGCACCTCCAACTGATTATGCATTGTGTTTATGGTCATCTGCCCATTATATGCCCACTTCTTGCCAATCAACACATGGTAGTATGTTTCATTGGTATTCATATTTATTATTTAAAAATCACATAAAATACTTAAATTAACAACTTTGATTTCAAAATTTTCTAGTCACCAAATAGGTTCCACCTTTTTGTATTATGTAAACCTCAACACAACTAAGTTTTAACTGAGAGCAGGTCATCCAATGGCTTCCCATATCAACTGGGGGATCATGTTTACTATAATTTAAAAGTAGAATACAACATTTGTAACTTCATATCCTATGGATTTGATATCCATTTAATAGTAAACATCCCATGGTTTCTTGTCTTTTACATGCCATACACCTTATCAATGCATTTCTGACTTCTTTATGTGTAATCTAATAAATTATGCAAAATATTTGTAATGTTTTGTGATATATATTTATTTCACATAGTATTTACCAATTTGAGTAGATCTATCAAAGCAATAAATACTCCATACTACCTCATAATATGCACAATTTGACCATATATATGTGCATCAATGACTCTAGCATCACTCTCAAACATAATCTATTGTTGTATATTCTAAAATATCTCCAATGCCTAATATATCAAACCCTTTTCCCTTGTAAGATCAAGATATTTATCCTACTACACATTTCTAATTTGTTGAACTTACATCATCTCTAAGGGTGGTAATCCTTATTTGGTTGTTGATGTTAGATGACTACTTTTATGTATGCAATATCTTGTAGGTTTGAATTCACCATGTTTACATTTTCACCTATTTTTATTTTCTCCATTTTTCTAATGTAGGAAAATATTTTGTATGATGTTATCCTAGGACTCTACAATATGTACAATAGACCTATATAATCAGATTGGTTAGACATTTTTATGTAAATTTATTATATTCTCCATACATATAATAGATAATTAGTTGTCAACCATGTCTCTCATCTAGTTTGTGATTACCTCCTTGGTATCCACCTCGATACCCACCTTTATATCCCCTAGCCTCTATTTAAAATCCTAACATTATTATTGTTGACCATCATATCCTCCTTGTCATTAAGATGAACCCCAACCCTATTTATGTTATCTATTATATTCCTCATATGGTCCTTGGGGAGAAGATGCAACACATCCTACCTATTGTTTTTGGGGTGATGCAGTGTTCCATGACTATAGATATTAAGGAGATTGTAGAGTCCATCCTATTTGGTACTATAGAGACTATAATGTCGAACCTGCTAAGCCCTAATGCTAAATTTAAGGTGAGGTTGACACCCATCTATGAGTAATTTGAGTTGTAGTTGTCATCTTTACATCAGGGCTTAGAACCCATGGTTTCATGATAGGGATCTACCATGTTTCTAATGCAAAGACATTATCAGTGATGTGTTCTTTAAATTATTGGAGAGATATAAAAAATTATCATCATGATTGTGCGACTTGAAAATAATATAGTATATACTCTAATATTTTTGGGTATACTATTATAAAAGAAGACATTTCACAGTCATTTACTATCAGCAGGTCTCACATAAATCTCTTTTGACTTTTGGGTAGTCATTCCTATGGTGCCCATCTTTCCACAATCCATACACCATAATCCTAGCTTGGTCATCTTAGTTTCATGTAGTTCATCCATCTTTCACAAAATATCATCTATCATTATGTTAATTTTCACATTAGACTACAAATTTTCCCCATAGTCCTCTATCTGCTCCACCTAGAGTGCAGCTACTCGAGAATACACCTTGAAAGTAAACTAAGTTTGAGTAATGGTAAACCTAATCTAAGGCCACAGAGCTTATACAAACCATGCAGCTTTATATGTATCTTGAAACAAAAAATCCACTATGTTCATTATTAGATCAAAGATATTATGATCATAATCCCATACTTACTCACCTGATTTTTGGTGAATCTCTTTATTATCTTGTATTGTCTAACTCATACATTTCTTCATTTTAAATTATCCTCGATCAGTTTATTTTTAATATCTTGAAAGCTCATTTTGGTATCACCCATTTTTCACATGAACTCTATAACTTTTATTTTTAAGGCTCATATGATCTCACTCTTCTTTGTTTCATCCATAGTTATAACTTTAACCTGTCATTTCATCTCGTAGGTTAACAAGTATTATTGAGAGTTAGTATAACCATCATACGGTGCTAAAGTAATAAAAAATCATGTAGTGAGAGCCATGATTTATTCACTGACACATAAAAATACTGGATATTATGGACCAAACTTTGATGGTGCCTTAAAACTTCCTACGACTTGAACTCTAGCCTCAATTAATTTATTATTATCCCTTATTTCTTAGTGTCTTCACTATATTTTCGATTTTTATTCCTACTTCATTTGAACTTCAACCTACTTTAATCTTGTGACTTAATATAACTTCTTCCAAATATTGTTAGTTTTCTTCTTCAAATAATATTCTCCCTTGTAGATGCGATCTAAAACTACCTTCTAATTGATCTAAATTATCCTCTACTCTCTTTTCATTCTCTTCCATCTCCTTTCAATCTTTTTTCCAAAATCTGTTGATTTTTATGCTCTCATATGTGCCTTCTCCTTTTTCAAGCCCTCTCATTCCCTACTTTCCATAATATATAGCTCCTCCTTGAGCTCCCATTCCTTATTTCTCTTCTAAATCCTCTACTCTAATCTTATTCGTAATTACATTAGGATTGTTCTTATTATTTCATCTTCTCTATTATCACAGGTCTTGTTATGACCCCATAATTCTCTTCTCGTTCTGCTTCTCTGTGTCCTCCATCTTATGGGTTCAAGTTCAAGTTTCTCCTCCTAGTTCTTCATCATTTAATTCATCATTTCACACATCCTCGTAAGGTCTAAAGTGACTAATCCATGTTATCCTTAATAGGCATCATGGCCTTTTCTAAGAGCAATGTTTTAAGCAGAATAGGTAGTCACTGCAGAAATTTTCCCTGGATGCCTCTTACAAACAAATCTTATGCAACTTGAATGTGATGTACCCTTGTATGAAAAACATAGTGATATATTAATTAATGGTAATATTTATCCAATTATCTATTTTTCACATCCAATCAGTGTCCACATTTCATAGCATTTCTATATTTTCCTCAATCTAAAAAAAATTTCTTTGTTTTTTTCTACTTGAAGTAATAATACTCAGTTCTCAACAACCATGTAACTAGCAACCCAAGAATTTTGCACCAAAATATGTCATATATATCACCATGTGTATGCCTCTTATAACCTCTCTCATAGAGTTTTCTATCCTCTATGTCTGCTCTTTTTTTAACTTGTGAATTTTCTCATCCAACCATCGCTCCAAATCTCTTTATCCAAGTAACCATCTCAACATGTTTCACAATAGGTGGGCTCTCTCAAAGGAGCAAGTTTCTAGCACTTAGGCAATTTTAGGTTTGGTTCAACGCCTTGGTTTAATCAAAAATGTTCATCGGCAAGCTTCAAAGGAAGGATTGAACCATTGAATCTTGAACCATTTCAGTTCAAAGTTTCAACGGGTTCAAAGGTTTGACGACATCGGCAAGCTTAAAGAGTTAAGCGCTTCGGCAAAATTTCAACAAGTTCAACTACTTCAAGGTTCAATGGCTTCAAAACACTTAACAAAAAGAAGAAGGCTTAAACCATTGAACTGTTGAACCTTAAACCATTTTGGTTCAAAGGTTCAAGGGGTTCAATGATTCAAAGGTTCAACGAGCGTTTGGTTCAACACGTTTGGTTTGAAGAGATCAAAAGACTTAGAAGAAAAGAGGCTTCAAACATGAGATTGAACCGTTGAACCAAAGTTGGTTCAATCAGTCAATTCAAAGGAGTGCCCCAAAGCCCAAAGGCCAAAGTAGCCTTGCAGAGGGCAGTGAACCAAGGCCAAGTGCCCTTGCAGAGGGAAGTGAGCAAAATCAGAAAAAGAGATTTTCTTCAAAAAAATGAACAAGGCAGAAAAATTGAATTCCTTCGAATTCGGGCAAGGCAAAAGACAAAGCGAATTCTTTCGGACAAAATGTCCAAAAGAATTCCTTCAGACTTTTGTCCAAAGGAATTCACCCAAAAGGGAAAGCAAAAGCCCAAAGAAAAGTGGACAAAGCAAAGCCAAGGAAAGATTTCCTTTGGATGAATTATCTGAAGGAATTGGAGCCCAAAGACCTGCCGAAGGAATTGAAGCCCGAAGGCCGCTTGAAGGATCTCGAAGGGCAGGTACCCTTGTGGGGGGCTCTCGACACCCACAAAAAGGACCTTTCTCAAAGCCTGAAGGGACACCTTCCCTTTGAGGTGTACCAAAGGCTTGATAAAGACAAAGGAAAAGCTTCAAAAAGACTTAGACGAAAAGGAGAGTTTAAAGAACAAGGATTGAACTGTGAACCGAATGGTTCAACGGGTTCAACAAGTTCAAGCGTTCAAAGGTTCAACATTTCAAGGCTTCAAACGGACTTAGAAAATTAAGGGAAGCACTGAGACAAAGAATGAACCAATGAACTGATTGAACCTTGAACCAAAACAGTTCAAAGTTTAATGGTTCAATGGTTCAAAGACAAACCCCAAGCAAAGGAAAAACATGGACGATTCCAGAGACCAGTTCAAAGGGATGGTTCAACCAAAGAGCAAAGAAGATGGAACCAGGGAATCAATAAAGACCGCCTGAACTGTTGAACCATTGAACCAATGAAATTTTAAAGGTTTAAAGGTTCATGGTTCAAACAAACAACAACCATTGACGTCCTCACAGACGTTAAATCTAAGGTAAGGGAATATCTGTTAAATTCCAAATATAGTGCAGAACTTGAAAATTAAACCAAGTGACCAGCTGAAGAGAGAGCCTGAGAGCTCAAATTACTACAGGGAAGAGAGAACAATACAAAAAGATCAAAAATATCTACAAAGGAGTTATTTTCAGTAGGTGAAACAGTCGACCAAGTGGTCTTCTAAGCACACCAAATCAAAGATGTAGGCTATTTTTCTTCCATGAAGTAAAGGCAAAGTGGATAGCTACACAGACATCAGGAAAAGGACCAGACAACCCATGCTAAAGAGGAGACATATAAGATGAATGGGCATGCCATAGTTAAAGCAATGCATTGTTCCAAGCATGGCCCCCTTTGACAGAACTGGAAATGCATTCAAGGCATTGAATGTAGCATGGGCCATCCCATGGGAAAATGTGCCAAGCCTTTCTTGGCTGATATACATTGTAATCTCTTGTATTATGCAAAAGGGTATCTTTTCTATTACAGAAGCAAAACTCTACCCAAATTGAAAGGTGATTACTAAGTCTTTGAGCTCAGATTATTGATCATATTACTTTATTTGAATGAGAAAACAAGTTACTTTCAAACTTTGTGCTGTTATAACTTTTGTTATTCTAGGAAATTGTCCTTATGTCCATCTCCTAAGAGCACTCTTATTTATTTAATTTAACAGGTAGAACTAGTGGGAGTAATCAGGAAGATGTCTAGAAGCCAGTTGTGGAAAGACTTTGTGTTGTCATAGTTGTCTTTAGTGTGTTTTTAGTTTTTAGTTTCTTTCTATGTAAAGGATCTTGGGATGACTTTGTGCCCCCATTATCCTTTGTATTTTACTCTTTGGATAGTTGAGGTGGAGACTTTGTGTTCCATTTCATCCTGTTGGTTACTGTGCCCTTGTTATCTGTTGGTTATCCACTAGAAAGAACTCCAATTGTTTGTTGCAAGATGACTTCTAAAAAAAGAGAAGTGCCTTTAGTGTTTCCAACCTAGATTTCTCCTTTGTTTGTAAGCATCATCTCTATAAAAAGAGAGATGGATGGTGTATTCCTTCCCCTGAGTGTTATTTTCTACTTATATCTATAGTATGTAGCTCCTCATATTTATAGGGAACCTCCCCTTGATGAGAGGAGAGATTTGTCCACCTTTGATGTAGTAAACTTGCACATTTGGCCAACCAATCTCCCTTACTATGGTTGAAGAGACCTATTTTGCTCATCAATTAGCTGGTGACAAAATATTCACCCAATAGCTTTTTGGCGACTCCACTGGGGAAAAGTGCACAGTTTGAAGCCTCAAGCTTCAAGTTGAAGTAAGACCAGCTCTTTTCCATTTTTATTTTGCAATCTGGCAACTCCATGCTATACTATAAGTTAGAAAGCCTAAGGTGTTGTTGACCCTATTTTTGAGTTGGTGTAGTAGGGCAATTTTGATTTGTTCCCTCCGCAACTTCAAGTTCAACGATCCAAGAGTGTTCCTCCTACCCATACCAAGTCACCAACACAAGGTAGAGCTTCTTTTTCTATTGTTAGCAGATCTTTGTCTATACATAGTCCACCCAGATTTGTTATCCCCCTTTTATATAATCAAATCATGGAAGTTCAAGGCCCATGGGGTAACTCATTTGGTCCACTCAATCTTACTCCACCTCTACATGAGCTACCACGTAGTTCAAGGAAGAATTTACCCAAATTCTTTGGTGATGGGAGAGTTCATCCTAATGAAAATATTACAACTTTTAGTATAGCTTATGGTGTGATAGGCATGGAATTTGAGGACATGGTAGTCTGGCTTTTTGTGAAAACACTACAAGGCATTGTTGCAGACTGGTTTCTACCATCTATAGGCTCGGTCAGTGACTGAATAGGACACTCTTAAAGCTAAATTTGAAGCCAAGTTCAAGCCTACAAAAGATGTGCATGCCTTGCTAGCCCAGCTCACACAGATGAAGAAAGAACCTCATGAACCTATGAGGGACTTCATTGCCATGTTTGACAAGCTAAGGAATCAGATTCCTACAATTGCTCAGCCAACACCTAAAAACTTTAAATGCTTCTTCATCAACTCACAGTTGCCTGAAGTAAGTTTTCTGTTGAGACGTGCTAGCCACATAGACCTTGCCGTTGCTCAAGACTTGGCTACTAAGGTAGAAGATGACCTTATCTTGGCAAGAAAGATAAGGAGAGATCCAAACAGAGGTAAATCCTCTTCATCCTCTAAATACTCACCTACATCCACCACTGATCTAATGCTGTAAAAGCTAGAAAATGAGTTGCTGGCTCTTAGAAAGCAAATGACACAAAGGATGTCATTTACTCCTTCATACAGAGATGTACCAAGGAGGACATTCCCTAATCAGTCATACCAAGGCAATGCTGCCAAAAATCAAGGGAAAACAAATCATATTCCTCCCCCATGGGGAAACCTTGCCATTAAAGCACCTCCAACCAATTCAGCATTTGGATATCTTGAAGCAGAATCAGATTTCTCCTTCCAGCGTGAGTTAAAACTAGAAGACAATGCTAATCTCTTCACTAATGAAGAAGAAGAATTAGCTGGTGACTCTAACATCAGTTTCCTAAATAACCAAGATGAACCTAGAAGTGAAGGTAAAGTAGCTGAGGGATCATACGCTGTGTTCACCTGGTCCAAGAATCAGTCAGCCTAGCAAACTGATAAAGAAAAATTAGAGGAGTGAGCTCAGCCTATAATTTCAATTGTTAAGCAGGGAACCACTCTACCTTTCCAACCAAAGGACCCGATGATTGCAAGAAAGATAAGTACATCAAATATCTCTACACATTCTACTTCAAATTCACAGACCAGTCCTCCCCCTCCCAAAAATCAAATGGATGAACTCTCATCCTCTGCAAATTGTTTATTTCAAACATTTGACATAATTAACCACATAAAGAAAACCAAAATTCAAATGTCTGAATTTGAATTCCTACAATCCAATCCTAAGTAGTTGGATAAGTTAGTTTAATGTGTGAAGAATCAAACCACCCCTTCAGGACAATATGTTAAAAAGGTAACTCATGATCCCCCAAGGAACATGTCCATCCCAAATAATCTTGTCATTACTCCTCCTGGTGCCCCTGGGAAAATAGAGCCTTTCTATGTTTCCCTGTTAATAAATGGTCATAAGTTGAGCAACTACATCATTGATTTTAGAGCTTCAGACAATGTCATGCTAGCCAAAGTGGCTGAATCCTTGGGTCTCACACTGACCAAGACATTTGGGAGATGTTTCTCCATGGAAAATAAGTAAGTACCTCTATTGGGATAAATCAAAGATGCCCAATTTACATTTGCAGCATTCCCAGACAAAATAATCAAGATGACTGTCCTGGTGGCCGATGTCCTAGCATCATATGGCATCCTTCTTGGGCAAAATTTTTGCAAAGATTTTGGTGGCGAACTAAGCATGGACCTGTTTAAGGCAAGGATCCCAGTCAAAGGTGTTATGAAGAGATTGCTCCTAAAAAAACAAGTAAAATACATGGTCACTCAAACATCAGTGCCTAAAGCTCAAATTATGTTTGAGTCTTTAGGCATGGGTAACTACTTTCTATCCACAGAGGAGGTTCATGAGGTGTCTGATGAACCTCCTGAAGGTGACAATATGAAAATTAGTTCAGATGGAGCAGTAGAAAGATTGGTGGAGCACAGTGCAAGTGTAGAAGAATCTCTCCCTCTAAACAAAGAAGAATCTAAGGAAGAATCAGTGTCTGATAAGGTATGGATTCTAGAATTTGATGGCAACTGCTCCTCTACCAGTTCAGGAGCCAAGATTGTGTTGATATCTCCTCAAGGAGATATTTTTTCTTCTTCATACAAGTTGCAGTTTAGCAACACCAACAACACAGCTGAGTATGAATCTCTACTGCTTGGATTGAGGGCTTCTCGAGACAAGGGCATCAAGCTCCTTCATATCAAAGGAGATGTTAAACTAATGGTTTGTCAGGTAAGGAACCTGTATCAAACCAAAAATGAGAGATTGTGCCACTACCACAATCTAGTTTGGGATCAAATTGAAAGCTTTGATGTTTTCAGCATCTCTGCCATACCTAGGGAATTCAATGATCGAGCTGATGCACTGACTATTTTAGCAACTCTCTTAGTTATTCACCTTGATTTTAAAGGAGATAGGTATAATATTGAACCGGTCTTTCAACCAAGTGTGCCTGATAATGCTAATCATTGGCAAGTGTTCAATGGTGATAACCAAATCATTGCCTTACTGGAGCAAAAAGATAGCTTTCAATAGCTTCCCTTCGAAGGCAGTGAGCCTTAGAAGTTTGAACCAGCCCCTAAATCAAGTTCAAACACAGGTGAGGAATTCCTACAGCTAAAAGGGAATAAAATTCCCAAAGAATTAGTTTCCCTTGAGAAACTGTTTGACAAGCACAATAGGTTCATCAAATAGCAGCAAATGTATTCAAGCTCCTCCCAGGAGTTTGATCAAGTAAATTTGGGTATCAAAGAAAATCCCAAGATGGTGAACATTGGGAAGTGCTGCACTCAGGAAGAAAAGTCTAAGTTCACTACTCTGCTCAGCCAGTACATGATGTCCTAGCATATTCCTATGATGATCTGAAGTCACTCAAGCCTAAAGAAATTTGCCATGAGATCCCTCTCAAGAGTGATTCGGTACCTTAGAAGCAAAAATATAGGCATTACAATCTAAAGATATCAGGTACTATTCTATCTGAAATATAGAAAATGTTGAATGCTAATATAATTTTCCCAATCCATCATTCCACATGGATTGTAAATATAGTGCCTGTGAGTAAGAAGAATGGTGAAATTCACCTCTAAGTGGATTTTAGAAATTTAAATCAGTCATCCTTAAAGGATAACTATCCTCTACCCATCATGAATCAAGTCCTTTAGACAGTGACTAGGTCAGAGATGTTATCAATTCTAGATGGCTTCTCAGAGTACAATCAAGTTGAAGTTAGTGAAGCAGACCAGCATAAGACTGCCTTCACCATGCCTTGGGGAAAATTTACATACCAAAGAATGCCTTTTGGCCTAATAAATGCTGGTGCCACCTTCCAAAGAGCAATGAACCTTGATTTCAAAGATGAAATCGGTAAGTTCATTGTAGTGTACTTGGATGATTTAACAGTCTTTTCTAAGCGTCACCCTGACCATATGCACCATTTGCAACAAGTGCTGGAACCTTGCCACCAGAATGGCATTTCTTTAAATCTTAAGAAGTCTATTTTTGGAGTAACAAAGGGAAAACTTCTTGGACACTTTCTATCCCAAGAAGGCATAAAGATTGACTCAGAAAGAGTCAAGTCCATCCAGGAGCTTACTTTGCCAACAAGTAAGACTGCAGTTCACTCTTTCTTTGGAAAGGTGAATTTCTTATGAAAGTTCATCTCCAAGTTTGCTGAGAAGACTCACCATATTATAAACATGATGAAGGGAAAGGCCACTTTTAGCTGGACTGAAGAAGGCAAATTGGCATTCCTAGACATCAAGACAGTTATTGCCCATGCCCCAATTCTGATTTGTCTAGATTATAACAAGGATTTCACCATGTACAATTATGCTTCCGAGCACACACTTTCAGCAATTTTGGTTCTAGAAAACTAAGAAGGTATGAAATCTCCCATTTCTTTCATGAGTTGTCCTCTCAAAGCTCATGAACTGAAGTATTCAAACATAAAGAAGCATGATTATGCAGTGGTGAAGGCAGTAAAGCACTTCCATTTTTACATCTTGAATTCACACACTACTACCCTGGTTCCTGACACCATAGTCAAATCCATATTAACTCAACAGGAGTTTGGGACAAAAAAGGCAATTGGATTGCTAAAATCTAGGAGTTTGATCTAGTCATCAAACTAATGAAGCCGGTGTGGGAAAGGGGCCTATGCCAATTGATTGCTAACAACAGACCAGAAGAAGCAGGGCATGAAGAAGAAGAAATAGAAGACTCACCAACAATCCTCTTTGTCTCTACCATGAATGAGTGGTATTCAAATATTGCTCATTTCCTTACATATGGTGAGTGTCCTACCCACCTATCTCATAAAGAAAAGAGGACTGTCAAGTTGAAAGCTACCAATTTTGTCCTTTGGGACAATGGCCTATATAAGAGGAGCCTTGATGGAGTGTTCCTTTGCTACATGGATAAGAAGTAGCAGAACCAACTTTTGAAGTCCTTCCATAATCTGGCATGTAGAGGACATTTTTCTACTCCTGTAACTGCCCATAAAATTTTGTGAGCCAGATATTATTGGCCCACTCTATTTCAAGATGCATACAAGTGGGTAAGAAGATGTAAACTATGCCAACAATTCATTGGAAGACCCAAGTTAGTTGCTTTGCCTCTCAAGCCAGTGGTCATAGAAGAGCCATTTCAGCAATGGGGAATCGATTTCATTAGTGTTATAAACCCATCTTCAAGTGCTGGACATGATTATGTCCTCATAGCCATAGATTACTTCACCAAGTGGGTGGAAGCAATTCTAACCAAGAATGCTACTTTAGAAGTAGTATGCAATTTCCTCAAGGAGAACATCATTTTTAGGTTTGGGGTCCCAACCAAGATTGTCATAGACAATGCAGCTTATTTGAATTTCCATGAGATTACTCAGTTCTATTTTTACTATGGGATTACACTCTCCCACTCTTCTAATTATTTTTTGCAAGGGAATGGCCAAGATGAATCAAGCAATAAGAACCTGGTGACTATCATTAGGAAGTTGGTAGATGACAACCAACGAACATGGCATAAAGTAATAGTTGATGCTTTATGGGTAGACAGAATCACACCCAAAAGGGCAATTGGTATGTCACCTTTCTAACTTCTTTATGGTCTCAATGTTAAAATACCAATCACCCTGGAATTACCAACATTGAAATTGGCTAAGGCAGTCGAAGATTAGACATATGAAAGCTCCTTTGATAAGAGGATCATGTGCTTGACTGAGTTGGATGAGCAGCAAACTATGGTGGTGGACCGATTTACTACACATCAAAGTCCAGTGAAGAAGCTCTTCACCCAGAAAGTAAAAAACCATGATTTTCAGATTGGAGATCAAGTCCTGTTGTGGGACAAGAGAAGAGAACCAAATGGAATGCATGGGAAATTTGACTCCCTTTGGAGGGGCCCTTTTACTATTCATCAGCTCAATGGTGAAAATAGTTTTCTATTGAGATATCAAGATGGCACGCCCTTTTCCCTACCTCATAATGGGCAACATCTGAAGCACTTCAATTCTTGAAGTATCAGATAAGTTCACCTGTGCATATGTATATTTGTATACTCTTTGTTTCTATTTTGTGCTGTTTATTTTCATTTTTGGCACCTTTATTTTTTGGGTATCATGACTCCATAGCCCAATGGCATACTTAAAGGCACTGGAGATTCTGGTTTCAACTCCCCTCAGCTATTCCAAGTTTTCAACTCAAGGAAGTTCTCCAACTGGAGCCAGCTCTTGTTCTCAAAATTTGCCTCTCATTTTTGGGACAACATATGAACTATTTTGGTCCTGCAAACCAAAATTATCTCTTCCCTTCTCAAAAATTTGTTCTGAGCATTCAAATTCCTCACTTTCCAAGCTTTTTTAGTAACGTATTAGTAGGTTCAATAGGTTCAAAGGCTTCAAAAGGTGGGCTCTCTCAAAGGAGCAAGTTTCCAGCACTTAGGCAAATTTCAATTTTGGTTCAACCCCTTGGTTCAATCAAAAATGTTCATCGGCAAGCTTCAAAGGATTGAACCATTGAACCTTGAACAATTGTGGTTCAAAGGTTCAACGGGTTCAAAGTTTCAATGACGTCGGCAAGCTTAAATATTTAAGTGCTTCGGCAAAAGTTCAACAAGTTCAACCGCTTCAAGGTTCAACAGCTTCAAAACACTTAACGAAAAGAAGAAGGCATGAACCATTGAACCGTTGAACATTGAACCATTTCGGTTCAAAGGTTCAACAGGTTCAATGGTTTAAATGTTTAACAAGCATTTGGTTCCACGTATTTGGTTTGAAGAGATCAAAAGACTTAGAAGAAAAGAGGCTTCAAACACGAGATTGAACCATTGAACCGTTGAACCAAAGTTGGTTCAATCAGTCGATTCAAATGGTCAGTTCAAAAGAGTGCCCCAAAGCCCAAAGGCCAAAGTTCCCTTACAGAGGGCAGTGAACCAAGGCCAAGTGCCCTTGCGGAGGGCAGCAAGCAAAAAAAGAGATTTTCTTTGAAAAAATGAACAAGGCAGAAAAGTTGGAATTCCTTTGGATTTGTGTAAGGCAAAAGACAAAGCGAATTCTTTTGGATAAAATGTCTGAAAGAATTCCTTCAGACTTTTGTCTAAAGGAATTTTCCTGAAAGGGAAAGCAAAAGCCTGAAGAAAAGTGGACAAAGCAAAGCCAAGGAAATATTTCCTTCAGATGAATTATCTGAAGAAATTCCTTTGGACATTTTTTTTGAAGGAATTGGAGCCCAAAGACCCATCGAAGGAATTGAAGCTCAAAGGTTGTTCGAAGGATCCCGAAGGGTAGGTACCCTTGCGGGGGGTTCTCAACACCCACAAAAAGGACCTTTCTCAAAGCGTGAAGGGACACCTTCCCTTCGGGGTGTACCAAAGGCTTGATAAAGACAAAGGAAAAGCTTCAAAAAGCCTTAGATGAAAAGGAGACTTCAAAGAACAAGGATTGAACTGTGAACCAAATGGTTCAATGAGTTCAATGGGTTCAAGGGTTAAAGGTTCAACATTTCAAGGCTTCAAAGGGACTTATAAAAGTAAGGGAAGCACTAAGACAAAGAATGAACTATTGAACTGATTGAACCTTGAACCAAAAGAGTTCAAAGTTCAATGGTTCACAGGTTCAATAGTTCAAAGACAAGCCCCAAGCAAAGGAAAAACATGGACGTCCAGAGACCAGTTTAAAGGGATGGTTCAACCAAAGAGCAAAGAAGATGGAACTAAGGAATTGATAACGACCACCTGAACTGTTGAACCATTGAACTAATGAACCTTTAAAGGTTCAAAGGTTCATGGTTCAACATGGTTCAAACAAATAGCGACCATTGACGTCCTCACAAACGTCAAATTTAAGGTAAGGGAATATTCGTTAAATTTCAAATATAGCGCAGAACTTGAAAAATAAACCAAGTGACAAGCTGAAGAGAGAGCCTGAGAGCTCAAATTACTAAATGGAAGAGAGAACAATATAAAAAGATAAAAAAAATCTACAAAGGAGTTATTTCTAGTAGGTGAAATAGTCGACCAAGTGGTCTTCTGAGCACACCAAATCAAGGATGCGACCTATTTTTCTTCCATGAAGTAAAGGCAAAGTGGATAGCTACGTAGACATCAGGAAAAGGACTAGACAACCCATGCTAAGGAGGAGACATATAAGATGAATGGGCACGCCATAGTTAAAGCAATGCACTGTTCCAAGCATGGCCCCCTTTGACAGAACTAGAAATGCATTCAAGGCATTGAATGCAGCGTGGGCCATCCCATGGGAAAAAAGTGCCAAGCCTTTCTTGGCTGCTATACATTGTAATCTCTTGTATTATGCAAAAGGGGATCTTTTCTATTACAGAAGCAAAAATCTAGCCAAATTGAAAGGTAATTACTGAGACTTTGAGCTCAAATTATTGATCATATTACTTTATCTGAATGAGAAAACAAGATACTTTCAGACTTTGTCCTATTATAGCTTGTGTTATTTTAGGAAATTGTCCTTATGTCCATCTCCTAGGAGCATTCTTGTTTATTTAATTTAATAGGCAGAACTAGTGGGAGTAATCAAGAAGATGTCCTGAAGCCAGTTGTGGAAAGACTTTGTGTTGTCATCGTTGTCTTCAATGTGCTTTTAGTTTTTAGTTTCTTTTTATGTAAAGGATCTTGGGATGACTTTGTGCCCCCATTATCCTTTGTATTTCACTCTCTAGGTAGTTGAGGTGGAGACTTTGTGTTCCATTTCATCATACTGGTTACTGTGCCCTTGTTACCTATTGGTTATCCACCAGAAAGAACTCCAGTTATTTGTTGCAAGACCACTTCTAAAAAAAGAGAAGTGCCTTCAGTGTTTCCAGCCTAGATTTCTCCTTTGTCTGTAAACATCATCTTTGAAAAAAGAGAGATGGATGGTGTAGTCCTACCTCTAAGTGTTATTTTCTGCTTATATCTATAGTATATAGCTCCTCATATTTATAGGGAACCTCCCCTTGATGAGAGTAGATATTTGTCCACCTCTGATGTAGTAAACCTGCACATTTGGCCAACCAATCTCCCTTGCTATGGTTGAAGAGACCTATTTTTCTCATCAGTTAGTTGGTGACAAAATATTCACCCAATAATGTTCATTATTAGTACGTAAATAAACAAATTTAAGCAAAATAGAGTATACATTATGAATGGAACTAGTACAAAAAGACATTTAGGAAAATCACCTTATGATCTCTACATTTGGGAACTCTTTTCCTTTAAAATGAACATTATATATAAACCTTACAAAGCTCTAGTGCTTTGCATTTTATCCTTTCAATTATAAATCAAAGGAGTCTTTTCATATTCTACAGTATTTTGGAATGCATACATAATTTGAATACATAAAAAATGATATATGTTACATAAAATGTTCTACATCCCACACTTATCATGCATTTACACTCTGTGATTTTGTAGTCCTAAGTCTAATACCAACATGAGACGTTAGTGCTTACTTTTAGATAATTTGTGTTGTATACATGTCCTATTGAGATCTTTATGTATTATTGAGACATGAGATGTTATTGGTTCCTTATGTGTAAGATAAATATTCTATATGTTATCTGATAGTGTTCATTTACTTACAAAAGAATAATTATATGCTTATATTAGATTATTATTATATTAATTATGGTGTCAATACCATGTGTATGTACTTACTCAAGTTAATTATTGAGATGTTATACCTTGTATATGCTCATATGTGTTTTGTACGATTGGAATTACTTGTATTATTTGTTTCAATTAGTTGATCTGGCTATATAGGCTAGGGCATTTAATGTATGTAATGTTGGTCAAGTGACAAGGGAGGTTGATGAGGGAATGAAAATTACTTCGGGCACAACCACATCATTGGTAAAGTGGTGGTATGATTATTTAACCTTTATGTGTGTTGTATGTATACTTAGATGGAAGTTGTGAAAATTTTAAACCCTCCTAACACTATTCAATCCCTTGGATATTATTCATACTTCTTCTTCTAAACCATAGGAACATCCTTTACTTTGTATCTCATTCATAAAGTGTAATTATAAGCCACATAAGTGGCCCCATTGACCCAAAACTCGGATGGACACATTCAATCAACTTTATGAGTGGATTGTGAGTGTTTTATAAGTGATTAGAGGTGGATTTACGACCCTTATTGACTATATGATGGATTGGGACCTTGTTTGTATTGTATATGAAACCAAATGACCAGAACATGTTCTATTAATGCATGGGATAATGGGATCATCAATTTGGTATGGACTTACTTACTTTCCCACATGTGATTGTTATTGCTAAGGGAAACTTGTTGACCATGGGCTAAGGAATGGGAAGGGAAACATGCCACCTTGCCATTTGATTTAGAGGAGAATGCTTCACCTATTTAAGGAAGTAAAGCATTCCTTGAGACAATTTTTTTCATTTTGAAATTGTAAAATTGAAGGAGAGCTAGAGAAGAAAGAAGAAGCCAAGTAGATAAGGAAGGAACCTTGGCGATAAGGAGATCTTAACCTTGCACTTGTGGAAGATTTTTTATATAGATCCCAAATAAGAATTGAGGTAGGCTTACATGTACCCTTTTGTATTCATTTTATGTCATTTACTTTGAAATTATAAGGTTATCCATTATGTTTTTGCTTGATTTCAAGAGGTGTAGGGCCACTTGGCCTACCCTCTTTTTACCATTGCTTGTCATGGTGTGCTTATGGCCATTGTGTTGGTTTTATTAACCATTTGGGCTTTGGAGATGTGAAATCCTTGCTAATTTTCCAAGTTTTTTTATAAACCATTTATTGATTAAATTTGATTTTTTTGGGATGTCTGATTGGGTTTGAATTTACTTGCCTTGATTTTATATTTTGTGTAGTGGTAGTGGTTGGTGGAACCTAGTTCTTGTGCCCTCCTACATAGTTTAATTTTATGTAGTGGTAGTCCCTAGTAGAATTAGGTTCATATGCCTTCAAATATGTTATTATTGGTTTTGTAGTAGTGGGTGGTGGAACTGGGTTTCTATTCCATCCTACATGTTACTTTGGCATGGTCAACTATGTGAATGCTCTCCTATGGCCAAGAGATGGTAGAATAATAATGAGGCATCCCTATGTTCTTCTTCTCCTTCGATAGGCCTTATATGTTGTAAATGTTTTTATGGTTTCCTTTTTATCATTATGGTGTTTGAAATGGTGATTTTTTTCCTTGCATCCTTGTGTCAGGGTATGTAAACCTCTTTTACGTAAATGAAATTGTAAGCCTCTTACATATGTTGCCTAATGAGTGATCCTTATTGTGTTCTAACTATTATCTAAACCTTGTTTTATCAATTTATACCACCTTAAAAAAATGATGTGAATATTTTTAGAGTTGGGAATATTAGGCTTGAAGGTGCCTAGGGTAGTTTTATAATGATGGTGAAATGATGGGAGGTGAACCCCTCCATCAGTTGGCCTTGCAGTTGCTTATGGACCTCATTTGAAAACTAAATTTTTAAACACTCTTGTATTAAATTTTAAAAAGTGTATGGGCTATTTGAGATCCAATTTATTGTAATGATTCTATTGGAAATATGTTTATAAAGAATTATTTGTAACAGACATTAGAAATTAACATGATGAATTTATATCTCTTGCATTCTCTTAAACTTGAATCTATCAAATTATACAAGAAATGAAATGATTACTTTAAGTTAAAAACAAAATTGTAAATTATAAGTGAATGTTTATTTACCTATATTTTTATAGTTATCTTAAAATAAATATTATCTCTTTCTAAAAAATCATAATGCGAATATTTCGTTATGCCCAAAAAAGGCTAGTAACACTTATATAATTTTTAGGCAATTATTATTGTTGAAATTTATTTCTAAACCTATTACACAATAAAATATATTAAACCAGGATTCCAACACAATTTTTGGTGCTTTTTTTGGAGTTATGGTTGATTTTATAGAAATTTTTAAAGTTCAACTACTATAATTTCCTATATCTCTTTTGTAAATTACCCTTGTGTAATTTTTATGCACATATAATAAGGCATTGAAGTGCTTGAGATAAATTTATATTAAAATTCATAATTTTTAGGACTCAATTTAATTTGTTTCATAACTTTTGGATCTTTGGTTTATCCATGGTGAATTTTTTAATTTAATTACTAGTTAGGATAATTACTTGTTTCACACATGCCCTCCGAAAGGGTGCAAACCACTTGGTGTGGGGTAGGCTTATTAGTTAAGCCAATAGTCACTCATGTGATCATGAGCAGTTTTTGGAAGCCCAAAGGGCCAAAGGTGAGTGTAATTTATATTTGGGGGTTTTTTAATGTGGAAACTACCACCATTTATTTTAGATAGTCACCTAGTAATTAGGGAGACCACGTGGCATTATGCCATTTAGTAAGTTCCCCATTGTCATTGCTTTGAAACCCGGTAGTGAACCATAGTTAACCAACATTTTTTGACTACGTGGTTAGCCAATACTCATCCAAAATCATTTAATTTATTATTTTATTCAATCCAAATTTAAACCTTACATTTTATAAAGTTTCAAACCTACAACCAAATTTTGTAAACCAGAACTATTTCAACGTAGATATACCTTTTTTGTGCAAGCATTTGTGACCCATTGAAGAGCTAGAGTTGGGGTGACCCCAAAAGGGACCCATCTCAATTTTTCGTTGCTCTTGTGTAAAAATACTTACATTTCTAGTTATAACCTCTTTATCAACAAAGATGCTTTAAACCTCTTTCAATTGAGTATACATGATTTTTGCAAATTTGATTGCAGGATATTGGAGTCTTGGAGATGAGGAAAGCCAAGAATTATCCCCCCTCCTTCCTGTGCCCCTAGTTTTATGTCCCCTACCATGTGAAAGTGGTTTCAAGTCATGTAAGTGCATGGTTCTTGAGGTATGATGATTTTGTCATAGGGAGATTTCTTTAAACTTGTTTGAAGATTGTGGGTTCTTGAAAGCCCAGAACAGGTTAAATCAAAAAGGGACCCTCGTTATTTTTCATTCCTTTATCATATGAGATAATTTTTAAAACTTAAACTATGTTTTGAAATTAAATTTATCTTAAACCTGGCTTAACAGCCATTAATGGCTATCGTAGAGATTAAAGCTCCTATAAACCTTTTTAGAAATTGTGAGAGACCGAAACCTCCTAGAATATTTATGAGAAGATGGGTACCTATAAAAAATTCAAGTATATAGTTATCTAAAAAAAAATTATAAATGAATTTATGTGAAAAAGGAGGACAAGCTAGGAGACTCCATTAATGGCATTCATCCAAGGTTGAGGAAGGAGAAGAGGGATTACTATGGACAAGTCATCCTCCAATTCCTCCTCCCTCCTTTCTAAACATCTATTTTTTGTAATTAATGATTGTTTTGAATCCTTTATTAACTTCCATAAGGATTTATAAGGCTTCCCTAATTTTAACCGAATCCAATAGTTGGGGTTGAACCAATCTAATGGCTAAATCAGAGTTCTCCATCCTCAAGGGGGATCACTTGAGATATTTTAGACCCATTTTTAGGTCATATGGGGACTATATGATATTTTGTTAATCACCCTCATTTAGAGTTAAGTCAACTCAAAATTAGACTTTAATTATGACTTAAGTGAGAATCGAACCCTATGATTGGCCGAGTTCGCCTAGAGATGTTTTTTAGTACCATAAAGAGTTAGATGGTTTAGTTAGAGCTAGTGATTGCTCAAACCAACCTCAAATTAATCAAACATACTTTTTGGCCATTGTGTCATGGGGCCTTCTTGGTTCACTTAGAAAATTATAGGCTTGTTTGATAGCCTATAAGTCAATTTGAGCAAGTGGGGATGACACGGTTGTGCATAGACCATGTGATCACTTATGCATTCCATCCATGTCATTTTAGCATGTGAATTTTTTGTGATGCTTTTTGCATCTCATGCTATGAAGATGGTTAGTCTATGGGCAATGTAGTTGTGCAAGATTTGTGTCAGGATCTTGCTCCACCAATTAGAGCATATATGATTACCTCTTGTATTAGCAACTAAACATGGAATTTAACCAGAATGATAAGTAACTAGAAATATGAAACAACACAGGGTATGAGAGATAATACACAATTGTATTAATAATCACTCAGAAGAAAATACAATAAAGAAGATGCCACTTCTTCTTCCACCTCAAAGGCTTGCCACACCTCAAGACCTTCTTCCCTCTCTCTCACGGTCCCAACAATCAACTCCAATACAGAATTGTTGTTCACCTCCACTAGTCAGTAACACGTTGCCAGTACACCAAGTACACAACCGTACTCCAAGTAGATCTCCCGCTCTCTGCTGCTACCTGCAAATCACTAGACCTTACTCACCATTGTAGATCTCCAAAAGAAGCCATGCACACCTGCTAACCAAGATCATACATACACGAAGAACCCTTCTGATTCTCCAAACCATCACCCACACTTGGTACTGTGGCACTAAGAGGAACACACCATTGCTCTCTTCTCTCTGAAAGAGCTTATATTGCTCTCTTACTCTCTAGCACTAGTTTACAATACAGCCCATGAGTCTATTATATAGATCTCATGCATACAATAATTAGACTATCTTAATTACAATAATTAGACACGCAACTCCAAGACTATAATTAGCCTTTAACATGCAAACTAACAGTCCAAAAATAGACTCTTCGAAATCTGCATACAAACTGCATGTTCACACACAGGTTGCCGACGTCGGCTCCTCCTGACCGATGTCGGCCGACTTGTAACCGACGTCGATTGCTTCTGCACTGCTATCTGACCGACATCGATTGATTAGACCGACGTCGGTTGCCCTGCAACTCTCTGCAACCTCCGTAACTCCTCTTATTTGCATCCTGGTGAAGCTTTTAGCTCCACAACCTAACATACTTTTTGGCCATTGTGTCATGGGGCCTTCTTGGTTCACTTAGAAAATTATAAGCTTGTTTGATAGCCTATAAGTCAATTTGAGCAAGTGGGGATGACACGATTGTGCATAGACCATGTGATCACTTATGCATTCCATCCATGTCATTTTAGCATGTGAATTTTTTGTGATGCTTTTTGCATCTCATGTTATGAAGATGGTTAGTCTATGGGCAATGTAGTTGTGCAAGATTTGCATTATACATTCTTTAAAAAAAATCCCTATTTTTGTGTGGATTTAGTCATGCAAATTTTGGGCATGACACAATTAAAATAAAGAAAAGATCACTAAGTCACCAATAAATTATAAAAAAATTATAAATTTACAAAAAATAAAAAACTTATATTTTCCTTAAATCTTTCAATTTGCTCTAATTTTTTGTATTGACCTTAAATTTGTTGAATTTTCCCCGATCTAATAAATTTAACATAATTTTTTAAATGTTTCCCTAGCTTTCTAGAATTTCCCTTAATTTTCTCTAAATTTGATAGATCTCCTTAATTTGTTGATTTTTCGCCAATTAGTAATTAAATTTTTAAATTTACCCTTTTTTTTAAATTTACCTACTTTATCTTAAATTTTTCAAAATTACCCTAATTTCCCATAGATTTTCAAATGTGTACTAAATTTCCTTGTGTTATTAAATTTACCTTAAATTTCCTTAAATTTTTTTATTTTAATGAAAATCCCTAAATTTATCCAATTTTGTCTAAATTTACCTTTTTTTTTTAAAAAAATCCTAATTTATAGAAGTTTCCCTAATTTGTTTAATCTTAAATTTGTCAAAGTTAGTCACTATTCTTGATAATTTAACATATTTTTTTACTTCACCTAAATTGACATAAATTTCTTTAAATTATTTGAATTTTCTGTAAATATGTCAAATTTTCCCTAATTTTCTAAATTTTATCTAAAGTACTACAATTTATTTTAAATTTATTTAGTTTTTCAAAATTTCCCTAATTTCCTAAAGTTGCCATAATTTTTTAGATTTTTTTAATCTGTTAAGATTGTATTTTTTTTTTAAATTTTCCTAATTTGTTTAATGTGGGAAAATTCAAGAGATTTTCCCCAGTTTTTCACATTTGTCTTCATTTTTTTTAGATTGTTAATTTAACCTAATATTTCAAAATTTCTTTAAATTTTGAAAAATTTACTAATTAAACATTTTTATAAATTTCCCCTAAATTGTCCTAAATTCTCTTAATATTTTTTAATTTTTTAAATTCACTGAAGTTGCCCTATATTTCTTTAATTTTTTGAAGTTCCATAAATTTAACATAATTTTTTGAATTTAGAACAAAATTCCCTTCTTTTATTTTTCAAATTTATCTTGAATTTGTCAAAGTTAAACTCAATTTTTTGAATTTATTATAATTTAAATTAATATTTCCACTTTACCATAACCTAAAATTTGGAATTTTCCCTGTGGTTATGGGAGTCCACTACCTACCTTAACTGAGAGCGAGTGTTGTCTAGATTATGGATATTTGTTGAATCTGACCTAATTCCATAGATTTTTTCTAATTTAACTCATTATTCAATTTTTTCTTAAATTATCTTGTTTTTTAATTTTTCTTAAATTTTCTTCGATTTCTAAAATACACTAATTTAACTTAATTTGTCTAATTTTCCATAAAATTGATGAATTGTGTAATTTTTTCAAAATTTTCCTAATTTTAATAATTTCTCTAATTTTTTGAATTTTTTCTAATTAACTTAATTTATGAAAGTTGTCATACTTATCCCTAATTTTTGAAAATTTCCTTAAATTTTTTGAATTTACCTAAATTTTCTAAATGTCGCCAACTTGAATGTCTAGTTATATCTTGGATATTTTTTCCACAAGTTCTCATTTTCAAAACATTTGTCCAAAATTAATTTTTTATACATTTTCTTTACCAAAAATTCAGGTCTTAACTTCTAGAGTTGTTTTCATGGACAAATCAAATCACAGTTTCATGGAAAAAGGTACACTCATAGAATTTTTTTATTTCATAGCTATGTCATGGACACCATGATAAAAGTTGTGCCCCATAATTAACACATAGAAGCCAACTATTTTTAATTTCCCTAATGACATATAACATGATATTTGTATTTACAAGAGTATCATCTTAGGTTTCTCCAATACTTATGATCTTGAATGTTTATCATCTACAACAATATTAGTGCAATTTCAATTTAAGAGGATTAAAGGTTGCCTTAAAGACTTTTATTATATAACTTAGTTATTCTTTTTAAGAGTCATTAGAAAAAGTTTTAACTTCTCCTTTGTTTGTAATGTACTTTTTGGCACATATATAATAAACTTCCTTTTATTTTGATATTGTTCAATTCCTATCTTGAATAATTATCTATTTGGTTACCATTGAAACATGAATATGTATGGAATGAATAGGTGACATTTTTTCATGCTTATAGTATATAACTAAGTAGAGTTTATTAAAGCATCAGTATATGTATGAAATCAATAGGTGACATTTTTTCATGCTTATTAGTATATAATTAAGTAGAGTTTATTAAAAGATTAGTATAATTTCAAATTGTATTTTATTTAGTTGAAATAACAAAAAAACATTCTAATTTATTCATAAAGCATTCTAATCCATCCATAAAATTTGTATTTCATGATTTTTCTCAAATTTAATAAAATGTATTTAAAATTGGTGAATAAAAATGTTCATCTAAAAAATATAAATTGTAAATTTATCATTTATGAAGATTTATCATGTTTTAGTTTTTGGGGCCCATGATAAATACAAAATTAATGTCTTTGGAAACATATCATAGCCATTATATTCACTCAATTAAATTATTAGAATATGATCATTTGTCTTAATTTTTTAAATTTCCCTTAAATTTATGAAATTGCACTAATTTAACATATTTTTTAAATTTGTCCAAACTTTTTTGATTTTTCCTTAAATTTTTCTACATTGCCTTTTTTTCATTTTCTGAATTCCCCTAAATTTTCAATTTTGCCCTAAATAGATATCTTTTCGAAATTTGCCTAAATCTTTCCTAAATTTTTGCATTTCCCTAAATTTAATTATGCATTGAAAATTTGCCAATTTTTTTTTAAACCCTAAATCTAATAGTCATTAAAATTTACAAATTTATTTTTTTTCAATTTATATTTTATAAAAATCAATAAAATTTGGTGTTTTCAAGTTTACTTAGTCATCATCTCCTTCTTCCTTTACCTATTGTAGTCTGGATTGTGCCTTCTGATTGTTTTTTCCATCTTAAGGATTTTTCCTCCTATCAAAATCTATCTCCATTTGAATAGTGTTACTAGTATCCATCCTCAAAATTGTCTTAAGATCTCTGCAATTCCTACCCCATCGAAGAGGACAACACAAACTCAAAACCCCTCCTATTTTCACTATTTATTTTTTCTTTCCTAGCCATTTTTAGAAACCATGACCCATTAAAAAACTATAAATCCAATGAAACACTCCCAAACCCTACCCCATATATTACCCAAATCAAATGCTACCATTTAGAAACCCTAAACCAAAAAATCCCCATGCTCACAATTATTTTTCCTTCCCTACCCCATAAAATCCCCCTAATATTCCTCACATTAACACTCCCTGATTGAACTTCCCTACCCCAAAAAATCTCAATGAAATTCCTCACAAAGACATTCCCTGATTAAAATGAGAAAAATAAAAATAAAACCACTGTATTTTTTTGGTTTTATTTTTATTGTCTTATTTTATCATCAATTAAGATGTTACAGGTGATGTTTAGAGTGTCACCATAACATCACATATGCTTTCTTGATGTAAGGGCCTATGGTGATGTTTCTAATGTCAATGGTAAATAGTAATGTTATTTTTCATGATGTTATTTTAGATTTTAATAAAAATATATTAATATCTTGGGCATACATTAGACTTTAGATCTTTTTTTAATCAATTTTTTCATGCCCAACACAATGGTGTAGCTAGGTTGAGCACATTTTTAATAAATGAACAAAAAAAAATTACAGAAAGTTACAGAGTCAATGATAAATTTTGAGAGGGTTTGATTAGGTAAAATCAATCCCAAAGTCACATTAGGTTGTCTTAATTAGGATAATGGTGAATGGGGCACTCAATCAAGGAAAATTAAGTCCTAAATCATATTAAGTTGTCACAAATAGGTTTTAGAGAAAAAAAATCACTAATTTAGTCCTTCATCAAACTAATCAAGTGATTGGTTGAAAGGGGCACTCAATTTGGCAAAATAGAACCCTAAATCACATTAGGTTGTCAAAATTAGTTTTAAGGGGCTCAATTTTATCTAATTTATTCCTCCATTCAACAAATGATATGATTAATTAAATGGGGCACTCAATTAGTGCAAATTAAACCTTAAACCACCTTAAGTTATTATAATCAGGTTTAATGGGTTTGATTTACCCCAATTGGGTCCCATGCAATAAATCGAGTGATTGGTTTAATGGGGAACCATAAGGGAAAATTGAGCCCCAATTATAACATTAGATTTTTATAATTGGGTTTATGGGGCTTGATTTTTCATAATTTAGTCCCCCACAAATAGGGTACATAATTAGGTAAAATAAATCACCAAATCACATTAGCTTATCATAATTAGGTTTATAGGCTCAATTTTCCCTAATTAAGTCCCCACATCCACCCAATTAAGTGATGCATTAAATGGGGCACTCTATTAGGTAAAATTGATCCCCAGTCACATTAGGTTATTACAATTTCTCATAATTTAGTAACCCTTCTAATCAATCAAGTGATTGGTTGAATAGGGCACTTAATTAGTAAAAATCAAGTCCCAAATCACTTTAGACTGTCATAATTAGCTTTAATGCGGATCAATTTTCCCTAATTTAGTACCCCATCCAACTAATCATTTGATTTGTTGAATAAGGTGCTCAATTAGGGGAAATCAATCCCTAAATAATATTATGTTATCATTACATAATTTATTCCCTCGTCTAACCAATTAGGTAATGGTTAAACAGGGCACTTAATTACAACAATTCTAGGCCCAACTCATATTAGGTTGTTCCATTTAGGTTTGGGGGCCTTAATTTTTCCTAATTTAGTCCCCCCATACAAAAAATTGAGTGATTGGTTTAATGGAACACTCAATTAGGAAAAATAAATCCCCAAATTAAATCAAGTTGTCATAATTAGCTTTATGGGGCTTGTTTTTCCCTAATTTAATCTCTTATCCAATCAATTTAGTGATTTTTTGAATTGGGCACTTATTTATGTAAAATTAAGCCCCAAATCATATTAGGTTATCACAAATAGCTTTAGGTGGCTTGATTTTCATTAATTTAGTCCCCTATCTAAATAATTAGGTGATTAGTTGAATGGGGCACCCAATTGATGAAAATCAAGCCCAAAATCACATTTGGTTATCATAATTAGCTTTACAAGTCTCAATTTTCCCTATTTTAGTACCCTATTCAACCAATCAAGTGATTTATTGAATGGAGAATTCAATTATTGAAAATTAGGACCCATACCACATTAGTTTGTTACATTTACTTTTAAGGGACTTGATTTACCCTAATTTACTACCCCATTAAACCAATCAAGCAATTGACTAACTAAGGCACTCAATTAGTGAAACTTAAGTACCAAATAAAATTAGGTTGTCACAATTAATTTTAGAGCAATATATTTTCCATAATTTAGTCCCCCATCAGTTAAATCAAGTGATTAGTTAAATGAGTCATTCAATTAGGGAAAATAAATCCCCAAATTAGATTAGGTTGTTGTAATTAACTTTAGGCAGCTTGAATTTCCATAATTTAGTCCCGCATCAAACCAATTGGTGGTTGCTTGAATGGGACTCTTGATTAGAAAAATAAATCCGTAAATCACATTAGGTTATTGCAATTAGCTTTAAGGGGCTCAAATTCCCCTAATTTAGTTCCCCATCCAACCAATCAAGTCACTAATTTAGTTTGAGAGTAAAGTCATGTTACCAATGGAAACAAATTAACCTTTAAGGGCACCTTAATGTCACCCCTATCAACAAAAATAAAACTACCATTAATTTTATGATTAAATCACCCCAAAATCACTTTTGAAATATCCCAAAATTCATTTCTAAAGGCACCCTAACATTGCCTCTAAATATAACCAAATGTTGATTCTAAATACACCTTAATTTTGCCTTTAAAGTCTCCCAAAATTCATCCTAACATCACTTATTAAATACACATTAATGTCACCTATAAACTCACCCTAACATAGCCTCTAAATTCACCTTGATGTCACCACTAAAGTCATGTGCTCTAAATAAATCATATCATCACCCTCTAGAGACACCTCCCACATGCGACTTTAAATCTAACTTAAGGGTTCTAATATTGACAACTAAAAGAGTAGGTGACCTTATAAGGAGATTTTCAATGGCCAAATGCTGTAGTATTATAAAAAAATTGGGCACCTTTATTTCCAAAATAATATGGAAATCCTAGGAATCCATTTAATCCTAGTTGGGAATGGGTTATATATCAATACTCAATCTCTATGGTGATCTCTAATTATTTATTTTCTTGAATAACCTCTACTCGAAGTGCCTTGGGTCAAAATTCTTATATATTTGAAAAAATGTATAAACTCCATCACTGAGATATTTGACATATGCTTTATAACTTGGATTCATTTCCCTAAGCTCAAGACTATGTATAGCCTAATCACTAGAGATATTGAGTTTGTTAGTGAAATTAAAATGGTTGTTCACAATGAAGATTTGCTTGAAATTGTGCTTAACACTCCTCCTAAGTGGTGGAGAGATTGTAATTAGAATTTTTAAGTCATTCCATTCTATTATAAACCCCAATTAGGTTACAATAGCATTCTCTCAAGATGGCACCATATGAGCTACTTAAAAAATATTGAAATATCAAAAATTCCTCTTTTAATTGGGGTAGGATTTCTCTAACTACGTGATCTTCGATCGTTGTTCCCAAATAAACTATTTTTTCTTGGTGCATTGTTTACAAATGACTTCATGTTGGTGTAGGTTGGTTCATATGGGTGTTCTCACACCTAAATTCCATGCTTGTGGTCAATATGAGTCACTCAAGTACATATTTTAGTTTTGTATATCTCATTAGGATTGGAGGTTGATTAATTCATTTATTAAACCCTTAAAACTAGAGCCCTTCATTGGTACATTGTCTTTTTTAGGGTTACAACTTTGATACCTATAAAATTTAAGCAAATTTGGCATATTTTTGGTGTTGATATTCTCTTTCAACTTTGGAAAGAGAAAAAATATACATTTTTAATCATGATTTTTGTAGTATTAAATATAATGATATATATTTAAGTTCAAGATAAGAATTTGGCCTTAGAGATGGAGAATTTAGTTAGAACAAACTAAATATGTAATGGAGATTTGTACAAGTATGGAAAGAAAATAACTTACTACCTATGGGATTCACTACAAGCCTAAAGCCAGTTTCTAATTTGAGGGCTTGTGTGAGAAAAATATTAAAATTACAAAAACAACGTTGGAAAATAAAAATAAACTAATATACTGAGAAATATAAGACAATAATAACATTTATATATTTCAAGTATTTTAGTAATGATTACTAGAAAGGAGATGTTGCAATGAAAGTGTGATTTGTAAAAGAATGCTTGTTGTTTCATGAATGAAATATTTTTTTATAAATGAAATGTGAATTTGAAGAAAATCATGTTGTTTTAGAATGAAAGCTTATTATTTTTAAATGAATTCTAACCCTAAGCATATAAATCAACTAAATTAACAGTTTATAAACTTAAGTAAAATTTCACCTTAAAATCAAGGTGCCCTCATATAAAGATTATAAATTATGTTAATGTTATCCCAACATAATTCTAAGTTTGTATACATGATAAGGAAATGGATAAGGATCAATGATATGAAATGCATGGTGCTTAGTTACTTAGAGTATCCCTTTTTACTTCAATGCTCATAACAACCTAGAGAGAGGAAGAATTATGATTGCATATTATATGAGTAGCACCACTAGTGTCAGGAAGAGGTAGCACAATGGATGAGATAATTAGAAGTAATGAGTAAAACAATAATGTATTAATCACCACACAAGCAAGAGCAACAACACATTAAATTATTGAGCAATGATAAATTTAATAGGAATGAGTGGGCACATGATTAAAAAGTAGTAATAGAGGCAAGATAGATGCATATAAAGGTAATTGAAAGCTATGATATTAAAAAAAATAGTAATTTAAAATTGTTGAAAATCTTGACGAATCACCAAATGGTCATAATTGGGAAAGCATGGCTAAGCGCCAAGTTTATAGGAAAATAGGCAGCTAAGCTATGGGTTTGGGCCACATAAATGTGGAATGAAATGATAACATATGGATTTTATCTTTCCAAGGTCCTTCCAAGGTGTATTTTTAAATTAAGGGTGCACTAGGTGGCATACAGAGTTAAACTATAATCATAAAGATTTAGGAACTTGAAATCGAGCATTACATATGTGCCTAAGGTATAAGTAGTTGGGGTTCATGAGAACATAAGGGTGTGAAGTACTTAAAATCCATACAAAATTCAAAGAGAGTAAAAATAATACTTTCAATTACTTATGATGAATGACACTAGGTGAACTATCATCAGTCTCAATCTATAAATTGCATCTTTGTGCTTGTACTTCAACACCAACAAGGGAAAAAAGAAAGATCATGGTCCAAGGTGATCCAATTTGCATTAAACAAAGTGTCAGATCTAGTTTTCTTTCATTGAAGGATGTGGTAAATATTGAATTCCTCAAAGTGATAAATCAAGTTGTGATCTTTCTTGAAGAGGGCAAAAAAAATAGTACTAAGGACATTCCAAACCCCAGTGAGCTAGGAAACAACCAAGAGTGAGTTAGTAAACAACTAAACATAGGATGCACCCAACCTGAAAGCATTAATCCAGGATCCAATAATCATGTAATACTCAACCACTTTGTTAGTCTCATTGATCATAAATACACCACCCACAACAATCTCATGACCCCAAGAATCATCAATAGTCCAAGTGGAGGTCATGGGTCTCAAGTTGCCTTTACTTCCATCATCAATATGAATCATCAAAAAGTGATGAAATGTGATAAGGTTTAAGGATGCAGGAGGTAGGTGATGGAAGACTATCTCAATAGTGGATATAATGAGAAAGTCACACAATAAGAGATCAATAATGAGGCAAAGTCACAATAAAAAAGAGAAGATGGATGTCAAAAAAGGGACCTTAAAAAATGTCACAAAGAGTTAAGGGAAAACATGAGGAACCAACATCAGCTCATAAATGTGAGACTAGGATCCTAAGGACTACAAACCACCATGCACCAAGCTACAAGAGTAAAGTAAAAAAAGAGGGTCGGTATAATATCATGAAGGATAGACTTCAACAAAGTGCAGAGACTAATAAAAAAATGAAGTGGAACAAACACTCCTACCTGAAGGTTCCTTGAAAGGGGAAAATTGTAGTGAATGACTTAGGAACCTGAAATAGTTTCATAAAGAAGAGAGCCTAAATGATATGGACCCCAAATATAAAAAGACATTGGGGTATCCAAGAGAGATCCAAAATCAAAGTCGAAAGTATGAAAATAAGTTTTCAAATTTTGATGGCAACCTAAATTAGGTAGCTTGGGGTACCAAAATGCAAAATAATACAAGGGTTAAGTTCAACAAACCAAATATCAACTGAGGTGAATCCCACAAATGGATGATCATGTTATGGGTCAATTATAGGAATAAAAAACATCACCAAAATGGATTACAAATCAATCCCCAAAGGGTGATAATAGCCAAAAGGGGACCCGTGTGCCTCAAAAGATGAAATTTGCTCCACTTTTACATCTGATATTTTTAAAAACCTATATACAAGATTTTTCATAGATGCCATAAAAATAATGGAGTCAAAATGAGTGGGGGATCAAAAAACACACTTGAATACATATTGGCTCTATCATTAGAGATCGAACACTTACAATTCATATGAAAAGATTTATGCTCATTGCAAATGCCAATGGCCTAGAGGCATATATGGAAACCATCCATGATTGCACATAATTCCTCCTAACTTCACTATGTTAAGAGGATAACCCTCCAAATGAGTGGGAGAAGGTTGACCAGTCTCAATTCTAATGGACTCTAGCTCAGTAGGGGAAAGGTTAGAAGGCTAAAAATGAGAATAAGGTTTATGTTGGTTTTACAACTCCCACTCCTACTCAATAGCAAATCCAAAAGGGTGAGATTCATATTGTTGAGTGAATATTACATCTTTCACTTGAATTATCCTTCATTATTCAACATCCTTTAATACATGTTTTTGAGTCATGTTTGGGGATTCACCTTGAATACAATGAGAATATTATCCCAAAGGAGGGAAGTGAGACATTGGTACTACAATAAAATAATATGTGCAAGGGCAAAAAAAAGGCATATTGTAGGAAAAATTACAGGCAAAATAAAGCATCCAAAACAAGCCCAAAAATCTAGGGATAGAGCCAAACAAGACTAAGAAATAGAGTTTTGTCGCCACTTTGTAGGTTTTTGATAAATTTAAAACTTGATACAAAGTAAGTTATAGGTTTGCAGGAAAATTGTGACCTGCTAAAAATAAGAGCATAAAATATTTTAAATTACGTTTAAAAAGTTTAAAATTGAGAAAAGAATAAATAAAAACAAGAATGGAACTTTTATGGTCTCAATCGCTGTGGCAAAATGTAGTCAGAAGAAACCAAATATGTAATAGGGGTTTGACAAAGGGATGTAAATTAAATAAATTTCTACCTATGGGATTTACTAAAAACCTAAAGCCACTATCCATTTTCTTGTCTTATGGGAGCTAAAGACTAAAAGGAAAACAACTATGCTAAAGTAAAGAGACTAATCTATTTAGCAATACAAGAAGGAAATAATAGTAAGATGCATCAAGTATTCTAGCAATGATTACTATGAAGGAGGTGTTGCAATGAAAATGTGATTTATAAATGAATGTTTGTTGCATAAGGAATGAAGTATAATTTACAAAGGAAAGCTTGTTGTTTCAAAGATGAAATGTGATTCAGAAGGAAAGCATGTTATTTTAGAATGAAAGCTAATGATTTTTAAATGAAATATAACCCTGAGCTTATAAATCAATGAACCTAATAATATATAAATTTAGGCAAAATGTCACCTTACAATCAAGGTGCCCTTATTTCAAACTCATAAATGATGCTAAAGTTATACCAACTTAATTACAAGTGTGTATGGTTGAGATGGAAATGGTCAAGGATTTACAATTTGAAACAAATGACACACGGTTCTTTGAAGTATACCTTTTTGATTCATTGCTTAGATAAATATAGAGATGGAGAGAAGAACAAGGAGAATGATGACTACATATTGGATGAACAACACCACTATTGTCATGAAGGGGTTGTACAATCAATGAAATAATTAACAATAATGAGTAGAACAATAATGCAATAATAATTACATAACCTAGAGTAAAAACATAGTGAATGAATGAACAATGATGAATTTGTTATTAATGAGTGGATAAATGATCAAAAAGTAGTAACAAAGGCTAGATGGATGCATATAAATGAAACTGTTAAGCGTGATCTGGAAAAAAAGATTCATTAAAATTGTTCCAATATGTCCCCAAATGGTCATAAATGAGCAAGTGTGGCCAGGTCATAAGTTTCTATAAAAATAGTTGACCAAGACATATGTTTTCCCAAACAGGTGTGGTGAGGTTGTAGAAAGATGAAATGAAAGGCTAACATATGTATTTTATCTCTCCATGGTCATTCCTAAGTGTAAATGTCATTTAGGGGTGCAATAGATGGCATAGGGTGTTAAACTATTAGAATTGGGGTTTAGGAACTAGGAAATAAGCATTACAAAGAACCTTTATACTTTGATTGGTAGGTAGGGAAATTCCCCTTACACTGATAATAGAATTCTTCTATATTCAGCACCCATGATTCTCTTGGAAGAGGCCAACGATAGAGGGAACATAGAAAGACCTCAACACACAGATCAAGTTTGACTTCCAATTAACCAGAATTGATCAATATAGTCAAATCTCAAATGATTATGAGAAACAAACACATACTATTTACTTCTACCTGGTTTCCATATTTCCATTGGATTAATTTAAATCAAACCCTTGTTCAATATATATATATATATATTATACCCATCAAAATGAAATATATTCCATCAAAATTGCATAGTCATTTAACATGACAGGGTTAGGGTTCATTCATACACAACCATAGTATAATTTAAATCAAAAGTCATGAAAACCCTAAAGGCTAAAAGTGGTTCACTCACAGTGAAGATAGTCACACACCACACAACCCTAAAAAGGTAAGACAAGGGTCCATTTATACTCGGCCCTGTGAATGGCCAAATCATACCATAGGTTATCTATAAATGATCCTCTTATATTTGTTTTCTCATAATTATAAAAACACAAAATTTATATATGCAGTTTACAAACCCTAACTCAAAACACAATTTTATTCTTTCCAAACACCTAAAACTTACTATTAAACCCTAAACTAGCATAATAAGTGAATTTTTTTCATGCATAGTTTCATTTATGTCAACCCTTTTTATTTTCTATCAAAATGATGAAGGGTTCAAATCAAAGTAAAGTCAAATAATTATACATCTAGTTGTGCCTAGATTTAACTTCTTTTTTTTAACAAACAAAATACTAATCTTGGTTATCCATTTCTCTTGAATGCAACTTTCGTATAGCCATTCACAATGAAATGGGGGTTTGTATGTATATGTCCATGTGGGTGGGTCATACCCATCCCCAGGTCCATGTACATGCATTTCCCTATTTTTTTTTAAATTTTATATATAGTAAAATAATTAACCCATTTCATAAAGTAAATGGCTTATCAAATCATTATCAAGTCACATTCAAAAATGGAAACTAGAAAATAATTTAATATAAACCCTAGCTTGAATGTAGAACCAGATAGTGTAGAAAACCAAAAATATTCTCTTCCACCATCTTCTAATCTCTTATACTACCCACCATCCTCTGCTACATAACCCTTGGATTTCATTTATCTTCATAAATTTCCAACTTGCATACCAAAATTATGGCATGATCATTTGCTCAAAATTCTCAACAGTCAAGTTAACCAGAAGCAAAACCATAATAACCAAGCCATACAATAAAACAAATTCAATGTGTTTCCTTAATGACTCAAAGAGTCTAGAACAAGCAACTCAAAGAAACCCTAGATTCCTAAATATACCAAATGAAATAATTTCATTAATGTTAAAATCTGTAGGATGGTCTTTGACCAATATAAACATGCCAATAAAATAATCATGCAAGTAAATATCTCTATCATAGACTATATTAAGCCATCAACCCTTTTCAATATGCAATAAGCCTTGGACTAATACAATTATACCTTGATTAAATTTCAAAACCTTATTTAACTTGAACTTAAGCTAAGCAAAAAACATCAAACAATAAGACCACTAAGCCTTTTCACATTATAACCATAACTTCAATTTAATCAAACATGTCTTAAGGTTATTCCTCAAACCTTATAATATGAAATATTCTTAATAAAACAATATCTTAATTACTTTGCATATCATGCTATTATGGTGTTCAAACTAGATATTACCAGTAATCAGTGCAAACATTGCCAAGACAACAAAATAAGATTTCACATTCTAGCAAGATAATAAGTGCATGAGTTACAACAATTATATATATGGAATGAAACCAAAAAGGATGTTAAATTATGCAAGTACATTCTATATGTTCCAGAAAGAGTTTAATCACTATGCAAACACAACCAAATGTAGAAAATACATTAGTGAATTAATACATGATATGAGAAATAAATATCTACCAACTAACACATAACAAACAAACATCTAATCTATGTGGTGTGTGCAAGGTTCTTATCTTATTTTCTCATTCCCCACTCATATCCATCTACACCATCCTCTTCGACGATATCCTCCCCCGATCATAGTCAGGAGGGTGAAATCCATCCTACATCCACCTTAGTACAAATGAATAGTAGTTAGACCATATTATGAAATGATCATAATAAATTTTTGTAACAAAATAAATACATAATCATGATCAAAATGTATCATAATAAAATACAAATAGCTAACTACCTTTTAACTATCAAGATCACAAGTAATAAACATTGGCCATAATCAGCATACTACTAATCCAATTATTTAACACATTAAGTAAATCAATCAATAACGATAAAATCTAGTAATAAATAGATCAATAAGTCTAGAGGAAAATTAGGATGTAACAAAGACAACCAAGAGCGAGTCAGTGAACAACTAAACATAGGATGCCCCCAACCCAAGATCATTAATCAGGGCTCCAATAATCATGTAATACTTGACCAATTTGTTAATCTCATTGGTGATAAATACACAACCCTCAACAATATCGTGACCCTAGGAGTCATCAATAGTCCAAATGGAGGTCATGGGTCTCAGGTTGCCTTCACTTCCATCATCAATATGAATCACCATAGAGTGATGAAATGTGATGAGGTTTAAGGATGTAGGAGGCAAGTGATGGAAGACTATCTCAATATTGGATATAATGAGAAAGTGACACAACAAGAGACCAATAATGAGGCAAAGTCATAATAAAAAAGAGAATATGAATGCCAAAAATGTGACCTCATAAAATGTTACAAAGAGGTAATGGAAAATATGAAGAACTGACATCAACCAATAAATGTGAGACCAGGATCCCAAGGATTACAAACCATCATGCACCAACCTACAAGGGTAAAGGAAAAAAAGAGGGTCAGTAAAATATCATGAAGGATATACTTCAACAAAGTGCAAAAACTACTAAAACTATAAGTGGAAAAATGACTCCCACCTGAAGGTGTAGACACCCATATCTAGCCACTAATGACCTCCAACCAGGGTTTTGACCAATTTTCACTTAAAGTACACAATTTGGCCTAAAAACACTAAAACATGCTAAATGATGTGAAACTAACATATTAAAGTGCCGATTTTGGCTAGGGTATCCCTAAATGGTGCAATGCAATTTATGGGCTAGCTAATTTTAATCAGACCATTTTGAGTCAAAGTGTCAACTTTGCACCTGGGTGCTCTAGATTGCTCTTTCCTATTAAATATTCTACACAAGACACGTGCCTTTGTTATTTACTATTGATAACATCCTAAATGGGATAATGATTCCAATGCATCTGACATTGACTTCTAATTCCAATCCAATCAAATTTTGGACCAATAACAATGCATTCTGATCAATTTGAGTAATTTGTGCACAAAGTGCTTAATCATGCTTAGGAGATAATTAACCCAAATCAATGCATAATTAATAATTCCATGGAAACTTGTTGAAATTTTATTTTTGAAAATGGATATTGAATATTTGCATCATCAGGTGACCTCATTTATTGGGAAGACATCCCTAGGCCATAAATGTCACAAATATTAGGATTAATGTCCTCCATGCCTCATTAGTGCCTTCCATGATGCCCTCCATGCCTCTTAATTTCCCCTTATTACAATGTCATGATGAGGATAATTACAAAATTAATTCTAAAAATTTAATTAATCCTCAACCACACATCTCAATCTCAGGATGGACAGTTTAGGTTGATTCTAGACATTTGCAAAAATCTATAAATAACAGGCCTTACCACATCATTTCTAAGACATGATTATGCAAAGTTATAATGCACAATTGATTACAAAGCTTCAATCAATTAGTGTTACCATGAAAAATTAATTCCAAGCCACAAGCCAAAGGTGCCACGGAGAGATGGAAGTAGCCAAGCTTCCATTGCCAAGGACTGCATGAGCACAAGCCGAGCAAGCCACTACAACAAGCATTTTGGAGCATCCAAGGAAGGTAAAAGAGGTTTATTTTGCATTTTAGTTGTGTGTTTTATTCATGTTTGTTAATTAATCTCTCCCTACTGTCTATGCCTAGAGATGTTATGCTAGTTAGTGTGTTTCTTTCATTTTGTTTTCATTTTAGAACTAACATAATAATAACCATCCTCTCTTGAGTCAAATTCATAGATCCACATATGGCATGTCTGGTGGGACTAGACAAATCCCACACATGAAGATCATTTTTCAGATTTAAAATATTTATTTGGACCATTTAAATACTTGCAAATTGATTTTCTATCTTTTTTTTTTCATTTTTTGTTTGCTACAGGTTTACACAGTCACTGACGTCGGCTAGTAAGACTGACATCGGTTGGATAGCTTAACCAACATTGATTTGTAAATTTGATGTTAGTTGGTAAAACCAACATTAGTTGGATACTTGTCATTGGTCACATTGGTATAATTGATGTTGGTTAGATAATCGACATCGGTTACAAAATATAACCACTGTCAGTTATATAAACCAATGTCAATCATTGTGTTTTTCTTAAAACACAGACTTGAGAGATCTTTTTCTAAAGTTCATTATTTCAAACCCAAAAGAGCCTCAAGGCTAAAGGACATGCTAACATGTTTTCTGCAGGACCAAGCTTGACATTTGCTAAAAACATGTTTTAGATCACCTTTTGCATGCTTAAAAATTAATTACAAACCTTGTTTTGGTGTTTACCAAAAAACAAATTTTAGATGTTTATGGTGAATGTTTTCAAAGTTTTCAACTAAGACTAAGGGGTCAAATGAATGCCGCCTCATTTTCCATTTGGGCTTAAAAATGAACTCACCTTTTCAAATCTTTTTATTTTTACTTGGTTGTTTAGATTAATTTTTTATTTGGCAAAAAGAGGGATGTTGCATGTATGCTCTTCCATTTGTCCCCTTTAAGGAACCCTTAGAATCAAAAGCATCTTTCCTATTTCAAGTAGCCTAGTCCAAGGCTTAAAAATAAATTCATCTAAAGCACTCCCCAAAAACTTGTCAAAGGTTGGGTGACCTTGAAAATGACCCTAAACTCTTTATACTTTCATGCTTTCTTTATTTTTATGCATAATTGGCTTGTGAGGGGGACTTCATCACCTCCCATGAGTTCTTAAGAGAATCTTTAACCTGGGGTTTCACCTCCTAGCATTGACTTCATTTGGTTCCTAATTGGATTTGCACATGGGATGTAGTGGCACTTTAGACATTGTACTACAATGAGTGAACAACAAGATGTAGTGGTTGCAAAAAAGACTAGACCTTTTTGCAACAAGCCAAGTGATATGGACCCAAAATCTATGCTTTTCTTTTGCATTAGTTGGTGTGAAATTCATTGTGCAATTGATTCTCCTAAAATGTTTAGAAATTTTTTAGATCTTAGATAAATACCCACTTGCCACAGAAGTCTTGTTGGTGCAAGGTGCACCTCAAGGTCCATGTCATAGTATTGTCATGTGAGAGAAGGGGGGTGTAAAAACTCTACTATATAATGCACATTTACTTTTGGATGAACACTTAAAATCATCTCAAATGATTTATATTGATGGATTCCAACAATACCAAGCAACCTTGTCAGTTTAGGATCTAAGAACAATTAATTAGTTGGTCTTATCCTAGATTGAGGTCTTATTTGAAGTCAAAACTGGGTGTAAACAAACAATCCAAACCAAATACATAGTCCTAATTTTCCTTTACACAAAGAGGCATTATGCTACCCACGTGAGATCATCAATTTGCCTTGTTCAAAGTTCATCAAAAGATTAAGAGTCATATCATCCACTTTGGCACAGTTATGCTACCCAATTGAGTCTAGACCTTTACCAAAGTTGTTTTAAGTCCACTTATAATCTAAATTTGGAATTGCACCTTTGCAAGTTCATAAGGTTGATGTGTTAAGTGGGTTTGCCATTTGCACTAAACTTGAGGGAACTTAGGTTCTTCCAATTTGGGTTGAAGGCCATTTAAGACTCATAATCATTGTCATCATTTGATAGACTTAAGCCATTTTGTGTTAAACACTTTCACTTTGAGTCTATGCACCACAACATTTTGAGTCAAGAAAAGTAGAGTTGTGCTATCAAAATTATGGGAAAATGACTTTGCCTTAGAGATTTTTTGAAACAAACTTTTTTGTCACACCTTTTGGGTAGTATAGTGTCATTACGCTACCCAAAACATTTCAAATATTGTTTCATACACCCTCTTGCATAGAGTTCAAATTTGTTCCTATATTTTCAGACTAATTCGAGTGTACTTTTGTGATCTTTTGTTTAAAGCATAGTTATACCACTCACTTTTGTCTAGCTTATTTGTCAAAAGATCCAAGTTGTATACCATTTTTGTGAGAAAATAAACTATCTCTAAAAGTGCCTTTTGTTTCATACCTTATACCTAGTTGATCAAGTTCATGTCCAAGAATCAAATGCCTAGTGCTTGTTAGAAGTGTTTCAAATCCATTAGATTAAAACTTTCATCTAATTTAAAGACTAGCTTTTGATGTTGTTTGGCCAAGAGTCCTAGCGCATGCCTTATTTGAGCCTAGCTTTTGATGTTACATTTGGCTAAAAGACCTAGCAACTTTTAAATTTCTAGATTAGATTGATTTTGAAATGCTTCGACCTTAGAGTTTGGCATTTTTGATTTTCGGTCCATTTACTTGCTTATCTTTTTGTGAACAATGAAACATTAGATACTTTACGCTAGCTTGTTTCCTCACAAATCTTTGCATAAACCTTTTAATCCTTTTGACAAATCTAGACCAAGTTGGAACATCATCTATTTTAGACATTATCCTTTGTAAATTTTGTATAACTCTTTGACCTTTTATCACAAAACATTGACTATGGATCCCAACATGTATTTCTACACTTGTAATGGACTCATGTACAATCCAGGGATTAGTAATGTAGTTATGCAAGAAGAAATGGTGCAAGACCCCTATGTGGATAATATTGATTATGAGATGGATTCTTATTCCTCTTATAATACTCAATCAGGGGCACAAAGTCAAGATTTATTGGCTAAGTATCTAGTTAACACACCACCTTATTCAAAACAAGACCAAGTACAAATCACTTAATACCTAACTACAATACCCATAGTGGATGAGCCAATTCTTCAATAGTCATATTCTACTAATATGGCTTCCACGTATGATCCATTTTTGTTTGAGTGACATTTATTAGAAAACAAAGATGAGATTTTGGTTAGAGCCATAAAGGTAGGGGCCAAGTTTCCAGCAGACTTTCCCCATGAAAATTTACCAAGTCTAGTAAGAGTGCCCCACAATATCATTTATGATCAATAGAATTATTCTAGAAATCTTATGGCTCTAGTCCAAACAACTTACCAAGATCCTAATATATCTAATCAAGGCAAAAACATCATGGAAGATCACTTTAACCAAACGCAGACAGCATATCAAACCTACCTGAATCTAGCACTAACTAGCCAATGTGAAAACAACATCTAGTCCTGATCAAAGTGGTACTAATATGCAAATAACTAGATAATAATATGTACCTACAATTAATCCCATAAGTAGATCATCATACCAGGGAATAGGAGTTTCTACATCCCAACTTCAACTAGCTACTTCATCAAGTGTACAACCTATGGGATTAGGTAATCAAATAATGGCTAATGTCACACCTCAATGATAGAATGTAGCAAACCCTACTGCTCCTCCATAAGTAATGAGTAGTATTCCACAACAGTAGACACAATCTAGTGTATCAACATAATAGAGGTCAAATACATTATCACCTCAATCAGGGGCAACAAATGTTCCACCTCACTAAGTAATGATAAACATACCTCTTTAGTCACAGACTAATATGCCAATCCAAAACCAAGAAATAACTAGTCAATAATGTGCAAATATTCGTCTGCGACAGAGGCCAAATCTATAACCTATTTTCACTTCCTTACAAGGATTCATGCAATAAGTAGGTCCCCATGTTTCGCAAGTACCTACAAGACAATCATTGGTTCAAAATGTGCCACAAATTCAGAGATAGGGTCTTGGTCTGCCAGTTCTCACTCAACAACAAGGTTCAATTAGTCGACAACATGTCCCTTTATAACCACAATAGGCATAGTATAGTTATATCCCTTTATCCAAACCACAAAATCCTCCAAATCAAACCTTATCACCAACCCAAACCATAATATCATGCAATCAATTATGCAATTCCAAGTACATCCTAATCCATGTATGCATATTCCTGGTCCATTTCCTGACCAAACCAATGTACCCCAATAGGTATCTCCATCATACCCTAGTCAAAGTGTCCCACTTATGACCTCACAACCATCTACCCAAGCCAATATTCTCCCTCAAACCAATGTTCCTTCCAATTTCTTATCCTAAGAATTGCAATAGATGAAGGATGCAATTGTTACCATTCAAACTGGTAAACAAATTATAAAGTTCAAATTGGATGACGTGTGTTCCTACCCATTCAACATGGAGTATTTGTAGATACCATTTCCTCCAAGATACAAACCACCAAAATTTGACTAAATGGAAAGGTGACCCTAAGGCTCATTTGACCGAATTATTTGTCACATGTCAACCAGTGGCATATAGCGACATAGACATTTTGTTATTGTTTCCAAGGAGCTTGGCTGGATAGGCCTTATATTAGTTTTTAAAGTTGCCCAAAAATTTAGTAACATATTTTGATGATCTTTTTGATAAGTTTGTGCAGCACTTTTCCTATAATCTCAAGCATGAGATTTCATTAGTGGACTTAATGCAAGCAAACAAAAATCTAGTGAGAGTTTTGAAAGTTATTTATAGTGATGGAGAGCCTTTGCAAGCCATTTCACCCACAGTTTACTCAATAAACAATTAGCCATTTTGTTTACCAAAAATTTGCATAGTGAGATAGCTTATCATTTGGAACTACAATGTGCACATACTTTCAAGGAAATCATCGACAAAGGCTTGTTGATTGAGCAAGCACTAATCAATATAGGAGTTATCAAGCTTAATTCAAATAATCAAAATCAAGGTACCTACTAGGGAAATGACTAACATCCCATTCAAGTGCCAGCATCACAACCGACATAGGTCAATAACCAAGAAAGACTGAAGCAATTTAACCACAATAGGAATGTTGTGGGAAATGGAGTAACTGAATCTCATCATGTCCAAATAGTGCAAACATCATCTACACTATCTTCTTGGGTTAATCCTACCTAGTAACCTCTCTAACCAATGTCATAAGCACAACAACCAAGACTTGCACAATAAATACAACAACATTTACCATTGCAAACCCCTCCTCTTAGGAGAACCGTGCCTGCACATCGTGTCTTTAGTGACCTAAGAGAACCTATTGAGTCTATATTTTGTAAGCTTGTCACCACTAATCTAATTAGTTGGCCTATACCAAAGCATTATCCACAAGGCATTCCTTATCCTGATTGGTACCGTGAAAATGACTTATGTGACAAATTTGGGTCAATGGGCATAATCTATGAAGATGTGTCCAAATCAAGCATTTAATTAAGAATATGTTAGAAAATGGGGAGATAACATTGGATAATGGTGTTTCCACTTCCAATAAAAATCTTGGGATTTATCAAAACCCCTTCCCTCAACATAACAATCAATAATAACAAAATAATAAGTAATAACAACAATAATAACTAGTGCAACAACAAAATCAATAGTATCAAAATCAAAGGCTGAACCAATAGAATCAACAAAATTAGTAGTAGAACCCACAACAATAGAACAATGGACAAAACCAAGGTTAGAATGGTAATAACCAAAAAACCTAACATGCAATTGCACATGACTACAACAGGGTTGTAGGTCATATTATAGGGGGTACCATTAATACCATCTCCATTAATCCTAGACCAAGCACTAATCAACCTAGACCATTGCTAAACAACAATGTTTAGCCAAATTACATGGATAATCCTTCTTTGACCTAGAAATTCATATAGGCAAACCAATAAAATAGGACTTCCCCTTTTGAACCTTATATCAATAACTTGTCCTTACCATGTGACCAAATACAAATGCACTGGCAATCGAGACTTATCATATCTGGTCCCACACCATTCCCAACATTGCCTAGCAATAATGGTCTAGTATTTCATCCTAATTATGCAATCATAACTCAGAGGTCAAATATTACTATCCAAGGCCCATAACCATCTGCCACTTTACTTGTCATTCAACCAACCATTTAGCCTCAGAATAAACCATTTACTATTGACTAAGACAAGAAGTTTGATATTGTGGAACAATAGCAGAAGACACTGGCACAAATTTTTATTTTAGATTTGTTGTGAACATCAATAATCCACAACAACATTTTGAATGATTTTTTGACCCAATCCACTATTGATAATGACATATCCCCTAATAAATTTCAAGTTTTGGTTGAACACCTAGCTCCAACCCAATAAGTCACATTCAACCAAAGTGATCTGTCTTCCCTTGGCCTTCTCCATAATAATCCATTATACATAAAAGTTTGTGTAAGATGGAATAAATTGAAATGTGTCCTTATATATAATGGATCCGACCTCAACATAGTGTCTCTAAAGCTCATCAAGCTTCTTTGGTACATAATGGCAGATCTCCAGCCAAAAACAATAACCATCAAAGCCTATGATAATCAGGAAAGAGAATCACAAGGCACCATTAGTTTTCTAGTTATCATTGGGCCTTTAACCAATGATACACTTTACCATGTGCTTGTTATTGAGTTATCATACAATATGCTTCTAGGCAGGCCTTGGTTACATGAGATTTGTGCAGTCCCGTCAATGTTGCACCAATGTATCAAGTTTTCCCACACAGGGATAGAAGTGAATATTCCAAGAGATTTACACCCATATGAACACTACAAGCATCTTGAGGCCAAATTTCAAATCTATAATTATCAATATGACATGAATCCAAGTTCTAAGCAGGATAAAGGAAAGGCTATACTTATTGATCTTTCACCAGATAATTGCATAGATCCTCATACCTTGGATTCCCTTTCCCACATGCCACCTCTTGAAGATTTTAATCATTTCATTATTTTAGATAATAGACCAAGAGAGTGTGTGACCCATGATACATTTCATATTTCCAATCTTCCTAAGAATCCAAAAACCTTTGGGCGACCTAAAGTCACCTCACGTATGCATTGGCAATAAAAGAAAAAAGATAAGGGACCTGTCACATTTGTACCAGCATTTGGCCTAGAACCTAACCCTCTTAAAGGGAATGAATCAGGTTATACAATGAAAACCATGCTAATTATTATAAAAATGTAATGTATGTAATTCTTAATAGGATCATGGAGAGTCACAATTATGAAGGAAGAGGCCTCAGACCAAATCAACTAGGAACTATCGAGCCAATTTCAAAGACTAAGTATGAAAGACCTTATGAACTTGGATTTAAACTGCCTGGGGGTGACCCCACATATCTTATTCAAACTCCATCACCAATGACTAGTGGTGATGATGTCAACAGTGAAGAAAATTTCTATCATTGCCTCACCTTTGATGACCTAGTGGAAACCAACTTGTTTGGTGACAATGTCATTTGTACCCTTACCTTGACCATTCATCACAATCCATTGCCATTATATTATCCCCAATTGATAGATTGGGACCAAGAAGAATCCAATCTACCGATTGATGATTTTTAGAATGATGCATTTTGTGACTTTTTAGGCCTTAGAGACAATGTTACATTAGGAGATCACAAATCAGGATTCTCAATCACATTGGATCCTGTAGCCTATTTTGGAGAGCGCATGAACACCCTTAGCCAAAAACAAATAAGTAAAAAATTGAGGTCCCAAAGTGAAAACCTCTTTGAGGTGTTTTCTAACTAGGGAAAAAATAAAGATAAAGGTTATTCTAGTGGTGAAAACCTATTTCAAGCACCATTAGATGAGGGTGTTCATTCTTCTTCAAATTTAGACTAAGAAACCACCAATGATGAACTTGCCTGTGGATCTGAGTTTAGCTTTGAGAAACAACAAGTATTTGATCAAATTCTTCAAGAATTTATAATTTTTTTTTTCACATGGCTAGATATCCCATTAGGGGACTCAGATTCATCATGCCTAGGAGAAGTTAAAGAGCAAGTCTTAACAGATGACCCTGACATAATTCAATAGTTTAAGTCATTGCCTACTATCCTAGAAGACAGTTTGACCCTTCTAATCAAAGATACAATAGAGGTAAATATCAGGACTCCATCAGACTAGTAATTAATAAAATTAGGTGCATCCCTCATAGAGGAGGAACATGACGCCTTTACAGCTCTATTGAGAGAATTTGTAGATATCTTTGCATGGGCCTATTCTGACATACCAGGTTTAGACCCTGCCCCATGGTTCTGTACCACCTTGTGGTTAATCCTAATGCCAAACCAGTAAAACAAAAGTTATGTAAGATGCATCCTTGCATTGTTGTATTGGTAAAGAAAGAGTTGGAAAAACTCTTAGAAGCAGGATGTATCTGATCCATTGACTACTCAGAATGGATCTCTAATGTGGTACCTGTTAGTAAATAACTTGAAGGGATCAAAATTTGTACTAATTTTTAAGACATCAACAAAGCTTATCCTAAAGATGATTTTTCCTTGCCTAATATTGACATGATTGTTGACTCCATAGTAGGTTATGAAATGCTTTCACTCATGGATGGATTTTTAGGATACAACCAAATCCAAATAGCACCAAAAGACTAACATAAAATAGTGTTCACCACTCCATGGGGAACATTTTGTTATCCGGTAATGTCATTTGGCCTTAAGAATGTTGGAGCTACATATCAAAGGGCCATGACTATCATATTCTATGATGTGATGCATGATATTATTTAAGACTATGTCGATGACATATTAAGAAAATCCAAAACTAGGGCCAACCATCCAGTATTATTGCGTAAGATATTTGAAAGATTATGGGAGTACAAAGTCAAACTCAATCCAAAAAAATGTGTGTTTGATGTAACTTTAGGCAAATTACCTGGCTTCATCATGTCTCATAGAGGTATTGAAGTCAATCTGGCTAAAGTCCATGCTATAACTGAGATTCTACCACCAACTAATTTAAAACAACTTTGTAGTTTGTAGGGTAAGATCTAGTCAATCTGATGCTTCATCTCTCAATTAGCAGACAAGTGTCATCCATTTACACACCTTTTGAAGAATGGAGTTGCATTTAACTAGGATGATCACTGTCAAACAACTTTTTAACAACTTAAAGCCTATAGTGTTAATCTGCTTATTCTATTACCTCCTATAATAGGAAAGCCATTCTTGTTATACCTATCAGCTACTGACCATACTCCAGGGGTACTCTTGGCTCACCATGATGACAATGGAAAAGAGCATGTCATATAATACCTAAGTTGTACCTTGGTTACATATCAACATAACTATGCACCTATTGAAAAAGCTTGTCTAGACATGGTCTTCACGGCTCATAAATTGCACCATTACATGTTGAATAATAAGACCATGGTCATTTCAAAAGTAGATCCACTCAAGTATCTATTATCTAAAATATATTTTCAAGGTAGAATGGATAAATGAATCATGCTTCTCAATCAGTTTCACATAGAGTATGTCAATTAGAAGGTAATCAAGGGACAAGTTCTTATAGATCAACTTGTTGAAGCACCTCTTACAGACACACAGCCACTCAGGTTTCAATTTATTGATGAATCCATCATGACCATCATTGACACACCCCTTGAGGAGTAGCCCTAGAAACTCTATTTAATGGTTCATTTACTACACATGGATCAAGGGCAGGCCTATTGTTTATTACACCACAAGGGGATCTAATCCCTAAACCATTTGGAACAGCTTTCTTTGTACAAACAACATGGCTAAGTATGAAGCACTTATATCAAGACCTCAACAAGCAATGCATTAGAATATATCTTATCTCTAATTTTATGGTGATTCTCAGTTAATCATTAATCAAGTCACAGATCATTTTCAGACCAAAGATGACAAGTTGGTTCCATATAAAGCCATGATCAACACTCTTAAGCAACAAATTACTAATATTCAGTTTAAGCACATACCAAGGGCTAGTAACAGAACTATAGATGACATGGATACTATTGCCTCTTTGATTTGACAAATAGATAAACCTAGATAGTATTAGTTCCTCATCGATAATTTGTCAGCATCGGCTCATGAACCTTCAACCGTTACAATGATTTGTGATATTGTTGGTCCTAATTCTATCTGGTACTCATACCTTTACAACTACCTTCATGACCAAGTTCTGCCACCTAACCTATCTCAAAAAAAGACCAAATCCTTTATTCATCATTCCACTCATTATACTCTACTTGGATCCACCCTTTATTGTTGTAGTTTTGATGGAACTCTATTTCATTGTTTAACTTCGACAGAATCTACACTAGCATTAAGAGAAGTTCACGAAGGAGTATGTGGAACTCATTATAGTGGGGTAGTCCTATCCAAATATCTATTATGTACTAGTTATTATTGGCCTAAAATGGAAGCAGATGCCACTGCATATGTAAAAAAGTGTGACAAATGTCAATGACATGCTAATATGATTCATGCCCCAATAAAAATTCTAAAACCAATGTTGACACCATGGCCATTTTCTACATGGGGACTTGACCTCATTGGGAATATTAACCCCACTTCATCTGATGGCAATAAAAATATCCTTACCACCACCAAATATTTCACTAAGTGGGTTGAAGCTATACCCCTCACTTACATGACTGGAAAGCAAATTTTGAAATTTATTTTCAACCATCTCATTTGGTGCTACGGTATCCCCTCTAACATTATATTTGATAATAGAGGATCATTCAAGAACAAGGATGTAAATCAACTATGTACTGAATATAACATCACATAACATTTTTCTACAGCATATTACCCTCAAGGTAATGGCTAAGCTAAGGCATCCAACAAAATCATTGTCAATATTCTCAAAAATATTGTCAATGATGTTGATTGTGATTGGCACTTACAGATATTCCCTGCCCTTTGGGAATACCATACCAATCATTATAGTCTCATAAGAGCCACTCCATACTCACTTATTTATGGTACTAAAGCCATCCTTCCCATTGAGGTCAAATTGCCTTCACTGTGCATCTCTTTCAAGCATGTCCTAGATGATCACTACTATCGAGTAGCCTACCTGTAAGAGCTAGACCTACTTGATGAGAAATACATAGTTGTGCTCAACAATCTTCAAGCATATCATAACTGACTTAAAGGCCACTATAATTGGTGTGTTAAGTATAGAACATTTCAACTTGGTGATATTGTTCTTAAAGAAAACCAAAATAATACCACAGCTGAGAAGAAGCATAAAGGGAAATTCAAACCAAACTAGATAGAGATTTTCATTATTACTACAGATGATGGATCAAGAGCATATAGGCTTGCCATACTAGATAGAGATGAACTTCCTGAGTTGATGAATATTATTCATCTCAAGGGGTACTATGCTTGAGTACTAAGGTTTATTATCTATAAAGACCATTTTAGTTATGTTATTTTATCACTATTCTTCTTTGTATAAATACTATCCTTATCCATCCTCTTCACCATATCCACTTTTCATTTCTAAAGCCTAGTGTGTTCTAAAGCTTATCTTATTTGACCTTGGTTTTTTCCATTCATTACACAGTTTCAGCATCAAGGTATCTGATCAATTTCATTAGTTGGTTTAAGTACTTTAGATAGAGATCATATTTTGGGACAGTGTGATAAAAATTTCAGTAGTTGCATCCTTCATTTGTTATATCTTTCTTACCACCAGTCTTGCTACTAATTATAACTACCTTTGGGTAAATTAGTACCATTGATCTATGCCATTGTGTCCTAGTTGTAACCATTATAGGCAAACTAGGGGCAGCATTAAGCCTTGATGTACCAACTTGTCACTTCCTATATCATACTATGCCTTTTTACCAACTATCTCTATTTTGTTTGAATTAACTGCTACACTAGTCAAATTTTTCCATTGTATGGTAGAACTATAGTGACTTGAGGTCCTACTTTGGGACTATGTAGGTAGCACTCGATACTTGTTGAGGTCAACTTAGTCACCCTAAGCCACGCTCTCACCATTTTTCAAGTAACCTAAGCCATGTTCTTTCCATTTTATGAGCAACCTAACCCATGCTCTCGCCATTTTGTGAGCAACCTAAGCCACACTCTAATCATTTTATAAGCACCTTAAGCTATGCTCTCATTTTTTTATGAGTAAATTAAGCCATGCTCTCATCATTTTGTGAGCACCCTAAGCCACACTCTTACCATTTTACGATCACCCTAAGCCACACTCTCACTATTTTGTGAACAACCTAAGCCACGCTCTCATTGTTTCATGTGCAACCTAAGCCACACTTTCACCATTTTGGAAGCAACCTAAGCCATGTTGTTGTCATTTTGTGAGCAACCTAAGCCATGCTCTCACCATTTTGTGAATAACTTAAGCCATGATCTCATCATTTTACGAGCAACCTAAGCGACACTCTCACCATTTTATAAGTACCCTAAGCCACACTCTCACTATTTTATGAGCAACATAAGCCATGCTCTCACCATTTTGTGAGCTTGAACCAGTTAGTATCTCATCATTCTTGATTGAGTTGAGATACTCCAAAACAAATTCCAAAAACATTTAAAAAATTATTAGAAAAGAACAAAAACATTGACCACTTCTTTGCCTTAAGGATTTTGGGAACCCTTACTAAGTTTCAAGCAAATCACTTATCATTTAGTTTCCCCATCATTTTTGGCCTTTTTCTCTCATGCACTTGCCATTTTTCAAGACCATTCCTAATTTTCTATCACATCCATTCTATTTATTTTCCTTAGCTATCACAATCTTCCCATTCCCTGAGAGAACTACATTTGGCCTGAAGTTTTTTATTGGATATTACATCCATGGAACTATGTAGGCAACGTTCACTTGCCTAGTGCATATGGAGATAGCTCAGCCACCCCCTTCCCTTTCTTCTATTTCCCTCATTTTATCTATTTGTTAAAGTCATCATCTATTTTTTTAGGGGCAATGTTTGTATGGTTTCTATTGCATTATTTGTTTGTTTCTTTCTGCTTATTTTGTTTGTTTATCTGTCTATTTATTTGCTTTTAGCACTGTTTCCTTGATTTAGTTTATTTGTGTTCATTGGGTGATTCCTTTCCCACACCTATACTCAAATCCAGCCATATTCATATGTTTACATTGTCATCATGGTTTCTATCATTGGTTCAATGTTTTCTATTGAGTATTGGATTATAGGAGTCAGTCCTTAAACATATTTCAGCCAAGTCCTCATGATGTTATACCATGATGCCTACCAACATGTGATACAACAAACCTCAACTTCAATAAGTCTATTTAGCAATGGCAGCATCTCTTCGGCACTGACATCTCGATTCCATCCCAATCATATCCCACATAGAGTAATTAACCATAAAAGAATTTCAACCTTTATTAGTTCAGATGAACATCTCCCTACTAATAGGTTGTTCTAATTCATCATTACCCTTTGTGTTAAGTTATCATCCTTCTTGACCAAGTTTATCATGTTTTCCATAATCAGGGTCTAATGATTATAATCGCCTATAGGCAAATCATTGCACACTGTCCCACCTATATTTCTCAACGATTATAACCATCTTTAGGCAAATCATTGTGTTGTCACCATTTTACTTTTTCTGCCCATACAGGGGCATGTTGTTATCTTATTTGTCTATCCTAACTGGGGCAACTCCATTAATGATTATAATCACCTTTAGTCAAATCATTGTGTTATCATACCATGTTGTCACTATCGGGGTACAATGTTTATAACCACCTTTGGGCAAATCATTGTACACCATCCCACTTGCATTCTCAATGATTTTGACTACTTTTTTAGTATCATTGTGTTTTCACCCCATCATCTTTTCTTTATTTGGTCCCCTCATTTTGCTTCTTTCTTTTTGAGGGACCATTTACCAACTTATTTGTGTCAATCGTTCCCTCGAGAGGACATCATATAATTAGTTTATCATCATTGCAGTTGTAGGCATATATGACCTTTTCATTCTTTAAGAAGATGTTACTATGATTATAGCTTGTAATGCCTTCTCAAATAGAGGCAAACTATAGACACCTAAATCTGACCACCAATGACCTCCAACCAGGCTTTAGACCAATTTCCACGTAAAGTACACAACTTGGCCTAAAAACACTAAAACAAGCTAAATGATGTGAACGAAATATTCAAGTGTCAATTTTGGCTAGGGTATCCCTAAATGGGGTAATGCAATTTATAGGCCAGCTAACTTTGATCAGACCATTCTAAGTCAAAGTGCTAATTTTTCACCTGGGTGCTCTAGATTGCTCTTTCCTATCAAATCTTCTACACAAGAAACATGCCTTTGTTCTTTTCTATTGGGAACATCCTAAATGGCATAATTGTTTTAGTGCATCTAATATTGGCTTCTAATTCCAATCCAGTCAAATTTTGGACCAATAACAAGGCATTCTAATCAATTTGAACAATTTGTGCACAAAGTGATTAATCATGCTTAGGAGCTAATTAACCCAAATCAAGGCATAATTAATAATCCATGGAAACTTGTTGAAAAATTATTTTTGAAAATAGATATTGAATATCTGCATCATCAGGTGATCTCATTTCTTGGGAAGACATCCCTAGGCCATAAATACCACAAATTTTAGGATTCATGCCCTCCATGCCTCATCAATGTCTTCAATGATGACCTCCATGCCTCTTAATTGCCCCTTCTTCCAATTTCATGATGAGGATAATTATAAACTTAATTCCAAATATTGAATTAATCCTCAACCACAAATCTTAATCTCAAGATGGATGGTTCAAGTTGATTCTAGACATTTGCAAAAATCTATAAATAGGAGGCCTTACCACATAATTTCTAAGACATGATTATGCAAATTTATAATGAAGAATTGATTACAAAGCTTCAAGAAATTAGTGTTACCATGTCAAATTGATTTCAAGCCAATCCAAGCCATAAGCCAAAGGTGCCAAAGAGATATGGAGGTAGCCAAGCTCCCATTGCCAAGGACTTCATGAGCACAAGCTGAGCAAGCCATTACAACAAGCATTTTGGAGCATCCAAGGAAGGTAAAAGAGGTTTCTTTTGCATTTTAGTTGTGTGTTTTATTTATGTTTATTAATTAATCTCTCCCTAGTGTCTAGGCCTAGAGATGTTATGCTAGTTAGTGTGTTTCTTTCATTTTGTTTTCATTTTATAACTACCAAAATACTAACCATCCTCTCTTGAGTCAAATTCCTAGATCCACAGAAGGTACCTTGAAATGGTAAAATTGTAGTGAATAACCTAGGAACCTAAATAGTTTTACAGAGAAGTGAACCTAAACAAGATGGACTTCAAATCTAAAAGGACAGTGGGGTAGCCAAGAGAGAGGCAAACTCAAAGTGGAAAGCATGAAAAATAAGTTTTCAAATTTTGATGGCAACCCAAAGTAGGTATTTTGGGGCACCAAAATGTAAAATGATGCAAGGGTCAAGTTCAACAAACCAACTATCAATTAAAGCAAAGCCCACAAATGGTTGAGCACATTATGGGTTAGTTACATGACTATAAAAAATCACCAAAATGGAGTATAAATAAATACCCAAAGCGTGATATTAGCCAAAAGGGGGTCTACGTGCCTCAAAAGGTGAAATTTACTCCACTTTAGCATATAATATTTGTAAAAACCTATATACAAGAGTTTTTATAGATGTCAAACAATTAAAGGAGTCAAAATGAGTGGGGGATCACTAATATAGAATGGAAATAATAAGTGACACAAGGTCTCAGTTACTCCTAAGCTCCAAAGCCACATGGAAGAGTAGGGGAAAGGGTATGTCTCCTCGAGAAGTGCAATAAAAAATAAACCATGTTCACAAGGTTGGTTGCATGGATCACGCTAAAATGGTGGTTCCCTAAGGGAAATAAACCTCATTTAACCATGACTATAAGAGATACAACACCCAAGGGGTGGAGTGGTGGAGCCTTATGCATGAAAAACCCTGTACCTATATAAGTCTAAGGATTTTCTTTCCAAAAAGGATAAGATGGATCAAGGGTTCCTCTGGATTGAACTCCATTCAAATTGGAGTTTAACCATAAAATAGGGATCACTAAGAAAGATTCAAGAAGTTCTAAGGCCAATATTATGATAAGGAGGAAGGTGGTCCTTATGGGAGTCGTTCATTAGTTTATTGTAAACCAGACACTCATCATAGATGCAAATTTCTTCAAGATGTATATAAAATCACTTAAATGGGTCAATGTGGATAGTTCACTCCTCAGGATAGGGATTCACTACATCGACAAAAGCCAAGGTTTCTCCAAACCTAGAATACATCCTATACTCAGAGAAATATGGGATATAGGTGAAGAGATCACTAAAAAGTGAAGGGCCTAGTGAGATACAATGAGAGGCACTATAATAGATCATAAACATTTCCTGATAGGCATGAGAGCAATGAGTAATTTCATCAAAGGAGTGGAAATGACCTTATACTCGATAATATAAAAAAATCATCCTTGACATGAACACATCTGTTTATTACTAAAGCTTCATCAGTGGGCTTAGTCTTGGATTACATCCAAGCCCATGGGTCAAGGTCAGTATCCATAATGTAAATCTTACCTTCACACTCAAATTGGGATACTAAGAAAGTAACTAAATTAGTGTCTTGTATATTAGTTGTCCAAGGATGATGAATGACCATGTTGTATGATAAATCAAAGTTTAGCACACAAAACTCAAATAAACCATCTTAGGTCCAAACTTGATTTGAAGCTTTACATTTCCCAGAAGATAAATAATGTCATCATTGAAAATAACACAATTGTGGTGAGAATTGCAAATATTCTTGTGACTAATTCCTAATACATAAAACACACAAAAAGGTACAATGTTCATAAAAACATCCTCAATAAAGATATGGAATGAAATTCTCTTAGCACAAACTAAAGCATCAGGCTTGGAAGAAGGGTCAAATGTCAATATTAGGACACATTTGAGAGTGGGTGAGGTGAAGAGAAACTTTGACAAACTCTGTACTTATGCAGTGATAGGGATAATAAGTTCATCAAAGATGAGCATCTTTTTCTCAAGGAAAAGGCAACGAAGGTCCCAAATGGAAAACCAATGGAAAGAGACTAATTATCCTATATGATAGAGTAGGGTCAAAGCTTGGCCTGGGGAGGAATGTTGCACCAAAATTCATGCCATTATTTGGGATTTTCCACTCTCTTTGATAGGGTTAGTTTCCCAACCTAAGTGCATGTTGATGAAGCACTCATAGTTAGATTTAGAAATGTCAATGGTAAAAAAATATTGCCACCATAACACGATTTCATCATCAGACAAAGCTAAAGAGGAATGAACAAAAGAAGAGGAAGAATGAAAAGGTGAGCGACAAGACTTTCCCTTAGAATTTTTCTTCTTATTTTTCTTAATCTTCTCCTTTTCATGGTCAAGAAGAGGCTCCTTGAAAACATCAACATTCAATTAGGATCTGAAATGGGATAGTCTTAAGGAGGAAAGACCTTTGGCTTATCACCATATTTCTAAGTGACATATTCCTTATCAGATTATTCCTTCATCTAGTGAATATTGTAGTACTTATAAGGATCGTAGGTATACTTGATTTTCTTCTTGCTCATACCCTTTTCATAAGCCTTCTTACTCGATGCATTAACCTTTTAAAATTCTTTTTTATCCTTCTTCTCCAAAGGAAAGTTAGTGATGACATATTTAGTCACACTAAGATTGTGATAATTATAGGTGGGAATATGGCTAGGAGGAGACCAATTAACTACCCACCTCAAATAATTAAATCTATAAACACTCAGTTACAACCTCATCATAAGAGGTAGGCTCGTGCTTGATAACTTCAAGGTGAACCTCACACCCCAAAGCTTGGGTGAACATATCAAATATTTGGTGATCATTAAACCCTATCCTATAAGAGTGGACAAACGAACACTATCAATAGACAAATTTAAAGTTTGAATCACCTTTACATTTTGTCATTGAAGTGGGTGACTAGATGTCAAGGTTAAATAGGCTAGAGATATAAAAAAATGGACAAAATTTTCTAGGAGAATCTAAAAGCTAAAGATAAAATTTTAAGGTAGATTGTGGAACCAAGCCAAGTCCTTGGCTTATTGAGTATGAGAAAATAGTTATAGCATCAACTCTTCATCATGTTCCCAATCCATACACACCATCACAAAGGTAACTACATGCTTTGAGGTACTAACATCTTGGTTGTTGGTGAACTTGGGGAGTTTAGGTAGAGGAATAGGAAGGGGAAAAACTCACACATGAATGGATAGAGGGTTCCCATGAAAGTATTTGTAAAAAACTAATGGATGGGAGTTGATGACCACTTGCATTGGTATCATAAAGTCTTTCATACTACCTACAGTAGTATGAATTTGCATACCCATGGGTTGGATGTCCTAGAAGAGATTTCTTGAGATAAATTTGGTTAAAATGGGTATCTAAATGAGCACATCTAAGAGAGTATCCATGACGAGTGGCACAACAAATAGGATCCTTATAGTGTCATCCAATAAAGGTAGCTTATGAGGGGATAGGTTTAATTATGTGAACTTTGATAAACATGTTCAACATCTCAAGGATTCCTAGGCCTTATATGGCTATTGAAATTAGTGTGATTGGTAGAAACCTCAAAGGAAGGTGTCTGAGGCTGGGATTAGGTCACATGATATTAGCCATGATCCATATCTGGATGTCATCAATATATTATATGATCCCAATCTAAAGTCACCCTTTGGGAATGCAAAAGTGAATAAGGTTGACTCCTATGAGAATCAACAAATACACTTGAATATATGTTGTCTTTATCATTAGATATCAAACACTTACAACTCATATGATACGAATTATGCTCATTGTGAATTCCAATGGCTTAGAGGCATCTATGGAAACCATCTATTATTACACACAATTCCTCTTAACTTCACTTTGTGGGAGGATAACCCTGAAAACAAGTGGGATAAGGTTAAATGGTTACAATTCTAATAGACTCTAGCTTAGTAGGGGAAAGGTTAGAAGGCTAAACAAGAGAATGAGTCTGTGTTGTTTTTATAACTCCCACTCCTACTTAATAGCAAATCCAAAATGGTGAGATTCATGTTGTTGAGTAACTATTACTTATTTCACTTGAAATGTCCTTCATTGTTCAACATCCTTTAATACATGTTCTCGAGTCATGTTAGGGAATCACCTTGAATAGAATGAGAATATTATCCCAAAGGAGGGAGGTGAGACATTGGTACTACAAGAAAAGAATATGTGCAAAGGTAACAAAAGAGGAATATTGTAGGAAAAAATCCAGGCAAAATAAAGCATCCAAAGCAAGCCTAGAAGCTAGGGATAGAGCCAAACAAGAATTACAAATAGATTTTTGTGGCCACACTATAGGTTTTTGATAAATTTACAACTTGATACAAAAGAAGATATAGGTTTGCAGTAAAAGTTTTAAACTGTTAAAAATAAGAGCATAAAATATTTGAAATTAGGTTTAAAATTGAGAAAAGAATAAATAAAAACAAAAATAGAACTTGTATGGTCCCACTGGGTGTAATAGAATGTAGTCAGAAGAAACCAAATATGCAATAGGGATTTGGAAAAGGGATGGAAAGTATATAACTTATTATCTATGGGATTCACTACAAGCCTAAATCCACTATCCAGTTTGTTGTCTTGTGGGAGATAAAGACTAAAAGGAAAACAACTGTGCTAAAATAAGAGAATAATCTACTGAGCAATACAAGAAGGAAATAACACTAAGATACGTCAAGTATTCTAGCAATGATTACTATGAAGGAGATGTTGAAATTAAAGTGTGATTTATAAATGAATGTTTCTTGTTTAAGGAATGAAGTACAATTTATAAAGGAAAGCTTGTTGTTTCAAAGATGAAATATAATTTAGAAGGAAAGCATGTTGTTTTAGAATGAAAGTTAATGATTTGTAAATGAAATATAATCCTAAGCATATAATTGAACGAACCTCATAGCATATAAATTTAGGTAAAATGTCACCTTGGAATTAAGGTGCCCTCGTTTCAAACTCGTAAATGATTCCAAAGTTATACCAACTTAATTCTAAGTGTGTATGGTTGAGATGGAAATGGTGAAGGATTTACAATCTGAAACAAATGACACATAGTTATTTGAAGTATCCCTTTCTGATTCAGTGCTCAATAAAATCTAGAGGGAGAGAAGCACAAGGAGAATTATATATGCATATCGGAGGAGCAACACCACTAGTGTCATGAAGGTGTTGTACAATGAATGAAATAAGCAACAATAATGAGTAGCTCAATAATGTAGTAATCATCACATAACCTAGAGTAACAACATGGTGAATGATTAAACAATGATGAATTTGATAGCAATCAGTAGTTCAATGATCAAGTAGTAACAAAGGCTAGATGGATGCATATAAAGGAAAGTGTAAGGCATGATCTGGAAAAATAAGAGTAATTTAAACCTATTTCAACATGTCCTCAAATGGTCATAAATGAGCAAGTGTGGCCAAGGCGTAGGTTTCTGGAAAAAATAGGTGACCAAGACATGTGTTTTCCCAAATAGTCATGGTGAGGTTGTAGAAGGACAAAATGAAAGGCTAACATATGTATTTTAATTATCCAGGGTTATTCCTAAGTGTAATTATCATTTAGGGGTGTAGTGGATGGGATAGGGCATTGAACTATTATAATTGGGATTTAGGAACTAGGAAATGAGCATTACAAAGAACCTTCATTCTTTAATTGGTGACTGGGGAAATGCACCTTACACTACTAGTATAGTTCCTCTAGATTCATGCACCCATGATTCTCATGGAAGAGGCCAATGACAAAGGGAACATGGAAGGGGTTTGCACAAGTTTCAAAAACACTATTATGTTTTTTACTCCTTCACCCCATTGAAACTGACCCTCCCCATATGATGTACGTTATGGAGGGAGGGGCTTGGATGGGCAAAACAAGTTTCCTTGTCTAAATTTGGTTATATGTATATTCCAAAACCCTAGGTTGGAGGGAGAGAGGAAGGAAAAACTATAGAGCAAGAAGACTCAAAGCCCATACTTATTACTACTTATCTTCTTAATTATAATTAGGTAGATAAAACTGAGAATCTATTTCTTTATCATCTTTAATTAACATGTCTAATAACAATAATTGCTTAATTTTACATAATCAGTCAAAGGGAGATCTCAGTCACATTCAAGAAAAAGGTATGAGAAATATTGTTTGCTTTTGTTGTCATAAGGTTGCCCATATTGCTAAATTATGTCAAAATAAAGTAAAGAGATATTAAAAGTATGTCAAAGGTTACATAGCCCCTAAAAGATATGAGAAGAGTCAAATTAAGGTTTGGAGACCTAAAATAGTAAAGGTTGATCAAGTTGAGTTTAAGAGTGAAAATGAATTACTTGCTATAGTAGATAAAGAATCAAATAGGAAGGATTGTGCAGAATCTCTTGTTACATTTGAGCATGAGCTTTGTCAAGATAAGATAGTTGCAAAAGTTGAGAAGATGAAAAACATCATAAATGATAAGGTTAGTAGGGCAAAAAGGTTAGACATGCTTAAACAGATTCTAAAAGAAAACCATAAGAAGATCAAGGAAGAAACAGAGGAGATGTAGGAATCTCCTGAGATTTGTTTCTAGGACCCTTTGTGTGGGGTGTCTCTTCTAGGCTTCAAGGAGACACTTTTAAGAAAAATTGAAACATGGTGGATGCTTTTGGGTCTTGGCTATGTTGCAAGAAAAGAAGGTGAGTTGACAGATTAATTTGTATATCTTATGAGTGAATAGATTTTTGAGGAAATTTTTGCACTGGTGTTAAGGTTTGAGGCTATTAGAATGATTCTTGCATATGCAGTGTTTAAAAGTTTTAAAGTGTTTCAAATGATTATGGTCACAAGAAATTAGAATGTTGAAAAAAGAGCTAACAGTTTCAGAAAGAAGGAAAAGGATACTCATGCAGATTCAATCAAGGAAGATCAGAGTTTCAAAGCCCCATTCATTAAGAAGAAGGTTCAAACATGTTCATGGCAGAAGAAACAACCTGAAGATTCTTTGTTGGTTCAGACAGCCCTGCATGTAAGAGGTAAAGATCAGCCATGGTTAATTAATAACGGATGTTTGAGGCATATGACAGGAGATAAAAGTAATTTCATTACTCTAAAGAAGATCAATGGTGGTACAGTGAGATTCAAAGATAAAACCACTACCAGGATAGCCGAAAAAGGTACTTTGAGTTTGGATTATGGTAGATCTAAGACTAAGAATGTTTTATATGTAAAAGGTCTTAAGCATAATTTGTTGAGTGTTAGTCAAATATGTGATCAAGGATACACATCAAGGTTTCATGCTGAAGGTTGTGAGATTAGAAGAAAAGATTCAAATGAGTTGATTGTAGATGCTCAAAGGATAGGGAACAATGTGTATGTATTGTCAGATATCTTCTCAAAGGCACAATCAAAGGACACATTAAAAGATCTGTGAGAGGAGTTGGGAGTAATTTCTATTACTTCCTGCCATTGATGTTCAGCATCAGTTAAGGGGGAGCTAAGTGTTAGCTCCAGGTAGGCCCTTTGCCATTGATGTCAAAGGGGGAGAATAATAGGTACAAGTACAGGTGTAGAAATAGGTACAGGTTGCTACAGTAAGGGGGAGTTACTGTATGTTTAGATGATAGGATGTGCAGGTGACGGGATGTGGCAGTTTTAGGATTAAGGTTGCCATCAATGACAAAGGGGGAGATTGTTGGAAATATTGTCATTGATGTCAAAGGTCTAGCATTATTGGTGATAAAGGCCCCATTACATTTAATATTATTTGTAATAGATATATCTTGGCTAATTTGAATTAATATTTATTTAATATTAACGAATATATTTTTGGTTGCATATGAGACAAAAAGAAGGGCCCATAGAGAAGTCAAAGAGCCACGGGGTAAAGACAAAAGAAGGATGGGATGCATTTTCCCATGAAGAGTCATCTTGGGGAATTCCAAGAGTCACCAAGTGAAGACAAAAGAGGAAGAGTGCAATTTCCCATGAAGGAACACTTTGAGGAATACGAAAAGTCACCAAGATAAGGACAAAAGAGGGAAGGACATTTTTGATCATGAAGGGTCACCACATGAATTTTCAAAGGCAAGGATATGAAGGGTCATACAAGTTTGGTGCCAGTTTCCATGAGGATTGAAGGGTCACAAAGGGGGAAGGCCAAAGGTCATTTGGAAAGCTATAAATAAAGGCTTGAGAAGCCATTTGTAATATGGAAGATAGAGGTTGATTTGATATTGTAATATCTAGCTTAGAAGAGCAATTGTGAGAGATGAATATGATTTGTATTTGTTATATCTAGCTTAGAAGAGCAAAGGTGAGAGAGAGAGGAAAGAGATGTTGTATTGAACTATCATTTGTTGAGATAGCAACATTGAGAGATAGGTGTGTGGTATACATAAGGGGTTGGTGCTCCTGTGGGTTGGTGCTCAAGAATTGTTATTGGGTTGGTGCTCGGCAAAGGGGTTGGTGCTCCTATGGGTTGGTGCTCACGAATTGTTGTTGGGTTGGTGCTCGGCAAAGGGGTTGGTGCTCACAAATTGTTGTTGGGTTGGTTCTCGGCAAAGGGGTTGGTGCTCCTGTGGGTTGGTACTCATGAATTGTTGTTGGGTTGGTGCTCGGTAAAGGGGTTGGTGCTCTTGTGGGTTGGTGCTCAAGAATAGTTGTTGGGTTGGTGCTCAGCAAAGGGGTTGATGTTCCTACAATTTGGTGCTTGTGAATATTGTTTGGGTTGGTGCTCATTCATATACTTAAGATTGTTCTCTGTGATTTTTCTCACATTGGGTTTCCACGTTATATCTGGTGTCTCTCTCTATCTTGTGTGGTGTTTATTGTTTGACTTTTATTGCATATCTTGAATGTTTGATTAAGTGGAATTTGGTTAATGGAAATTTTTATAAGATATATGATATACTGATTCACCCCCACTCTCAGTACATCCCGTGCTTAACAGTCTCATCATTCTCGATTGAGTTGAGTTACTCCAAAACAAATTCCAAAAACATTTGAAAAATCATTAGAAAAGAACAAAAACAATGACCACTTCTTTGACTTAAGGATTCTAGGAACCCTTACTACGTTACAAGCAAATCACTTGTCATTTAGTTTCCCCATCTTTTTTGGCCTTTTTCTCTCACACACTTATCATTTTTCAAGACCATTCCTATTTTTCTATCACATCCATTCTATTTGTTTTCCTCAATTATCACATTCTTCCCATTCCTTGAGAAAACTACATTTGGCTTGAAGTTTTTTATTTGATATTACATCCATGGAACTATGTAGGCAGTGTTCACTTGCCTAGTGCATATGGAGACAGCTCGGCCACCCCCTTCTTTTTCTTTTATTTCCCCCATTTTATTTGTTTGTTAAAGTTGTTGCCTTTTTTTTAAGGGCAATGTTTATATGGTTTCTATCACATTATTTATTTGTTTGTTTCTGCTTATTTTGTTTGTCTATTTATTTGCTTTCAACACTATTGCCTTGATTTAGTTTATGTGTGTTCATTGAGTGATTCCTTGCTCACACCTATACTTGAATCCATCCATATTCATATGTTTACATTGTCATCATGGTTTATATCATTAGTGCATTATTTTCTATTGAGTATTAGATTATGGGAGTCAATCCTTATGCATATTTCAGCCAAGTCCTCATGATGTTATACCATGATGCCTACCGACATGTGCTGTAACAAACCTCAGCTTCAATAAGTCTATTTAGTAATGGTGGCATCTCTTCAGCACCAACATCTCAATTTCATCCCAATCATATCCCACACAGAGTGATTAACCATAAAAAATTTCAACCTTTATTAGTTCAGACGAGCATCTCCCTACTAGTAGGTTGTTCCAATTCATCATTACCCTCTGTGTTAAGTTATCATCCTCCTCAACCAAGTTTATCATGTTTCCATAATCGAGGTCCAATGATTATAACCACCTATGGGCAAATCATTGCACACCGTCCCACTTACATTTCTCAATGATTATAATCGTCTTTGGGCGAATCATTATGTTATCACCATTTTACTTTTTCTACCCATACATGGGCATGTTCTTATCTTATTTGTCTATCTTAATTGGGGCAGCTCCATCTTCTCAATGATTATAACTGCCTTTGGGCAAATCATTATGTTATCATACCACGTTGCCACTATCAGGGTACAATGTTTATAAACACCTTTGAGCAAATCATTGTACACCATCCCACTTGCATTCTCAATGATTTTGAATAATTTTTTAGTATCATTTTGTTTTCACCCCATTATATTTCCTTTCTTTGGTCCCCTCGTTTCACTTCTTTCTTTTTGAAGGATCATTTTTTGACTTACTTGTGTTAACCATTCCCTCAAGGGGCATCATACAGTTTATCATCATTGTAGTTGTAGGTATATAGGACCTTTTCATTCTTTGAGAAGATGTTGCTATAATTATAGCTTGTAACACCTTCCCAAATAGGGGCAAATTGTAAACCCCTGAATCTGGGCACCAATGATCTCCAACTAGGCTTTTGACCAATTTCCACTTAAAGTACACAATTTGGCATAAAAACACTAAAACATGATAAATGATGTGAAACTAACATATTCAAATGCCAATTTTGGCTAGAGTATCCCTAAATGGGGCAATGCAATTTATGGGCTAGCTAACTTTCATCAGACCATTCTGAGTCAAAGTGCCAATTTTGCACCTGAGTACTCTAGATTACTCTTTCCTATCAAATCTTTTACACAAGACATGTGACTTTGTTATTTTCTATTGGTAACATCCTAAATGGGATAATGATTTCAATGCATCTGACATTAACTTCTAATTCCAATCCAATCAAATTTTGGACCAATAACAAAGCATGTTGATTAATTTGAGTAATTTGTGCACAAAGTGTTTAATCATGCTTAGGAGCTAATTAACCCAAATCAAGGCATAATTAATAATTCCATGGAAACTTGTTGAAAACTTATTTTTGGAAATGGATATTGAATATTTGCATCATCAGGTGACCTCATTTCTTGGGAAGACATCCCTAGGCCATAAATGCCACAAATTTTAGTATTCATGCCCTCCATGCCCCATCAATGCCTTCTATGATGCCCTCCATGCCTCTTAATTTCCCCTTCTTCTAATGTCATGATGAGGATAATTGCAAACTTAATTCTAAAAATTGAATTAATCCTCAACCACACATCTCAATCTCAGGATAGATGGTTTAGGTTGATTCTAGACATTTGCAAAAATCTATAAATAGGAGGCCTTACCACATCATTTCTAAGACATGATTATGCAAATTTATAATGCAAAATTGAATACAAAACTTCAAGCAATTAGTGTTACCATGCCAAATTGATTCCAAGCCAAGCCAAGCCATAAGCCAAAGGTGCCAAGGAGAGATGGAGGAAGCCAAGCTTCCATTGCCAAGGACTTCATGAGCACAAGCTGAGCAAGCCACTAAAACAAGCATTTTAGAGCATCCAAGGAAGGTAAAAGAGGTTTCTTTTGCATTTTAGTTATGTGTTTTATTCATGTTTGTTAATTAAGCTCTCCCTAGTGTTTAGGCCTAGAGATGTTATGCTAGTTAGTGTGTTTCTTTCATTTTGAAACTACCACAATACTAACCATCCTCTCTTGAGTCAAATTCCTAGATCCACAGAAGGTACCTTAAAATGGAAAAATTTTAGTGAATAACCTAGGAACCTAAAATAGTTTTGCAGATAAGAGAGCCTAAAAAAGATGGACTCCAAATCTAAAAAGACATTGGGGTAGCCAAGAGAGAGGCAAACTCAAAGTGGAAAGCATGAAAAATAAGTTTTCAAATTCTGATGGTAACCCAAAGTAGGAATTCTGGGGCACCAATATGTGAAATTATGTAAGGGTCAATTTCAAAAAACCAACTATCAAGTGAGGTGAAGCCCATAAATGGATGAGCACATTATGGGTCATTTACATGACTTAAAAAAATCACCAAAATGGAGTAAAAATAAATACCCAAAGGGTGATATTAGCCAAAAGGGGGTCTACGTGCCTCAAAAGGTAAAATTCAATCCACTTTTGCATATAATATTTGTAAAAACCTATATACAAGAGTTTTCATAGATGTCAAACAATTAAGGGAGTCAAAATGAGTGCAGGATCACTAATATAGAATGGAAATAATAAGTGACACAAGGTCTCAGTTACTCCTAAGCTCCAAAGCCACATGGAAGAGTAGGGGAAAGGGTATATCTCTTTGAGAAGTCCAATAAAAAATAAACCTTGGTCACAAGGTTGGTTGCATGGATCATGCCAACAATGGTGGTTCCTAAGGGAAATAAATTTCACCATAACTATGAGAGATACAACACCTAAGGGGTGGAGTGGTGGAGCCTTATGCACAAAAAACCCTATACCTATATAAGTCTAAGGATTTTCTTTCCAAAAAGGCTAAGATGGATCAAGGGTTCCTTTGGATTGAACTCCATGCAAATTGGAGCTCAATCATAAAATAGGGATCACTAGGAAAGATTCAAGAGGTTCCAAGGCCAATATTATGATGAGGAAGAAGGTGGTCCTTATGGGAGTCATTCATTAGCTTATTGTAAACCAGACACTCATCATAGATGGAAATTTATTCAAGATGTATATAAAATCACTTAAATGGGTAAATGTGGATAGTTCACTCCTCAAGATATGGATTCACTACATTGACAGAAGCTAAGGTTTCTCCAAACCTAGAAGACAACCTATACTCAAAGAAATATGGGATATTGGTGAAGAGATCACTAAAAAGTGAAGGGCCTAGTGAGATACAATGAGAAGCACTATAATAGATCATAAACATCTCCTGATAGGCATGAGAGCAATGAGTAATTTCATCAAAGGAGTGGAAGTGACCTTATACTCGATAATATCAAAATTTTCATCCTTGACAGGAACACATGTGTATATTACTAAAGCTTCATCAGAGGGCTTAGTCTTGGAATACATCCAAGCCCAAGGGTTAAGGTCAGTATCCATAATGTGAATCTTACCTTCATGCTCAAATTGGGATACTGAGAAAGTAACTAAATTAGTATCTTGTATATTAGTTGTCCAAGAATGATGAACGACCATGTTATATGATAAATCAAAGTTTAGTACACAAAACTCAAATAAACCATCTTGGGTCCAAACTTGATTCAAAGTTTTACATTTCCCAAAAGATAAATAATGTCATCATTGAAAAAAACATAGTTGGGGTGAGAATTACAAATATTATTGTGACTAATTCCTAATACATCAAACACATAAAAAGGCATAATGTTCAAAAAAACATCCTCAATATAGATATGAAATCAGATTCTCTTAGCATGAACTAAAGCATCAGGATTGGAAGAAGGGTCAAATGTCAATATTAGGACACATTTGAGAGTGGGTGAGGTGAAGATAACCTCTGACAAACTATGTACTTATGTAGTAATAGGGATAATAAGTTCATCAAATATGATCATCTTTTTCTTAAGGAAAAGGTGATGAAGGTCCCAAATGGAAAACCCAATGAAAAGAGACTAATTCTACTATATGATATAGTAGGGTCAAAGCTTAACCTAAGGAGGAATGTTGCACTAAAATTCATACCATTATTTGGGATTCGTCACTCTCTCTGATAGTGTTTGTTTCCCAACCTAAGTGTGTGTTGATGAAGCACTCATAGTTAGATTTATAAATGTCAATGGTAAAAAAATATTGCCACCATAACACGATTTCATCATCAGATGAAGCTAAAGAGGAATGAACAAAAGAAGAGGAAAAATGAAAAGGTGAGTGACAAGACTTTCCCTTAGATTTTTCCTTCTTATTTTTCTTCATCTTCTCCTTTTTATGGTCAAGAAGAGGTTCCTTGAAAAGATCAACCTTTCGATTAGGATCTAAAATGGGATAGTCTTAAGGAAGAAAGGCCTTAGCTTATCACCATATTTCTAAGTGACATATTGCTTGTCATATTATTCCTTTATCTAGTGAAGATTGTATTACTTAGAAGGATCCTAGGTATACTTGATTTTCTTCTTGCTCGTACCCTTTTCATAAGCCTTCTTACTCGATGCATTAAGATCTTAAGATTCCTTTTTATCATTCTTATCCAAAGGAAAGTTAGTGATGAAATATTTAGTCACATTACGACTACGATCATTATGGGTGGGAATATGGCTAGGAGGAGACCAAATAACTACCCACCTCAAAGAATTAAATCTCTAAACACTCAGTTACAACCTCATCATAAGAGGTAGTCTCATGCTTGATAACTTTAGGGTGAACCTCACACCCCAAAGCTTGGGTGAACATATCAAATATTTAGTGATCATTAAATGTTGTCTTACAAGAGTGGAAAAATGAACACTATCAATAGACAAATTCAAATTTTGACTCGCCTTTACATTTTGTCATTGAGGTGGGTGACTAGATGTCAAGGTTAAATAGGCTAGAGATATCAAAAAATGGACAAAATTTTCCAGGAGAAGGTGAAAGCTAAAGATAAAATTTTAAGGTAGATTGTGGAACCAAGCCAAGTCATTGGCTTATTGATTATGAGAAAATATTTATAGCATCAACTCATCATCATGTTCCCAATCCATACACACTATCACAAATGTAACTACATGCTTTGGGGTATTAACGTCGTGGTTGTTGGTGAACTTGGGGAGTTTAAGTAGAAGAATAAGAAGGGGAATAACTTACACATGAATGGTTAGAGGGTTCCTATGAAAGTATTTGTAAAAAACTAATGGATGGGAGTTGATGACCACTTGCATTGGTATCATAAGGTCTTGCATACTACCTACAGTAGTATGAATTTGCATACCCATGGGTCAAGGGACTTAGAAGAGAGTTCTTGAGAGAAATTCGGTTAAAATGGGTATCTGAATGAGCACATCTAAGAGAGTAGCCATGATGAGTGGCACAACAAATAGGATCCTTACAGTGTCATCCTAATGAAGGTAGCTTATGAGGGGATAGGGTTAATTATGTGAACTTTGATAAACATGTTCAACATCTCAAGGATCCTTAGGCCTTAGATGGTTGTTGAAATTAGTGTGATTGGTATAAACCTCAAAGGAAGGTGTCGGAGGTTGGGATTAGGTCACATGATGTTAGCCATGATCCATATCTAGATCTCATCAGTATATTATATGATCCCAATCCAAAGTCACCCTTTGGGAATGCAAAGGTGAATAAGGTTGACTCCTATGAGAATCAACAAACACACTTGAATATATGTTGACTCTATCATTAGAGATCAAACACTTATAGTTCATATGATAAGGCTTATGTTCATTGTGAATTCTAATGGCTTAGAGGCATCTATGGAAACCATCTATTATTGCACACAATTCCTCTTAACTTCACTCTGTGGGAGGATAACCCTCCAAACAAGTGGTAGAAGGTTAACTGGCTTCGATTCTAATGGACTCTAGCTCAGTAGGGGAAAGGTTAGAAGGCTAAAAAAGAGAATGAGTCTCTGTTGGGTTTACAACTCCCACTCCTACTCAATAGCAAAGCCAAAATGGTGAGATTCATGTTGTTGAGTGACTATTACTTCTTTCACTTGAATTGTCCTTCATTGTTCAACATCCTTTAATACATGTTCTCAAGTCATGTTAGGGGATCACCTTGAATACAATGAGAATATTATCCCAAAATAGGGAGGTGAGACATTGGTACTGCAAGAAAAGAATGTGTGTAAGGGCAACAAAAGAGACATGTTGTAGTAAAAATTCTAAGCAAAATAAAGCATCCAAAGCAAGCCTAGAAGCTAGGGATAGAGCCAAACAAGAATTGCAAAAAGATTTTTGTGGCCACACTATAGGTTTTTGATAAATTTACAACTTGATACAAAGGAAGATATAGGCTTGTAGGAAAAGTTTTAAAATATTAAAAATAAGAGCATACAATATTTGAAATTAGGTTTACATTTGAGAAAAGAATAAAATAAAACAAAAATGGAACTTGTATGGTCCCATTGGTTGTGGTAGAATGTAGTTGGAAGAAACCAAATATGCAATAGGGGTTTGGAAAAGGGATGGAAAGTAAATAACTTATTACCTATGGGATTCATTGCAAGCCTAAAGCCACTATCCAGTTGGTTGTCTTGTGGGAGATAAAGACTAAAGGAAAACAACTGTGCTAAAATAAGTAAAGAGAATAATCTACTGAGAAATACAAGAAGGAAATAACACTAAGATAGGTCAAGTATTCTAGCAACGGTCACTATGAAGGAGATGTTGAAATGAAAGTGCAATTTATAAATGAATGCTTGTTGTTTAAGGACTGAAGTACAATTTGTAAAGGAAAGCTTGTTGTTTCAAAGATGAAATATGATTCAGAAGGAAAGCATGTTGTTTTAGAATGAAAGCTAATGATTTGTAAATGAAATATAATCCTAAGCATATGATTCAATGAACCTAATATCATATAAATTTAGTAAAATGTCACCTTGGAATCAAGGTGCCCTCATTTCAAACTCATAAATGATTCCAAAGTTATACCAACTTAATTCTAAGTGTGTATGGTTGAGATGGAAATGGTGAAGGATTTACAATCTGAAACAAATGACACACAGTTATTTGAAGTATCCCTTTCTGATTTAGTGCTAAGAAAAATCTAGAGAGAGGGAGAGAGGCACAAGGAGAATTATAATTGCATATTGGATGAACAACACCACTGGTGTCATGAAGGTGTTGTACAATGAATGAAATAATCAACAATAATGAGCAGCACAATAATGTAGTAATCATCACATAACCTAGAGTAACAACATGGTGAATGATTGAACAATGATGAATTTGATAGTAATGAGTAGATCAATGATCAAGTAGTAACAAAGGCTAGATGGATGCATATAAAGGAAAGTGTAAAGCATGATCTAGAAAAAAAAAAAGTCATTTAACCCTGTTTCAATAGGTCCTCAAATGGTCATAAATGAGCAAGTATGGCAAAGGCGTAGGTTTCTGAAAAAAATAGGTGACCAACACATGTGTTTTCCCAAACAGTCATGGTGAGGTTGCAGAAGGATGAAATGAAAGGCTAACATATGGATTTCAACTCTCCAAGGTTATTCCAAAGTGTAATTATCATTTAGGGGTGTAGTAGATGGCATAGGGCATTGAACTGTTATAATTGGGCTTTAAAAACTAGGAAATGAGCATTACAAAGAACCTTCATTCTTTGATTGGTGACTGGGGAAATGCACCTTACACTACTATTATAGTCCCTCTAGATTCATGTACCCATGATTCTCTTGGAAGAGGCCAATGACAAAGGGAACATGGAAGGGGTCTGCACAAGTTTCACAAACACTATTATGTTTTTTACTCCTTCGCCCCATTGAAACTGACCCTCCCCATATGATGTACATTGTGGAGGGAGGGGCTTGGATGGGCAAAACAAGTTTCCTTGTCTAATTTGGTTATATGTATATTCCAAAGCCCTAGGTTGGAGAGGGAGAAGAAGGAAAAACTGTAGAGCAAGAAAGCTCGAAGCCCATACTTATTACTTCTTATCTTCTTAATTATAGTTGGGTAGATAAATCTGAGAATCTATTTCTTTATCATCTTTAATTAACATGTCTGATAACAATAATTGCTTAATTTTACATAATTATTTCTTATTTATATATTTGTTTTTACATTTAAAATTTAATGATGTTTATACAATTGTAACCTTATAATTCATTTTATCAAACTTAATGCTTAACTTCACATATAATTAATATTTGTTCCAAATATAATCTCATACAATCCACCTTTTAAAAAAAAGAAAATTCAATAAAAAATAAATTTTCACAAGAGAACCACGAACTATAATATCTTATAATTATACTTTTTAATAACATATGAATTATGAGATATAAATGGTTCCTAATATATATGATTTCCTTTTGTATCTGCATGATGACTAAATAGCCCTAAACTATGACTTCATGCACATCACTTCACCCTTATTTTGAGGGCTAGTGCCTATGACTTTAGCCTTTTTTGTTTTCTTTAAAAAAAAATATTTTTTTAAAAAGAAAAGTGTAATTTTTCTTTTTTTTAAAAGAAGGTGGTCAAAAATTATGATAATTTTGAGTATCAATAAAATTTAGAGCTTATTTCAAATTTAAATTGAGATAATAAAAAAATTGAAATATTAATCAAAATTAAAAAAATTAACAAATAAAATAATATAACAAATTCTAAATAAATATCTCAAAATCAATACATTTAAAATATTTTTTAAATAAAAATATTTAAAAATTACTAACTTATCAATACATAGCATTCTTAAACTTCCATAAGTTGATGGATTGATTATCATTTAAAAAATAAACCCCATTAAATATAATAATGAATATTTAATGAGCCTTCATGTGAATTATCTTGAACTTTCCACTTTATTGGTAATGGGAAGTCCATGTATTTATGAAAGACTCGAAGCAAGGCTCCATGACAATGACAACTCCATTAAAATTTATATGAAATTATTTTTTAAATATATGGAAGTCTAATCTCCATGGTACTACTCCCCAGATACACTGTATAGGTAGTAAAATATAGTTTTTCTTTTTGGTTGGATAATTAAATGTTATCTTCAATTTTATACTTTTAGTTATATAAATGGGAAGAACTTATATTTTTGAATGTATCAAGTTCAAATCTTATAGAAATAAGGTATATATTTTATATTTGAAATATAATGTTTAGGATTATGAATTTTTTTTAAAAAATTATTTCTTTTTTGGTTGAATACGAGATTTTACATTATATTTGATATTTTAATAACAAAATTTTAAAGATTGCTATTTCTAAGAAAATACATTTAATAAATGTGATGATATTAAAATAGAGATTTTTTTTCTACATTTCAAGATGAATATTAGTTACTCTTAGAAAAAAAAATAGTTAAGGGTGAGAATCAATAATTATAGATCAATCTTAGTCTTCTCATGAACAAATTACAGATATGAAAAAGAAGATTTATGAATTTGGAACTCTGATCTTTGAAGGATGTATTGAATAGAAGAAAGATAAAACCAGGGGATGCAAAAGCTCCACGAAGAATTGGATCTTAAGGAATAAATGTCTATTGATTTCTAGATAGAATGTGAAGAGCTATCAACAAAAGATGCTCAAACAAAACTGAATGAGAGTGAATATGTTTTTCAACACTTAGATTATTATAAAACTCATTTTGTAGTTTTTAAAAAACCACCATATGAATCAGTTCTAAGTTGTTGAAGAAATGAGAAATTTGGGCAAGGTTTGGATAAATATGATCAGGAAATCTGAAAAACTATCAAGGCAAAAATGAGGCCCAAGAATTTTGGTCTCAACTATAAAAAAGATTTTTTTCAACCCACGATGAACACGTGTTTATTTGATGGCATTCCTATTCTCAAACCTTCACAATCACTAAAAATGAGGTTACGATGAATTCCCACACACAGGGGGAATAGAATCACTTATGTAACAAGATGTTCTTATGTTCATCATAAGTTAAAACTAGTAACAATGGGGGTCAATGCTTCATATGGAGGGAAAACTAATCCAAGTACTAGTTCCAAATACTTTTGTACAAAATAGTAAAAAACTAATAGGTTAGCTTGTTATAGCCATACCTTTATGACCATAGTTTGAAATGACCTCATTCAAAAAATGTTGGAAGCATTTGAATATGCATAACATGATGAAATAATGTTGAAATATATTTATCTAAATCCAACCCTTAAAAGCCACATCGAAAGCTATATCATTGAGAAGAATACAAATATTTGAAAATTTTGAAAAACCAAAATCTTGTTTTTTCAGAAAATTTTGAGATTTTTAAAAAGTGATTTCTTGTTTTTTTCCCGAGTTTCATGTAATAAGAAATCCTCTCAATTTTTTGGGAGAAAAATTGTCATGTGATTTTTCACATTCTATATTAAATATCGCCACTTAATTTTTAAAAACTATTTGTTCCTTTATATATATATATATATATATATATATATATATATATATATATATATTTTAATTTAAAAAATCTAACATTATATAATTATTATATAAATATTTTATTTAAATATATTAAATTTTAACAATTTTATCAATTACCTACTTAATTTTTGAATAAATTAAGGTCAAAATATATTACATATTTAAATAAATAAATACATATTTACTTATTTTTTATAATAAAAAAAGTTTTGAAAGTTTCTTATATACATATATTAAAGTGATAAAATTTTAATGTTCAATTATAACCAACCTCCCTAATATCATTCAATCAATTAACTGATTTTTTTTTATAAAAGAACATCCAAAATCTTCTAATCTAGTTGATTTTAGTTGATACAAATATTTCATTTTATAACTTATTTCTTAGGGACAATGAGGACAACAATTTAATTTATTTTGCATGAAATATTAATGTGTACAGACAACACAATTCAACTAATTCAACTAAATTATTATTATCTAATGTGATTTTGAAATTGTTTGTTCTTAATGTCATTCTCTGGACACTAACTAAAATGGAAGCCATGAATCATAAGAAAATTAAAACAATGAATAATTATACATTAAAAACCCAAATGAGACAATTTGAATGAAATGATTTTTACATATTATTAGTCCAAAGAAAATTCGGATCATTTACTTGTTTAGTCAAAACTCTTTTGATTACATTTAGTTTCATAATATGAAATCTAGGAACATTGTTTAATTTATTTATCTTAATTTAAAATTTAATAAAGTAGATTTTAATATAAGTATTAAAAATTTATAATAATAATTAGTGAAATAAATATGTTGGAAAAAAGAGATATTAAACATAAATGTTATGGACTAATATATATGGAGATGAAGAATACAAAAATAAAACGATAAAACTCATAAGCACCATGAAAAATAATAGATTTGTTATCTTATAGATGATATAATACCACATATGAATTATGAAATTTTAGGTGCTAAACAAAAATAAGCACTTGATATAATTATGACACATTATTGTGTAGATAAAAATTATTTGCCATTACGTGTGATAGTCCAAAGAAAATTAAGAACATGAAAATCATATCTAATTGGTGCCATTCATCGAGCTCTTTAAGATGCAGTATTCTTAGAACGTTCTCCACTTCTATTACTTGCACCAATTGAAATTACGATATTCAATATTGGTGCCTAATCTATCCATGCACAATTTTGAATCCTAATCAAAGATTCTATTAAATTAGAAGGAACAAGACTTGCAACTTTCCAAAAGGATGTCCACCACATAAAATACATATTGATTGATGAAATGAACTTAATTAGAAAAATTTTGCTACAAAACATAAGCTCTAGACTCCGTCAAGCATTTTCTAAAAATGCAAACACAATTTTTGGTAGTATATCTCTGATTTTGATTAGAGATTTGGGTCAGCTTCCTCCTGTTAGAGATAGACCACCATACAATAATAATATACGTGCAAAATTATTGTGAGAATAATTCAAACTAGCTGTTACTTAGGATAAGATCTTTAGATAAGAAGGAGAAAGCGATGACCAACAAAGGTTTTATCAACTTCTAAAAATTTAAGAGATGCAAATACGATAATTGATGATTTTAAGTTATTGATGAAAGAACCAAGGTTGGAATATATAGAGCCACCAATGAAGAGTTTGATAAATGTATTTATTTGTTTTCCATAAATGATAATGTGCATAACCATAATAGAATAATATTATATTCATTGTCAAAAAGACATGTTGCACGTAGCATTGCAGCTAATGTAACAAGTGCCAATGCACCAACTGGAGGTGTAAAGGATGAACTTGATGTGGAGTTATTAATTTCTATGGATGCAAGGGTCATGATAACTTCTAATATTTGGATAGAAGTAGATCTTGTAAATGGAGCTCTAGGGTATATTAGAAGTATAATATACAAACCTGAGAGTTCCCTACCAAAACCACTAATATATGTTATGGTTGAGTTTGACAGTTGCTCAAGAATACCATTTGAAGATGAAACTACATATACAATTTCAATTGCACCAATACAAAGGGGACACACAAACCAACTACCCTTACGGTTGGCTTGGGCATCAACAATACACAAATCACAAAGTTTGACTCTTTCAAAATCCATAATTGATATAGGTTAGAAAAAAAGAACATGATCAACATTTGTGGCTATATCCCATGCAAAGTCCTTGGAAGGACTAAGAATATTATTGTCATTTACATATGACCGCTATGAAAAGCTAAAAAATGAAAAACAAGATTCCAAACAGAACAATGAGGAAGAAAGATTGAAACTCTTAGAAGATAAATAATTTCATGTACTTATCACAAATTTCATGTACTTATTCATTATTTAACATTTTATGTGATGTGTATGACACATTTTGTTGAGTATTTAATATTATTTATTTAGTTTAAGCATTTTATCTTATGTATATTACAATTTTGGGTGATTTAATATAATGCATATTGCACTTTTGGATGATTTAATGTGATGTGTATTATACATTTAAAATTTTATGAAAAAATTCATATTGTATGTTAAATAAATACACAAAATGCATGGATGCTACTAGTATACCTATCTGAGATAAATCTATGCAAAAGATACCTATAGATATCATTCTTGAGGTGCCTATTCCACTTATGTCAAGAGATGTCATTCTCGAGACGCCTATTCCACTTATGTCAAAAATTTAATATAATATAGGTGCCTCAAGAATGATATCTCTCGACGCATTTTACATAGATTTATCTAAGATAGGTATGCTAGTTTATGTGGAGAGTCACATTTTACACCCCATACGAATTTTGAC